>JANVCQ010000007.1:32369353-32394599 GCA_025531925.1 Erythroxylum plowmanianum | reverse complement strand
TATTAGTTTTACTTATATTATAATCCATATAAAAGATTTTGTTAGATATATTTTTATTTATATTTTATATGGTTTAACTTTATATAATAATTAATATATTGTACTTTACATATTGTTTAACATATTTTAAATAATTTTTATATGTATAAATAATTTTTATTACAAAATAAAATATAATTAAAATTAAAAGTACTTTTTATTTTTATGTTACCAAACAGTCTATTGTATGAAGTTTTTTCAAAAAAATTTTTTTTTTCAATAACAATCAAACAGTCAAACTGACTTCTTAGAAAAGTCCTTTTTAGAAAAGCTCTATTGACAAAAGCTCTACTGCTAAAAGCTCTACTGATATAAGCTCATCCAAACAGACACTAAGCTTTGAATTGCCATGAAGCAACCTATCATTCTGAGTAGCATTGCAACTTAATTTCCAGTAATGATGGATCGGAAAAAAATCATAAGCATGACGTTAAGAAAGTAGCCTAGTGGTTGGCATTCACTCGTCAAAACCAACAAATTCTAGATTTAAATCCTCACCAAATTGGAATGAATTTGAAGGAGGGGAAGGGATTAGCTCCGACCAACAGAGGTTTCTGATGAAACAAAAGAATCAAACACATGATCAAAACTGTAGCACATGTTATCACGACATTCATCCAAATTTATGGGAGTGAAAACCCAAATACAAGTAGAAAGTATGGTTTCCTATGATATGTTTTTAATCACAACAGAAACTCAGAATTATGTAGAACCAAAAGGAACCTATTGAAACAGTACAGACGAGCATCTAATCCTTCTTCTTCTCCTTCAGTGGCCCCTTGGGAATTTTACTCAAAACTTTCTTATCGAATACGGCATATTGCTTCTTGATCTCAATCATTGCTTTCTCAGCAAATGAATCGATCTTGTCGTCATACTTCTCATAAATCACCGGCAAAGTGTGCAGTAAAACAAACACTGCCGAAGAAACTCATAAATGTCAAAGACAGATATCAAACAGAAGAATCTAAACGAATTTGGTTGAAAAAGTATTCCTTACATATGTAGAACAAGGTCAGGAAGTTGCACCAATTCCCAACAATTGAAAGAACCCACAAGCCAGCGATAATCTGCAAGCCACAATATCAAAGTACCTCTCATTTCATTAACACCACGCCTTAGTATACAAGAAGAAAAACTAATGTCATTGCATTATATTTATCAGCAACCCTAAATGTAACACAAGATGAATATGAAAGCTTATTTCCAAGAATGGTTCAAGTTAAGATAGATTACCCGTGAACCAAAAAATGTTAAACCCAACCTCCAACAAAGTCAATTAACAAATTGCAGAACACAATTACACACAATAAAGAAGCAATGAATGCTAAACTTACAGAAAGGAACTTCTTCAAATCCCTCCCTGAAGCAATCTCACGAAGAACAGCCAATCCTCGATTAATCTCAATTCTCAGAGCAGAGGCAACTTCAAGGACACATTTCTCAGGAAGTACGACTTCTGGGATTTGAGGTGGAGACCTAATAAAAATAAGCAGCGTAAAAAATCAGAAGATCACATTCACAGAAAACAAAAGTTCTTGTAACAACAAATCCGAAAACAATAGCTCACTTGTTTATAAAAGTAGATGCATTTGACCACAGGAACAGAACTGCTAAGGACAAGATTGCTATGTGGCATACTAGAGTAATTAAGTGGTATTCGAGCAATTCAAAGAGAATCCAAACAAGTGTTGCCCCACCCAGCACACTCGCAGATATTTTTTTGTTCCTCCATAGAAACACATTGGCAGCTGCAACAATAGATTCATTCAACATATGTAACCAAATTCATAAAACTGAAACACAGATTTCTCTACCATAACATAATTAGGGAATCAAACCAACATAATAAAGCAAATGATGAAATTCAATTTTCCAATTACTGAATCTAAAATGATCTTTTTGTCATTTAATCGGGACCTTTAATTAAATCAAGCAAATCCATAAAAAATTTCGATAAATTATATAACATACGATGGAACCTTAACTATTGAGCTCCTGCAACGTCATGCGAGCTAGATAGAAATAAGAAAAACTAATGAAAAATCGAAAGAGAGAAGGAGCGAGAATACGTTTTCCACCGCCCAAGACCTCGTGAACAGGCTTCTCTCTACCAAAGAGCCTATAGACTTTGGATTTAACAGACTCGACGACATTCGGCAACTTCTCATCATCGGAATCGGAAGAGGAGGAATCATGGCCGTGATCGTGAATCTTCTCTTCGATCTTATCCACCAACGACTCCGCCGCTGGTTCGTGCTCCGCTGCGTGGTCTGCCATAGATCTCCGCCGTAGAAAAACAAGAGAAAAAGAGAGAGAGTTACTAGCGCCTTAGCGAGCGATACGAGGGGTTATTTAGTGTGCGTGCGGTCTGATAAAAGGGAATTTGCCCTGAATCTGAGCCGTTGAAAGTCTTTGATGTACGAGCGCGCTAGATATGGAAATAACGGAAATGGAGTCAAGGGGACAAGTGTCTGGGGAAAAATGCAAGAAGACGAATCTAACGCCACGGTAACTGTCACGCCCGTCACCAACTCCACCTTATTTATTTCTCCACTTTATATTTTAAAAAAACTCCTTTTCAAATGCTTTATTTCTTGATAGTGATATTGTAACTTCTATATTAATTGCAAGTTTTTTATATTTTTAAAAAATTTTAATTATTTAAATTTAATCATTCCATACATTTAATAGCTTATAATAACTCTTCCTGGAATTTATAAAAACAAAATAATATTTATATTTAAATCTCAAAAAATTAAAAAATTTATAATTCATATAAAATAATCAATAATAGTGTCACAAATTTAACAACAACAACAACAATAATAATATTAAGTAAAAATTTCACTGATATGTAAAAATTGAGAATATTCAGTAATACTTAATCTTACCCTTAATTAATAAAAATATTGTTTCCAAAAATATCACGAGCTCGGGATATGAGCATATTAACATTTTATTTGTTTCCATTTCAAGTGTAATGAAATAAATAGAAATATGTCAAACCATATTTATATTTTTTTTAAAAAAATTAAAATTAACTCTTTATATTTATATATATATAAATATATGTATGTATGTATGTATTAAATAATTTTATTAAAATATATAATAACTTTTATGGGTTTTAATAAAATTATCTAATTAATTTATGAGAAATTTTATAAATATATGTATGTATGTATGTATTAAATAATTTTATTAAAATATATAATAACTTTTATGGGTTTTAATAAAATTATCTAATTAATTTATGAGAAATTCTTTAAACCAATCCTTCTATAATTCCATTAATAGTCATATTAAGCAAGAAATAGAAAAGGCATTAATACCGTAAGAGGGACTGAGTGGCCAATAAGAAATAAGGCTGTGATAAAAGTTCCAATTAAAGTCTGTCACTATAAGAAGCATTCCGTCGTTTGCACTTGCCGCTAGCTGAAGCACAAACCGGGGTGTTAAATTTGACGGCTCTCAGTCCACCGTTAGCCGAGGAGATCGTGGCAGCACGTGATTGGATTTTCTCTTCGGACGGCATTGACGGAGGACCACAAGTATGGTACTCGTGGAGTTACATGGACCGATCATTCCTGTTTTATAATATTTAGCTGCCGACAATACGACATTGAGATGTGTGACATTTAGCACAATGATAAGGTTAGCAAATATTAATTGGAAAAGTAACGGAAAGGATAATATATCGAGTTGATTTCAAAGTCAAAATAAAAAAATTAATTAAAATAATATTTTATAATTTAATCATCCTATGCTAAATCTCGAACGAGGAATTAAATTTTTTTTTGTGTAAACTAACCGTAGCCGAATCTACTGGCCAACTAATCCGATTCGAACCTTAGTTATAATTAAGTGGGGATCGATTTTGAGAGTTCTTTTCATATATCCAACCTGCGCAACCATGTGAAGCACAACCCGTAAGTTAGGAATTGAGCTTTTTATCTCCTTAAAATGATAGCCGAACTTTACCCACTCACATAACTCCATACTCGACACGGCTCTATATTCAACCTCTGTACTCTATCCAGATTTGTATAACATTAACAAGACCATTCGGTAATTTCTCCATTAATAACAGTAGAAATTCCTACATAAACAGTAACTGAAGAGATGATCCAGCAACGGAAGCATATAAATGATAAGTTGGAACACTAAGATTGAACTTACCTGTTTAGATTCTGAGAACTGGCTGTGGATTCGAAGAGGACTGACCTTGGACTATCGCTTGTTTGCTTCGAACCGTGAGGCTTGGAAGAAGATTTCGCAATGGACCAAGGCGTGCACTATTTAATCTTGGAGTTGTTTAAAGGTATATCCTCCTGGATTGTTCGGAGCACAAGAGATCTTTGAGAATATGCCTTTGCCTAGTTGCTCGGTTGCTCCTATACCGTAAGTCGTTGGTATGAGATGGATAGGCTAACGGGTCGGACTAAGCTGTCTCTAGCCCGAAAGGCAACTTAAGCTGAAGTTCAACTTGACTCAAGTCGTGCAATCCGAATTTCGATTTAATGTCATTCAAACGGTTTAAAATAAACGATGTTTTAGTCATAAATTACTTAAATTTATAGATTAAAACAATGCTAATTTGTGGAAATAGTTAGGCTGTTTAAGTGAATTTTAGATTTTGGACTGACCTCTTAAATTTGAGTTTTAAGTAAGTTTGAATAATATAAATCTGACTTATTAATTTAAGTAAAGGTGAAATATACAATACTGAAATTAGTAAATTTAATAAAATAATTTTTATTAAATATAAAATGTATATTTTTATGTAAATAAAGGGATGAAAATATGGGAACTTGAATTATATATTTCAATTTTTGATTGAAACAAACTAAAAAATAAAAATAAATGCTTTCAGCTAGCAATCCTATTCCCATTGTTTTATATCATCAAAATTGAAGGGGGTTGTTTGTGTCTCTTTTATTTTTCTTGTTGCGGTTTTAATAACAAAAAGAAACGACATGTTAAAACACGTTTCGTTGTTTACGTTGCAATTCGTTGTTTTTAAAAATAAAAAATTTATGAGAGATTCACGAAAACATAAATAAAAAATTTTCTAATTTGTCACAACAGATTTTTATTTTCGTTTCTACATCCTCCTCTTATAAATTTCTTCCACTATAGAAAATCTCATATTTATCTCTTAGATCTCATATTAATCTCTTCTCTTTCTCCGGCTTATTTGTTCTTCTCTTCTCCCTCTAACTCATCTCTTCTCCCTCTCCTAATTTTCTGGTTTGTACTTCTGCATTTTTTGTATGCATTTAAGGTATTTTAATTTTTTGGTTTGAGTTTCCGCATTTTTAGGGTTTTGATTTTCTAGTTTTCTAGTTTATGTTTTCACATTTATGATTTTTTGATTTTTTTAGTCTGCGTTTCTATGTTTATTGTTTTTATGGTTTGTGTTTCTATATTTCCAATTATTCTTCTGCATTTTTAGTTTAATGTTTTAACGGCTAATAAATCTTATTTAAATACGTAACAAAAAATCTAGTCAGTTTTAAGATCACAATTTCTATTAATTAGTTTCAAGTTAATAATGTTTCAATTAACAATTGAGTTTCTAAACATATTTTTGTTTTTAATTTTTTATAACAAATATTAATTAAACAGATTTTTAAAAAACAAAATATAAAACTAAAAACTATCAAATATATATATATATATATAACCAAACGGTTCTGATGTTAATGTCACATTTGATTTGTTCAGTTGTTCGACTTACTACAACCCAATTGAGTAGAGTTGGATTACATTTCGAAAAGTCCAATTGAGTCGACTCTGTTTACATCAGATTGTCACATTGGCCAGGCCCAAAAGGGTCAAAATACTGTTGTGCTTGATTAACCCCTTTCTTGACATAATTTTAACTGACTACGATTTCGCATCAGCAAAGTTAATTGTATCTCTTTTTCGAATTTTTTTAAGATTCTTTCGTAAAGCTTAACGCTTGTGCTAAAGTTATTTAAAGTCCATTCAAATAAAACACAAAGACCCCACAGGTAACGATTTAAGAATAAATTGACGAGAGTTTTTATGAACAGATAAGGAAATCAAAACCAACCAACTCCTTATGCAAAGAACAAAAAGGCCACATTTAGCATTGGGAAAAGCAATTTCTAGGAAAGAACGGTCTGTCTTTAGGAAGTGACAATAAGAAGGAGACGAAAAAGATGGTGGGCAACATCTTTCTTTTCTTCACATCTTTTCCTCACCTGCTAAAGAGAACGCTTGACAAAGCAACGTGTGAGGAATTTTATATTTTTCTTCTTTACTTTATTTACATAATGGTCGGACTCGGGTCTGACATTATAAAGGTAAAGGTTAGGTATGGTAATGGCTTGTTCCTCCCTCAAGCTCGCCTAGGTTCAAGTTTGGTCCATATCAATTTTGCTAAAGTTTAGGCCGAATTTTAGCATGATTGAGCTCGGTTTAATTAATTATTTTTATTTTTAAATTAAAAATAAAATTACATTTTTTTAATAAAACGATGTCATTTTTTTATATTGTTAGATTTTAAATCGACTCGAGTTAGGGCCCAATACTATTCCTGGTAAAAGTAAATGTTTATTAAAATTTGATTTTTTGGGATTTAACTTCTTTTTCTTCTTAAATCACTAAAACCAAAAGTGATTAATTATCTATTTGGATGAGCTTATATCAGTAGAGTTTTTGTCAATAGAGCTTTTGTCAGTAGAACTTTTATGAGAAGAGCTTTTTTAAAAAACCAGTAAACTGTTTGGTTATCATTTAAAAAAGAATTTTTTTGAAAGAGTTTCATACAATAAACAGTTTGGCAACATAAAAATAAAAAATATTTTTAATTTTAATTATATTTTATTTTGTAATAAAAATTATTTATGCATATAAATATTATTTAAAATATATTAAAAATATGCAAAGCATAATATATTAATTATTATATAATTTTAAGCTATATGAAACATAAATGAAAATATATTTAATCAAATATTTTATATGAATTATAACATAAATAAAATTAATATCAAAAATAAATATTAAAACATATAAAAAAAGTCAAATAATATTATATAAATCTAAAAAAAAACATGAAGATGTGTTTATAGATATTGTAAATATTATGTGTAAACATAAGGATAAAGGGGACTAAAAAATAAACTCATTAATTGATCTGAAAAATCTATCTAAAAAGTTTTTTTTTTAAGCTTCAAATTTGAGCTTCTCAAAAAGCTGTATTTTCTCTGCCAAAAAGGCTATATCTACTAAAAAAAGGTTTTTTTATTTTACAACAAAACACTAATTTTTCTTTAAAAAGCTTTTGCGGTGAAAAAAATGCTTATTGATCTTCCAAAAGCTCAACTAAATAGACACTAATATTTAAAGAACAATATCTAAAGCTTCTTCTTTTTATGTTACAATAATTTTCTTAATGTAAAGCACCACATAAATTGGATACATATTTTCACTGCATAAATAATTAAATTTATGTTCTTAATTAAAAATAAATATAAAATATAAATTGACGACATATTTTTATTATTAAGAATAATTTTACATTCCTAAACTTTTAATTTATTATTTTACTAATAACTTCAATTAACTACAAAGTTACTATTTTTAAGAATAAATTTACGGTTCTAAATTTTTAATTTTTGCCATTAGTAATTGTGGCTTGGATTAGAGTCTCAGTACTTGGTTGGATGTACTTTTGGAAGGTCAATAAGTACTTTTCTCTACCACAAAAAACTTTTTCTAAGAAAAATAGGTGTTTGGTTATAAAATAAAAAAACACTTTTTTAATAGATATGACTTTTTTGGCAGTCAAAATACAGCTTTTTAAGAAGATTAAATTTGGAGTTTTTTAAAAAAGTCTCTTAAATGATTTTTTCGGATAGACTTTTCAGATTAACTAATGACCTTATTTTTAGGTTTCTTTTATTCTTTTGTTTTTACACATAATTCTCACAATACTTATCTTCTCGCTCATCTCACAAACCCAACTTTTCTATTTGGCTTTTTTTGTAAGTTTTAATATTTATTTTTAATATTAGTTTTACTTATATTATAATACATATAAAAGATTTGGTTAGATATATTTTATTTATGTTTCATGTGATTTAAAATTATATGATAATTAATATATTGTGCTTTGCATATTGTTTAATATACTTTATATAATATTTATATGTATAAATAATTTTTATTACTAAATAAAATATAGTTAAAATTAAAAGTACTCTTTATTTTTATATTGTCAAATAGTCTACTGTATGAAGCTCTTTTTTAAAAAAATTTAAATGACATACATACAATCAACTAACTTCTTAAAAAAATCTTTTAAAAAAATTCTATTAATATAAGTTCAAACTAAATATAGGCTCAATTAAGGATGGTAATAAGGTAGGTTGAGTGGTAGTCCACTTTAGGAAAAAGTTTGAATAAGATTGGACAATTAGTATAATTTATTTAAATAATATTATTTTATTTACTTAATTCATATTATTCAAAATGCATTAAGTTAAATTAAAATCCGGTCAACTTCACCATTCATTTCATTAAACCAAACTTTTCCCAAAATTCAACACCTAAATTATAGCCAAAGATGATGTTGGGCACCTAAAAGCTAGCATCTAGCGAGTTCCAGACTCCAGAGAGCAATTGCAGCCAAAAATATCGTTATATCCTCAAGGACCTCAACGGTGACCTAACTAGGCAGGTTCCTGTACCTTAGTAATGGGATACAGTAAACAAATTATAATTGCTTGATATATCCACGTGAAAAACAAAAATCCTGATTAGCCCTGTGACCGCATAACCATCCTGACGTATCAGACACTCAACGTTGCAATCCTACCCAGCACGTCGCGTGGGCTTAAGCTTGAGATCAATAGGCGAGACGACTCTTGGAGAGAATTTTGGAAAATAAATAAATACTTTTTTATCGCAAAATTTTTATTAAATAGTGCTTGGTAGTAAAATTTAAATGTACATTTATAATAAAAAAAATCTTTTGCAAGTTAAAAAATAACTTTTTAAAAAATTCAAATTTGAAGCTTTTTAAAAAGTTCCTCATTTTAGCTTTTTCTAGTAAACTTTTTATCTGATGTTTATGTTTATCGCAAACTATCTTCTGCAATTGTTTTGCAAACCAATCTTCACAAGGAAAAAGGTGACTATCGACTTTTCAAGGGACATAGCTAACCCATTTTCACATACTTCAATTCAGGTACTTGCTTTATTTTGCTTTTTTTTCATTTCTTGATTTGTTGGTTTCATTTTTGTTCTTATGTGAACTACGGTGGCTTAGTACCTGGAGGTGTAGAAGATTTTGTGTTGCATTCTGAGTAATTTGTATTTAGGTCTGAGTAAGATCTATTTTCTGGGTCAATATTATAATTTTCATGACCTTTTCAGCTCTAGCAGTTGCAGCAATTAGACAAATCAATCTTGATGCCAAAACCTATTGTTTATTTGCTAATGCATGATTGTATTTTGATGAATGAGATTGTTGTATTTCTGACTATTCTTCCTACCTACGATAGATGATACCATGTATTGATTGACTACTTGAGTAACTGTGGAATCTGAATGTAAAATTTGTAATGATCTTTCTGTTATCAATCTCTACCAGAAAAGTCAGATTTCTTGACTTGTGGTAAATTGTTAGCTATTTTTCTCTCATTTTCTTTAACTAATAGATCTTGCCTCTCTCCAAATTCGGCTATTTCCTTGTATATTTTCATCGTCCCTGAATGAATTTCCTTAAAATCAATGGCTCATGATATGATGGTATATAAGTTCATCGTTTTGTCTCTTATGTTGCCCTCACTTCCCCGTTCTTGAATTTTCTAATCTTGTGATTTCATCAAGCCCGTGAGTGAAGATGCTAGTCCCTCAAAGTAAGTTCTTGTTATGTGTCTAATAAATTAGTTATTTAATTTGTTGAATTATTCTTGGTTAGCATCTGCTTAGGATTTAGTGGCGATTGAATAGGTAGTAGTTCCTTAAATTATGCTTAAGTGGTTGGCTCTTTTTGACTATTTAAGCCTTTGAATAGCAAGTCTAATGTATCAGAGTTAAATCAATAAAATACGTGAGTATTTGAGGCCGGGTTTCCTCTATTAAACCAATTCCTATTTATTATGTCCTCATCAATCAGTATAGGTTCCAAGGTCAAAAACCAGTCTGTACCAAAGTGGTATCAGAGCTCTGGCATGGATCAGCAAGTGGAGCAACTTGAACAATCCGTCCAATCTCTTGCCGGTGGCCACGAGGGCATTGCTAAACGTTTAGAGGAGCTCTTCTCTCAACTCAATGCTCGAATGGATCAATTAACTACCCAATCCTCTAACGGGAAAGGGGCTGAAATTGAGGCACGAATTCCAGAATCAAGATGGAAGTCTTCTAGTTCAGGAGGTAACACTTCATATGCTCCTAAATTGCTTAAGCTGAATTTTCCTCGTTTTGATGAGCAGGAAGATTCCACGAGTTGGGTTTGCCGAGCTGAACAATTTTTTCAGTTCCATAATACTCCTGAAGAAGAACGCGTCGAAATCGCTTCTTTTCACATGGTGGGAGAAGCCCAATTGTGGTACCAACTCTTAAAACAAGAAAATCCAAATGTCACTTGGACTGAATTCAAAGAGGGGTTTCACTCTAGGTATGGTCCTAATCCATTTTTTGATCATTTTGGAGAACTCACCAAATTGCAGCAAAGTGGATCTGTGCAAGATTATCAGAAGGAGTTTGAGAAATTATTAACAAAAGTGGGCCAATTATCACAAGCAAGACAAGTTGGTTGTTTTGTAAGTGGCCTTTCTACCTCCCTACGGACGGAAGTACAAGCCGGACGACCCGCTACGTTGTCCTATGCAATTTCTCTTGCGAAGTTGTACGAAGCAAGGAATTCTTCTCATGAGAACGGTTCTACTGCACCGAATTCTACGCCAACTCATCCGATATCGCAATCACAATATTTTTCTGTGTCAAATGCACCGACTAACCATAACGTCAAGCGGTTGATTTGGGAAGAGCTAAACGAGCGGAAAAAAATGGGATTATGCTTCAAGTGCAACGATAAATATGGACCCGGACACAAGTGTAAAAAATTATTTGTTATTAGAGCTGTCTTGCAAGATAGTGACGATGATGAGGAGATGGAGAGCGAAGGTCCTAACTAGGCTGCCATTTAATTCCTCTTGAGGACAAGAGGACTGTTTTAAGGGGAAGGGAATGTTACGTGTCTAATAAATTAGTTATTTAATTTGTTGAATTATTCTTGGTTAGCATCTGCTTAGGATTTAGTGGCGATTGAATAGGTAGTAGTTCCTTAAATTATGCTTAAGTGGTTGGCTCTTTTTGACTATTTAAGCCTTTGAATAGCAAGTCTAATGTATCAGAGTTAAATCAATAAAATACATGAGTATTTGAGGCCGGGTTTCCTCTATTAAACCAGTTCCTATTTATTATTTCCTCATCAATCAGTATAGGTTCCAAGGCCAAAAACCAGTCTGTACCAGTTCTCTAGTTCTTTTAAGTGCCCTTAATGATTAAAAGTAGACATGTAAAATTGTTTTTAAATATAAGTCGAAAGGAATAAATTCTAAGTAATTTGTATTTGAGACAACACCTCCTTATGAAGTGTGTCTCTTTCTTTCTCCTAGGAGTTACTCTTAGATTAGATTTGTCCTAACACTAGGTGTGATTCTTAGACCCTTATACTTTTATTTCGTTTTTCCCCTTATTTCAAACCTTAAACACGAAGTCCCAATAGCATCATTCTCAATTTATAGGTCCATCCTTCAATAATTAAGTTCAGAATGTTGTTTTGCCTTCTCAATTGTCCAATATGAAACTTCACTCATCTTTCCTCTTTTGTATTAAATAATCACTCAGGAAGTGGAAATGACAGGGTTCAAACTACTATGCTTATTATGCTTTTGTCTATGTCATTCTTATTATGCTTTTAATACTGAGTTCACAAAAGATTTAATGCTTATTATGCTTTTGTCTATGTCATTCTGGTTATGCTTTTATATTTTCTTATACTTACTAAATTAATTGTTATATGCAGTGGGGATTTTGTTTTCTAGATCATGTGTTGTTAATAGAAAATGTCAAATCTAAGTCAAGATATTCAAGGTAGGGATAAATTGTAAAAAAGGGTCAAAGTGAAGTGGAATGATAGAATTGTTGAAATTGTAATCAAAATTTTTGTGGAAGAGATTTTAGCTAAAAATCGATCAAATGATCACTTTAACAAGATTTGATGAAAAAATATAGTTTCAAAGTTTACTTACGAAACTAAGAAGAATTGTCAATACAAACAATTTAAGAATAAATGGGATGGATTAAAAAATGATTGGCAGCTTTGGACAAATTTAGTAGGTAAGGAAACTGGACTAGGATGTGATCCTACACATTAAACTATTGATGCAAGTGATGAATAGTGGGAAAAGAAATTGAAGGTAAGCATTTAAGCTTTAGATTTATAATATTCTAATGTTATTTGATAGTTTAATAACTTAAATAATATTATTATAAGAAAACCTCGAGACTGCCAAATTTCGAACTAAAGATTTGAAACATATTGAACAACTGAATAATTTATTTAAAGATGTTGTAACTATAGGGAAAGGAACTTGGGCACCTTCTTCAGGTTTTGTACCAAATGATGCTTATTTGTCGTCTAGAGAAAGTCTAGTTGATATCGATCTTGATGGTAAAATTTTTGAAGACTTTACAGTTAATCAATAATTTGAAAATATTAATAATGAGATTGGTTCATTAACTCCAACTCTAGGAACTTCTACACAAGGAAAGGGGAAAAAAAAGAAGAAAAAAGCATGATACCAAAACAAGGCAATAGAATGGTTATGTAAATATTTAGATCGTATATGTAATGTAGTAGAGAAAAGAACTTCAGTAACCTCTATTAAAGAGATGAACCTGGTTGTAACATTTCTAAGGTGATGGACATGTTACGAAGTATAAATGAAATAGAAAGAGGAGGCGAACTGGTTATGTTAGCAACCAAATCATTTTTGAAGAAGGAAAACGGAGAGATGTTGCGCTTAAGGATATTGATCTTCAAATCGAATGGCTTAAGAAAATGAAATGATTGCGATTTTTATAATGAATTAGACATGTATTTGATTATTAATATTGGACTACTTGTAATGTGTTACATTGGAATTCACTACTTATAATGTGTTGTATTGGATTTCTATTTGGTTAAGTTTGTTGTAATGATGAATTAAATTGTACTTTATTATTATTGTGTTATGATTATTGCTATATTATCTTTTTATACAATAAGTTTATTATTATTTTATATATTTTGATAAATATGTCATCTTTTGATAATGATTCTGACAATGATCATGAATATAATGAAAAGATTGAAGAAGAAATTTTGTATATAGTTCAACTAGAGTAACACTAACCATAGATCATTATATTAATTATTATATTAAAAAACCATGTAGAACATCTCCTTACACTGGATATATGTTTGTAATGGAATTGCTTAATGGCCATTGAGATAGATGTCATCAACAATTTAGAATAGAAAATGATGTTTTTATCAAATTATGTAAATTGTTGAATAAGTCATATGGATTAAAGAAAGATACAAAAGTAATAATAGAAGAGGTTGTAGCTATATTTTTCTTTATCACTTTAGGTCATGAACTTTGCAATAGAATGGTTAAAAAAAGATTTCAACATTTCGTTGAAACAATTTCTAGATGGTTTGGAATAGTATTAGAATTCGTTTCATGTATATCGATTAATTTCATAAAACCAAAAGATCCAACTCGTTTCATATATGTCGATTGATTTCATAAAACCAAAAGATCCAACTTTTATAGAAATTTCAAGCAAAATTAAAGATGATAGAAGATATTGACCTTATTTTAAAGACTACATTGGAGCAATTGATGGAACACATATACCAGTTGTAGTTCCAAGGTCCAATCAAATAAAATATATTAGAAGAAAAAACATTCCTATGCAAAATGTAATGGATGTATGTGATTTTCATATGTGCTTTACTTTTGCTTGGGCTAATTGGGAAGGCATAGCACATGATGCTCAAATTTTTATGGAGACTTTACGTAATGATATATTACACTTCCCTCATCCACCTAGAGGTTTGTGAAGGATAAATTTATACATTTTTATTTATTCTTAATAATTTACTGCTTCTTATTTAATTAATTAATTAATTTAGAATGTAGGAAAATATTATTTGGTAGATGCAGGATATCCTTACATGTAAGGTTATTTAGGATCATACAAAGGTGAGAGGTATCATTTTCTTGATTTTCGACATGTTGGTCTTCCAAGAGGGAAGAAAACAATATTCAATCATGCACATTCTTTTTTAAGATGCACAATCGAAAGAATATTTGGCGTTTGAAAAAATAGGTGAAAAATTTTACGTCAAATGCTCAATTTTTCTTTTCCAAAGTAAGTTAAAATTGTAATTGCTTTAATGGTCATTTATAATTTTATAAGGATAAATGCTCAGAAGGATGAAGAGTTTTCTCCCTATGATGAAGATGATAAATTATTTCCTATAGTTGAAGAAATCAATGAAAATGAAGACGCTGAAAAAAATCATTTAGAGGAACCACAAAATAACGAGATGAATGATCTGAGGAAACATATTGCAAATCTTCTTGTATTACAATAAAATGCATAATTTATTATGTATTTAACTATTTACTCAACTTTAATATTTATTTTGGAATTTATATAATATTATTTAGCTTTTTATATTTTTATATTAGTTTTATGTCCTACAAAAAAATAAGACATCTCTTTATATAATTTTCTAAAAGATGGTTTAAAATTATATAACAATTAATATATTGTGCTTTGCATATTGTTTAATATACTTTAAATAATATTTGTACACATAAATATTTTTATTACAAAATAAAATATAGTTAAAGTTAATAAAAGTGATTTTTATTTTTATGTTGCCAAACAGTCTACTGTATGAAACTCTTTAACAAAAACTTTTTTTTAATTGACAGCAAAACAATCAACTGACTTGTTATAATAGCTTTTTTTAGAAAATATCTACTAACAAAAGCTCAACTGACAAAAGTTTTACTGGCATAAACCCATCCAAACAAGCACTAGGGCTCAGGCTCTATTTTTTAAAAAATGGGCTTCAGGTCGAGCTCAATTTTAAGCTATCTAACTTCGACCCATCTTAGGGCCGACAATTTTTACAAAAAATCACGCCATTTTTTTATTTTTCATTAAATAAAAATAAAAAAGATTAGGCCAAGTAGACTTAGGTTTAGGTTCAAGTTCAAGCTTAGAGATACCCGATTTATTGTCATTCCTAATCTTAACTATGCTAATCCGCTAAAATATATAAAAATTTTCAATTTAAAAAATTTTAGAAATTCTTCTTGATGTTTAAAAAACTCATTTTAGTTGTCAAAAATTTTAAAAATTCATTTTAAAACAATGATTAAAGAATAATGACAAAAATACACATTAAAAATATCAAACATAAACTAATTAAATGCTATTTCTACTACGATCAACTTAATTATTTGAACCAAATTAATTAAATCCGTTTTAAATTAACAATTTGTTATAATTATCTTAAATTATTAATTTAAATCAAATTTAAGAGTTAGATTGTATTAATATATTAATGAACACTTTAATAATTCACTTTTAATATTCATACTACGTATATTTTGTAGTTATTTTTAACTAAAGTTTAAGAAAAGAAATTTTCTAAAAAATTTAAAACAAAAAATAAAAGAATTGTTTGAAAATCTTAAAAATAAAAATATTTTCATAAGGTTTTTTTTTAAATTACAAGATGTTTATGTCTTTTATCCTTAGGCTATGTTTAATTGGATGGCTATTAATGAAATGTAATATTGTTCTATTGTCTGAAAAGAAAGTTTATAATAGAATAGAATAAAATAAAAAATAGTTTCATATTACATTTCATTTCGTCATAAACAGTAAAAAAAGTTAACTATAATTTTGAGAGTTTATATTGAAATGTATAATAATAAATAACATTTTATTATGTTATATTATGAATTATTCTTTTAAATAATATTTTATTATATTATATTACAAACTTTTTTGTCCCTCTTAAATAATAAATTGTAATATTAAATTAATTTATATATTATATTTTATAAATTATTTTATTCCATTAAAAATTTTTCGTCCGATAAAAAATAGCTTTTATATTTACACACGAATTGCTTCTGTGGTACGTTTTTACTGTATAAAAAACAGGTCCAAAGACCGAACGATTCCGCCAACAGGTCAAACCTTTACTATGATGAGACTAGGAAAAAAGAGAAAGACAAAGAGAACCAAAGCTTAGGGTCCAAAAGCAGTGACATGCGTGCCCGAGTTGGACCAAATTTACTTTTCTGCAATTACAAAAGAACCAGAAATTTCTGACTTGTTAGTTCTCTCTCTCTCTCTAGTCTTCTCCTTTTTTTTTCATCTTTATCTTTTAAGACTCTGGAAAAAGCAAAGGTGCTCCCTTCCTGGCTCCTGCAAGGTTTTACTAATATATATAACGTGACCTTAGAGCGTTGCTTTGTTCTTTTTACGAAGTCTTTCCTTTTTGGCCTTTTTCTCTTCGGTTTTGCTTTCTCTCCTCTTTTTGGAAGTTTCACATCAGTCTGCTTTGGTGTCTTTTTCTCTGGTATCTCATTAGTGAGAAACTCCTCACAAATTCCAAGTAAATTGCTTAATCCAACTCAATTACTGCCCTGCCCATTGCTTTCCAAGTAAATTCCCATTCATTGAAAGTCACATTTGACAAGTATGTAACATTGCAAGAAGAGTCCAATCTGATCTATTAAGTTCACATTTAATTAAAAATTCAAATTTTAATTTAACTTAAAATTAATATTTTAAAAATCAAACCCAAGTCGCAGATGAGTTGGTAAGGAACTCTTCTAATTTAAGCGAGGTCGCGGATTCGAATCCCCTCATGTATGCAATCATTTAAAACTTGAAGTCAGAGTTTTGCCTTCCGCAAGGGACCTACCTAGCTTAAGCGGGAATTAATCTAAGAATGGATGACTTAAATATGCTTTTCTATAGTTGGGACCCTCTTAAGACATCTCATAGGCAAAAAAAAAAAATCAAACTAATTTAACCAGTTTAATAATAAAATTATTAAAACTGTTAAATTTTCAGTTCAATTTAATTTAATAAATTTTGTTATTAAAAATAAATTAATTTATTAATTAATCTGACAATTTTTTTAAAATAATTAATTTTTATAAACAAAAATAACTCAATTAATTTTCATTTAATATCTTATTTTTAATTAAATTTTAAAAATTTCAATGAGTAAAAACAATATTTTTTAATCAATTTTAAAAATTATTTAATTTTATTCAATCTTTAATTAGTTTTATAATAGTATAATACTGATTGAACATTTCAAACCATAAACTCTTGTCCTCCCCGTTCAACTGCTTACCTAATTTTTAAAACTTTACTTAAATTCTTCAATTTGCATTAAAGTTATGTATTAGTAAACTACTTCAAACCCTTCATTTAGGGTAAGTGTTTACAAATTTGTTGTATTATCTGCCAAATGGAGAGTGGGGTGAAGGTTTTTGGTATGATTCAAACAATTAAACTAAACATTTCTGAAACGCAACTTTTACTGGTAACGTACTCTGAGCTTTGAAAGGTTTACACTTCAGGGCATAGGGTTATTAGCCTCTCAGGATCGTCAGACTGAGAAATCTCAGAAGTTCCGTTTGAATAGAAACAGCAAAACGTACAAAACATAACCAAACAAAAATTTCCATTGCATTTCTCTCTCAACACCTGGAAAAGAAAAGCTAAAAAGAACCTCACTCACTAGTCTCTGTTATGCCCTGACTTTGAAACACCATTTTCGATAACCCTGCAAAAGCACTGTCTCTTAATCACATGCACCACTCAAACGATTTTCTCGTCTCTTGCACTATAAAACCTACCAGAAAAACCTTGAGTAGAACAAACCATTTTCGGCTTCTCCTTTAAATCCTTCAATCTTTAGAGCTTCTTTACTATTCCCCTCTTGCAGCCATGAAAGCTCTGTATTTCCCCAACTTCTGGAGGGCTACAGCACCGGAAGAACACCGAGTTTCAGGTAGAAACGACGTCAATGGTGAGATTTCGAGCGCTGTGGTTTACTCTGAAGATGAGTTTGATGAAGGGGAAGATTCGTTCTTTGAGTTGGAGCTCACTGTATCTGACTATGACTACAATGTAATCAACAACCAAAACGGAGTCCCACCAGACAAAGAAAGCAACACGTTTGACTTCAAGCATGAAGCTTCTCGCAAGTCGGCCGACAAATGTTCAAAACCAGCTCTTTCTCTGTCTCATACCGATCACGTCTCTAAAAGAAAAATCCTTCCCTTTGAACCCTTTTTAAAGCCTCAATCTCCAATCTCCTTACTTAAATCGGCCCCCAAATTTCGCGTTCTCATGTTCAAGAAATCGAAATCAATGACTGTTCAAAAAACAGAGGAAACAGAGTGGAATAGCGTGTTCGTTGACACCCAAAACCCCAATAAAAAAGGAAGCAAACGATTTATGGTGAAACTCAAACTCGAAGAATCTGTCACTAGAGACAACAGCTTGAGAAGGCAAATTTTGGAGGACTCCGTCTCAGATGACTCGTCAAGCTTATTCTCCAAGGACGCGATACAGAAGTACCTGAAGCTAATAAAGCCTCTATACACCAAACTCTCCAAGAAACAGAGTGAAAAGATGAAAATTTCCGGACAGTTGTCAACATCATCAGCATCATCGATGCCGGCAGGATGTGCAACAGGTTCACTGAAGATAAAACACGGGAATCCTCCGTTAGGAATTGGAGCGGTTGGTAAGCATCTAGGGAAGAGTAAGTCTTCATCTTCAACGGTCGGAGTTTCGCCGTCAACGGTGAGTCGGAGAGATGATTCACTACTGTTACAAGATGATGGCATCCAAAGTGCCATCCAACATTGCAAGAGATCGTTCAACTCTTCTAGAGGTGAAACTTGTTCATCCCATTTGTCCAATCGTTTCACAATTTCTTGAATCGGCACTGTTTAATCATATGATTCCATTTCTTAATTATAAACTATTCTGAAATTTTTATGCAGAGACATTGGAGTCACCAAGAATCTCTACTGTCTGGGATCAAACAACCATTTGGAAGCAGGAAACTTGAATATCTATGGAATCCAAAAGTGATACAGTCTAACTCAAACAGCAAAAAAGCAAGATTATAATCGTTGTTCATCGTCATCTACAGGCAGGAGTCATCAGATCAATAGTAATCTCCTGACGGGTCATTATGGAAAACTGTAAAAAAGAAAATATATGATATTGAATCTTTCTGTAACCATCTCGTGTTTGTGTAGTCACGTCACACTTGCAGTTGGAATTATGTCACCTTTTGAAATATGTATGAGTTCGTTGTTCTTGTCAATGAGGTGATCATTTATAGATTTGAAAACTTAGATTTCATTTTTCACGCTTTTCAGACAGAAAGCAAGTTTGTGACGAAACTTTGGTTCACAAGGGGACTACACCTTAAATGTTAAATTAGATAAACCTAAATAGAGATTAGGACTCTAAATTAAGAATTATAAATATTATTATTATCTAGACCGTTATATCAATTTATTATAACTGTATTAACATATATCATAGTTATTATAATAGCCTACCACCGAAATACGATTAACCAATATAAAGGAATATTTTGTAATTTATTATATTAAAATTTTGAATTACAATCAAACTTATAATTAAAATTTAAGTTGACTTAATTAAGCAGTTATCATTTATCTGGTAAATAAAAATTTTAGATTTAAATCAAATGAATTATTATAAATGTGATGATATTCAGATTTACTCTCCCAATCTATACTAAAAAATATCAAACAACAGGAAAAAAAAAAAGAAGAACAAAAGATGCGTGTATGTAACGTGTCTAAAAGTCGAAGTGAGAAAGAGGAAGAAGCTCTCGAATATTCTTGTTTGTCATAAACAAAAATTGAGACTGAAGTATAAGACACCCTCATACGAGAAACACATGACAGAGCTTAAGTTTGAAGCATCAAATAAAAGCATTGTCGTATTACATACAACTGAAGTAAATTAAAACATAGCTACAATACACAAAACGCACAACAGAAAGAATATACATAAGTTGATCACGTGAGGAGCAACTGCAACACACCTGAATTAGCTAAGTCTCACCCGAAAGCCTCTACATGCAACTCATATAAAAAGAAGAGAACACAAGCATCAAGTATAACATACACAGATACTTCATTATTCATATTACATTGTATTCAATCGTCTGAGAGTATAAGAATTAAGAGTGAGACTAGGGTTGCTAGAGTACTGACCTGTGAGTACTAAGGAGAGTGTGAGACTCTTTGTAAGTGTTTAGAAGAACATTCATACTCTTATAACCTCACTTATTTTCTTCATACTAGTTGAAACCACAACAGTGAAAACTTTGAACGTAGATAATATTGAAGCTATCGAATTAAGTAAATTTGCGTGTCTTTAATTTTCTACACTTCATAACATCCGCAAGATTTGACCTCTTTATCGGTCTTTAAGATTTTAAGCAACAATATGACACAAATATCCTAACAATAAATATGAAGCAAGTTATATATAAAAATATGAATTATAATAAAACTCATAATTTGTTAATTTTAAAATTTTAAAATTAAATTAATTTAATTTCTTTTTAAGCTCCTTAAAACCTGTGTTGATATTGGGGCATTAGGAACTTAGTTGGCCCATTTAGTAGCCATTCTGGACTAAGGTTGCTCCTTAGTTCCCCAACAAACAACATAACCTAATCATTGAAATCAAGGATTTAAAAATTGAACCGAATTGTCCGGTTCAACTGAAAGAGTTTGAACTTAGCGTTTTTAATATATAAAAATTATGAGGTGAAACTAAACCGAATTACTGATCGGTTCAAACTTTTTCTGATCATACTAAACGATTTGGTCCGATTTTTAAAATCTTGATAATATTTTCTTAGATGTAAGCATCTTTCTTTATAAAAGGACAGTCCTTTTAATTTTATTCCTTTTACTTTACTTTTTTATCACAAAGAAAAAAAAAACTTTAGAAACATAGCAAAAGCAAGTTTTCCAGGGTCTGAATTCCCAAATTCCTTTGAAATGACGAAAAGTGAGAAAGCAAACTCGTGGAAGCATACGCTCTCCGTCTTTCTAACTGCGGAGATGAAGCCACCTCTCCCGTATAAAGTCGTTCCTACTGATTTAACATAAATATTTATATTATAACTCGAAATTTAAATAATAATAATAAAATAATTATTTTTTTAATTTTTTAATTATAATTTAAAATTTTAAAAGTAATAATAAAATATTTAATTTTTAGTTTTTTTCAATTATAATTCGATGTTAGTATTTCTATTAAATTTGTTGATATGACCTGTAATATATTCTATAAACTTTAACTATTAATACACGTCAGCTAAAATTAATATAACAAATGAAAATTAATAAAACGATATCGTCTAATCATGTAATTAAAACGACGTCATTGATTAAAAATGACATAAATTAAATTATCCAACTCTGATGACCTTACGTTTTGATTTTAGTTTTTTTCTTCATCTTTTGCTTGTTTTCTCAACGCTCACATCCTTTGATTTTTAGATTATGTAGCTCCGACATTCTCATACTAAAGGCATTAAAAGAATGAACTAAAAATGAAGAGCTTCCTTGTATAATATGTTATAATGTGAAAGTAATTTAGGGCGTCAAAAGAATAAATAGAAAATAAAAAGTTGAGGGCACCGGAAGAACAACATATAACAACAGGTTAGAATTGAAGAAAATTAAAAATTTGAACATTTTATTATCACGTTTTGAAGTTTGGGTTATAATTGAAAAAATTGAAAATTTAGTCATTTTATTGTTATTTTTTCAAATTTAGGCTTTAACTGAAAATTTGACGGAAGATTGAATTTTTGGGTAATTAATATTATTTATTTAATTTAAATACTTTCTTATTATAATTTTATTTATTTTATCTTTTATTTTATATTTATTACTTAATTTTATATTCTTATTTATACACGTTTATTTATATATTTTTTGTCATCATTTTCATTATTCACTATCTTTTATATCTATTTTTTTATTTTATTTTTAATTAATCACTTTGTTATTTTAATATGTATATGTATGTTTTTTAAAAAATGCAGAAACAACCTCTTTACTAATTAGAGTTAAGATTTTATACTATTGATTCTTCCTATATCTCGTGTATCAATATGATTTTTATTGAATTGTTATTATTATTGCTGTACATATTCAAATTAGTTCAATTTCGATTTAAAATTTACATATGTCAAATAAAATAATATTAATTTCAATTTTTAAAAAAATAATTAAACTTAGAATAGGGCTGAAATATTGAACTTACCTGTTAAAGCTAAATTTGTTTTCATATTATCAGAAATTATCTTGGATTAAAAGTGCATTAAATTATATATAATATAAATTTATCTTCAATGTTAAATAATTTAAAGCAAAAAATTATCATCAAAATGAAATTATTTTAAAATTAAAATTTAAAGAAGTTAAGACCTGAGACAAAGAAATTATACCCCCTATCACCACACAGGTCCCATATCAAGTCTTCAGTGAACATATATACATTCCCCGTAGCATTTCAAGCAACCGCCATGGTTATTGATTGATGGTTTTCGCCGGAAGTTCATCGGAAAATTAAGTTTATGAAATAGTAAATACAACTGATGTCATATTATCCGTAATTAGTATCATTGCATATATGTACTAGAGTACATGACATTGCAGGTGAATGGAATAGAACTTGTTACTGAATAATTCATGATTAGTCTTGAAGAAATAGATCGTTCATCCCCAAATTCAACTGAGAATTGGGTTTCACAAAATACAGACAAAACTGCTTAAAAACCGGTTCACTGCACGAACCAGAGACCCAACAAACTTGGCAAAGAGTTAACAGGTGTCAGGTTTGTGGGAGGATGAAATGCACCAACAGGCATCAAAAACAGAACACCCAACAAGGCAACAGTGTTGTGTCATCCGAGGGTAATAGATTTGCCTGTTGGTGCATTTCATCCTATACCAGAATCCTCTGTGCCGTTTAAGAAGTTCCAACCCTATTTGTGGTTAAAAGTGATTGTTATAGGGTTGGAACTTCAGAAAAGCACATCCTGATCTGGTGCCAAAGAAAGGTATTGAGACTTTTCTTATGGAAGGCTAATAGGATATGATATAGTAATTAAAATCAGCGATCCAGGATTGGCAGAGACCATAAATTCGTGTGTGGTGTTTACTCCCAAGAGAGACAAAGCTCGTCAATCCCTAACGAGAGGTGAGTTTCGCAACTTTCAGACAAAGATGTTCAAAGCATGGTTCATTGCACTAAGTGAAGATTCTGAAAGAACGACAAAGAACTAGAAATATCAATAGGTCCATACATTGCACCAGCATAACCCAACTAAAAACCTTCCGGCAAGGAGAATTTATAAGGTTTGCCCTGTTTCATTCTTTTAAGATGAGGAACGTGTAGTATTTAGGGTTGTCAACCATTAGATTTTATTTAGAGGTGATAATAGGCTAGATCAGGGTAGGTTAATAGCTTCTACGAGCTTGATTAAGTTCAAACAACTCGAAGCCAAAGTCAATCTGATTTAATCCAAATTTTATTTTTAAATAAAAATAAAAATAATGTTATTTTTTTCTCCTTGTTAGGTTAAATAGTCCAAGTCTAAATTTAGCCTGACACCTAATTTTTAAAAGAATCATACTTAATACTCGATTTAAAGCCTGATCAAATTAGACCTAACTTGTTTATTTTAGGTTAAGTGAGGTCGGGTCGGGTCGACCATTCGATTGATAATATTTTTTGTTGTATGCATTAAGAAAATTTTAAAGGTTACATAATCACATTTTAAATAATGTATTGGTAATAATACAATTTAAATTTATCACACATTAAAAATGAAATAGAATACAATAAAACTTAGATAAAAGAAGTAAATAACCTATTTTTAACAAAGTGAACTCTTTTATTTTAAATTATAAAATTTAAATTTATAACCAATCACTAATGGAATAAAAATTTAATCTTAAGATTGTTTAATAAATGAATTAATCTTGAACATAATATAATTGGTCTATTTGATTAATAAATTGTTCCTCATATATTTATTTTAAGGCAATATCGGTTTATCATAATTTAAACTTTAGTCTAATGTCTCAGCAAGTCTACTCAATAATGAAATTAGTTTGAGTATATTTTTACAAAATTTGAACTCAATCAATGATCAAAATGGACCCAAAACTTTAAATTCACATACTAAACACAAATAATAAAATTCAAAAACATTAGTTTATTACAAAACAAGAAGAGTAGTAGTGAACCGCAAGCCCGTGGAATTATCAGCAAGTGGATGCTCTTGACAGAATGTCAACTTCAGACATCAGCCTACTTAACTTAAAGAGAATCCAAGACATTTGGGGCTTGAAGCCTATAACTAGATGTTTCCTAGTACTCACTAACCTTACGATAACTAACGAAGAGCATGAGTCTGTTTTAGGCCCAAAAATTTGTAGATCGTCCTTTTTTTTGGGTTCACGTAAGACCTTAGTGTAATGCTTCTTAAATAAGAATGTCCATGTATACATTCAAACTCGAAGCCTTAAATTTCGAATTTATTTACTGTCTGCTTGAATAAGCTTTTGAGACGTTAATAATAAGTACTTTTTTATCACAAAATTTATTTTAAAAATGAGTGTTTTGTTATAAAATAAAAAAGTACTTCTTTAATAAATATAGTTTTTTTATAGTTAAAATAAAGCTTTTTAAGAAACTTAAATATGAAGTTTATAAAAAAAAGTCTCTTAAATTATTTTTCAGATCAATTAATGAGTCTATTTTTTAATTCCTTTTATCCTTATATTTTACACATAATTATCATAATATCCACAAACTAATCTTCTCATTTATTATGTATTTAACTATTTACTCAACTTGAATATTTATTTTTGGATTAATATAATATTATTTAGTTTTATAATTGTTTTAATATTTATTTTTAATATTGGTTTACTTATGTTATAATCCATATAAAAGATTTGAT
>JANVCQ010000007.1:32353910-32369285 GCA_025531925.1 Erythroxylum plowmanianum | reverse complement strand
TTGTTTAATATATTTTAAATAATATTTATATGCATAAATAGTTTTTATTACAAAATAAAATATAGTTAAAATTAAAACTATTTTTTATTTTTATGTTATTAAACATTATATTGTATGAAGTTTTTTTAAATGATAGTCAAACAGTCAACTAACTTCTTAGAAAAGTTCTTCTCAAAAAAGATCTACAGAAAAAGTTTTACTGACAAACGTTCTACTGATATAAGCTCATACTACAATGCTTCAAAAATACGAATGTCCATTTATACATTCATCAGAAACCTTATTTTTGGAGTCTAAATTTAAAAAGTTTTTGTATCTTAGAACTCAATTTATTTAAATTTTAAACATATTTTTAAAAATTAAGATATGATTTTGAATTGAATTTAAATTTTCTTAATTTAATTAATTCAATTCAATTTAAATAAGCTCAAACTAGTCATTGAAAATGTATATTTGAAATTAATTATATCGTAAAAATATTTTATATAGGATTTGAATTTTCTCAATTCTTTTTAAATTTAAATTTAACTTTAAATAGAATAAATTTAAGTTATTTTGTAATTAAATAATTTGTTACCTTTACATAATATTATATATTTTCTTAACATTGAAAATGATAATTATTGCTTTTCTTATTTGCATTGAATGAAAATTTAAAATACGTATTAAATTTAATAATTATGTGTTATGACTTATGACTGAATCAAGTAAAAAGCAGCAACTCAAAATCAAGTCTCTCTCTTTAACTATCTTAGAAATTTATGATACTATTTAGGGAATCCTTTTGTCACCTAAACCATCCCTCACTCACAGTATTGGTCATTCCGATCATTTCATCCAAACTATAAAGCACGGAGCTTGAAATGATATGTTTTTTAGTTCATTTATATCGAGGAGAGGAGTGACACATCCTTATTCATATGTTCTCCTACACATTTTGACATCATGTTTCTCAGACATGATTTTGTGACTACTGTCTCTGTTACCTGTTCTGTGTTAAGACGGATCACGGACCAGCCAATTGTATTCGTCGTCAAGCGAAGGCTAGTCATGATGTTTGCTTTAACAAGTGACAAGGACACGTGATGATTGGGATTTGAGAGAGACAGAGAGAGAGAGAGTGAACAGTTTTGAATTCGTGACTCAGATTCAGAAGACCAGAGAGAAGAAAGGCTTCTTACTTATCCACTCACAAGTCACAATCCACTAGTGTATAATTTTATCATTTACAAACAAAAGTAGCATAAAATATTGCATTTTTACTCATTTAACTTGACATGGAAAAGTGTAATTTTTGTTTTTTCAAAAATTTTAAAATAAAATAAATAGAGGACAAAGTAAAAAAAGTCTCATATTTTAAACTTGTTTATTCTTTATGAATGATAAGAATAAGTCTTAGAAAAAACAAAATAAAGTAAAATAGAGAGAGGTACTTTAGGCAGATGCCCTTTTTATCCTTGTTTAGGATCGGGGCTAAATACACTGCCGTAACCTCTAAACTAAGCAGGTCGGCATCCTACTTTTCTATGCTTTATAGATTAAAAAATTAATAATTATAATCAAAATTTAAGAATTAAATTAAATTATCATACTAGCAAATTTATTTAATCTATGTATGAAGTTTATCTTATCATTATTTTTATTGAATTAGGGAAATATCGTATCTTTTATTTCAATATTGGTACTTTTTTAAGTGAGAATAAAATAAATCATTTTGATAATTATAATTTTTATTGTTATAACTCAAACTTATAATTTTTAGATTGATAAATACATTAAAAATTTTACTTTACCAATACCAATTGAAGTATATCCTAAGAGTTAACTTCTTATCTTATACAACATTGTAATTTTAATGACACCACAAAGACTCATTCAACCTTAATTTGGTTGTTGGATCACTCTTTCTTCAGGACATCTATCTCTGAAATAACATAATTTATAACTTAAAATTGAAGACCTATAATAAAAATTGAATAAAGTAAAAAAAATTGAGCATTTTTTAATTTTAAGAAATTGAAAATTCATAAATAATTAATTTATCTACTCACAAACTCGAAAAAAGATTTTAAAAAGTGAGTTTCTCTTTTAATTTATAAATTATTATAAGGTCACTCTTGAGCGGCCATTGATAGACGTTTGGCCAGCTAGAAAGTATACCAACTTTCTCATTTCCTTTCCTTCTATTCTGCTACCATTATTATAATTGAAGTATGGTCAACAATATCTCCTCGTTTCTGTCTTCAAATCTCAACTTCACTTCTTCTTCTTCGTTTTATTTTATTCTTCTCCTTCATCTTCTCTTCCATGGAAGACCAAATCCTAACTTCACCACCACCACAATCACCATCATCACTCAAAACATACAAACTAACTGCCTCATCAATCTCCTATCTCAAATCTTCTGCCGTTTCAAACAACTTTGCTTCCATTTTCGCATTTAAACCCTGCACAACACCTCCACCAATCTATATCCTAAAGGACGTGTCCCTCACAGCCTATCCATCTCAAATTCTCGCCATTGTTGGTCCAAGTGGAGCTGGAAAATCTACCCTTCTGGACATTTTAGCAAGTAGAACTTCACCAACCAGTGGCTCAGTACTCCTCAACTCTTCCCCTATCAACCCTTCTTCATATCGCAAACTCTCAGCTTATGTCCCACAATACGATGCATGCTTGGAGTTGCTCACTGTGTGTGAAACTTTCACGTTCGCTGCTCGCCTTCTCAACCCCAAATCAACCCAAGTTGCCTCCATCGTGAACTCTCTTCTCAAGGAGCTTAGGTTAACACATTTGGCTAATGCTCGGCTAGGTTATGGTCTATCTGGTGGTGAAAGAAGAAGGGTTTCTATAGGGTTAAGCCTACTTCATGACCCTGCGGTCTTGCTTCTCGATGAACCCACCTCGGGTCTCGACAGTAAATCAGCTCTTAATGTGATGCAGACCCTCAAGTCTATTGCTACTTCTCGTCAACGAACTGTGGTTTTGTCCATTCACCAACCCAGCTTCAAGATCCTTTCAACTATTGATTCGATACTCTTGCTGTCCAAAGGAACTGTGCTTCACCATGGTAGTCTCTCTTCACTGCAATCTTCTCTGCTTTCTAATGGTTTCACTGTTCCTCCACAGCTCAACCCACTTGAATACGCCATGGAAATTCTTAACCAGTTACAGGAGAACAAGTTAACTGCACCACCGAGTCTTCCTACAATGGATAATATAACATCTCCACCGTATAACAAAGTAAGAACTACGAGGTATAGAAGCTCGAGACTTGAAGAGATCATTGTACTCTATAACAGATTCTGGAAGATCATTTACAGAACAAAACAGCTCTTGTTGACAAATACCATTGAAGCTCTTGTTGTGGGACTTGTTTTAGGTACCATTTACATCAACATTGGATATGACAAGGAAGGTATCGAGAAAAGGTTTGGTTTTTTCGCGTTCACTCTCACTTTCCTTCTCTCTTCTACCACTGAAACACTTCCAATCTTCATCAACGAAAGGCCAATCCTTCTAAGAGAGACCTCTAGTGGGGTTTATAGACTTTCATCTTATCTCATGGCAAACACCCTTGTCTTCTTGCCATACTTGCTTACCATCGCTATTATATACTCAATGTCAGTCTATTTCCTAGTAGGTCTTTGCACTTCATGGCAAGCTTTCTCTTACTTTGTTTTGATCATATGGGTCATTGTTTTGATGGCTAACTCATTCGTTCTCTTCCTGAGCTCTCTTGCTCCAAATTACATAGCTGGGACTTCACTCTTGACCATACTGCTTGGGAGTTTCTTTCTCTTCTCCGGCTATTTTATTTCACAGGATCGAATGCCCAAGTACTGGCTTTTCATGCACTTTTTTTCCATGTACAAGTACGCTCTTGATGCTCTTCTTATTAACGAATACTCCTGCCTTGAAACCAAGTGTTTGATGTGGTATGAAGAGACCCAAACGTGCATGGTGACTGGAGGCGATGTGTTGCAGAAAAGAGGGCTTACTGAGAGGCAGAGATGGACAAACATGTATGTTTTGATGGGCTTCTTTGTGTTCTATCGTGTCCTTTGCTTGTTGGCCTTGATCAGAAGGGTTTCAAGATCAAAACTTTGAGTACATCCAAAGCTTTTTCTTGAGAAGAAATAAACTTTTAACTTTTCTTTACTGTTATTTTGATGGATTCTATAAAGATTGTATACATCTTTAGTCTAGTCTAGTAAGTGATTTTAAGTCAAACACCAATTCAGATAAAAATGAACTAGAAGAAGCATTGAGCTCTTACATTCATAATTAATTTAAGAATTGAAATTAATCAGAAAATAGCTAATTCGCTTTTTTATAAAGTTAAAGATTTCCCTTTTTTATACAAAAATTTTTGATTTTTTCCTTTTCAATATTATAATTAATTCTTATCTAGATCTAATTTATATTACAAATTTTTAATATGAAATTATTTATAAATTTCATATTCAAGTTACATTTATAAAGATTATAATTTTTAAAAATAAAAATAAAAAATTATTAAATACTATAAATAATAGATTTAACCTAACTTTACTCGGTTTAAAGTCAAATAAATTAGGTTATATTTAAATTTAAAATCAACCTAAATTTCAACTCTAACAATTTGAACACCTTTTTAAAATAGTATTTTGTTTTTATGTTTTAAAATAACACCATTTGATTTTTTAAATTTCAAGAAACTCACCAATTTAAACAATTTTGAACCATAATTTTTTTTGATTAAAGGGAAACTACAGCAACAAATTACAAAACAAATTTGAAAAAACAGATCCCGATATATCTTCAAATAGAATACGGTGACGCCCGATAAGTGTAGTGTTAAAATATGTTACACTAATGTTAGAATGTTCAATCTGGGTGACAAACCAGTCTGCACATCTATTACTCTCTACAAGTGGCAAATCAGTGACAAATCAGTCTACACATTTGTTGTTCTCTCGATAAATATGTCGACGATTGAACCATAAAATTTGATCTGGAGCGAATTTTGAGCTGCTAACCAGACTTGATCTGAACCATTACCTTATCTACTAGTACCAATCTCTAGTTAGAACATTACATAAAACTTACAACCTGGACCGAGGAGAATGATTGTTCACGGGCCGTTTCTTACAAATGCTGATGATCAAAGAGGAGGAATCGGTTGGGGAAAAATCCAAATTCCATGGTGTAATAGTTCAGTACACTTTCTTTCCTTTCATTGCAGTAATTAATTATAAGCTCTTGTCTGTTCTTTCTGTCTGAGTCTGTGCTTGTTCACGGGATTCCCTCTTCTTGTCGCTCGTGAACTGACTCGGGGGTTGTCTAATATGAGCTCAAAGTCCGCAAAGTCATCGAGCTTCGGTGTTTATGCTTGCTAGTTTGCATTGCAATAATAACTAATAATTAAAAAATTAAATTGATTTACTTCATTTAATTATAAAATATTTGAATTTATAATTTTCGGTTAAATTTTTAATTTTTTAATTTTACTTAGTTTAATAACTTCTATTGTTAAAAATTAATTTTTATAAATTAATAAATATTTATAATTAAAATAAATTAATTTGTATTTTTGAATAGTCTCATTTTTAATTAAGTTTTAATTTTTTTATAGACAAGAATACTCTCTTCTAATTATATTTTAAAATTTTTAATTTTATTCAATTTTTACAATTTTTAGAATGATTTAATACTAACTAAAAATTTAAAATTTAAACACTTATCTTACTGATTTAACTTTTTACGTGATTTTTTAAATGTTAATAAGAACCAATAAAATCAATTTCAAGAAAATCAAAGCTTAATGCAATTTCTTCATTGCTTTCTAGTAAATTTATGTTTTGGCATAACTATTCGACTAAATGGAATTATAATAAAGTTTAGAAGTAGGACCTCTTTGGTCTACTATGTTCAAAAAGTGAAATCATAATTGAATCTTTGTTAAGAGGGTGAGTGAGAATGCTTGTTATGGATAATGACGCCTTATTATATAACTCAAATTTTTAATGATAAAATAATTGAAAATTATAATAATTTATTAATTATTTTAAATAAATTATTTGGTAAATTCCAATTTACACGTAAGTCAAAAATTGTGATTGTGAGTTTTATATGATGGGCCACAAGTAATGGTTGAACATGACCCAATGATGAGATGGTTTGTTCTGGCATGCCACTATGCTTAATAGGTTTGCACACAGGCTCGTTGGATCCAATTATGATGTTCTATGGTTTGCCAATCAGATTAACATGTTGTTGGCAATGGCTGGTTGGTTAGAAACTTCACACTCTAACGGATCGGGCTTGAGTCCATATTCACTCCAAACGAATTTAAGGTAAAAAAATAAGAAACTAGAAAAATAAAATTATTTTAAATTATATTAAAAATAATAAAAAAATATACACGATGCAAACTACGAACCATTTAATCAATTTAGTTCTTAAATTAAATTTAAATTAATTAAATTCAACTCAATTTTTAAGTAATTTTAAAATTTAAAATGATTTTAAATTTAATTAAATTATAAAAGAAATTTAATATATTTTCCGACTTTTAGAATTGTAAGGATCGCTTAAATGTGTAAAGGTTTGTGTAAATTATTAATCTCTACTCTCACAAGAATTATATATGATAATTATTTATTTCATTATAAGTTATGAATTATCGAACTTTCTTTAATTTCAGATAGCTCACTAATTGTAGAGTTGAATTTTTTTTATTTGTCCACGAGATATCTTAGGAGGGTCTCAATTATAAGAATGACGCCTTTAAATTATCCATACCGAAATTACTTCCTGCTTACACCGAATCAACCTATGGGGTAAAATACTGGCCATAGAAAATTTTCCATTCTCGGGTTGATTTTTTTTTTTTTTCAGTAAACCACTCAACAGATATTCTGATCGCAATGATGAGTACTGAATATGGAAAAGCAAGTGTCAAACTGGTATCACAGATCAGTCGCAGCTCTACTTTCTAAGGCAGTATTAAAATTACATGCCAACCAAGGCCACTGCTTACAATCTTTCTTGAAGCCTGCAATCGGTATAAGCAACTTTCAACTATTGCATCTTGGGTTTGAGAAACTCACGTTTTTCAGAAAATGTAAAGCCCAAGTTCCAATATCCATAGTCCAGCAAGAAAATGGGGATCACCGTTTAGTGCATAAGGTGCCAATTTCTTAATCATGTATCTTACTGAAGGTACACGCAGGTCAAGCCATTCTGAAAAGGTTCGATTCAGTTGTTCCATCAATTGATGAATCCAGCGCTAGATTAATCAAGTGGCCATCTCCAGCTTCATTGCAAAGAACATAAGTAGCCACACGTCTCGAGAATAAGATACGAAAAGCACCATAAAATGTAGCAACAGTCGTTGATCATCATATCAATGCCTGCCTGCCTCTGCTACAAGTCTCAAAACTAATCCTTCTTCTGATGTTTAACCCAGACAAACATTAGGGTCCTCTTCATCCGAGTCAAATTCAACATTTGCATCCTTAAACCATCTTCCATGGCAATCTCGCTTCCAGCCTGCTTCAATAAATTTGAGTTCTCTCTCTCGAGGCGCCCGGAAATCCAATTCTTCGGGTGTATGCGACACACTTGGTGCTTGAGTTGCAGGATATGAACTAATTACTCTAGGAATAATTGTTGCATTCTTGACATCCACCTGACTTGATTTAGCATCAGGCTTCTGGCTCTCAGAACTCTCCTGGGGGAGTTTCTTACATAGAGCCTCGGAAGCAGCCTTTCGTGTGTGGTCAATTAGAGGTTTGCTTGGTAACTGAACTCTTTTCCTGGAATTACCAGAATTGTTAGAGCCACCAGGAGGGTCTGATAAGGCTAATCTCTTACTTATCTCATTTTGCCTACTCAACTCTATTTCCTTCAGCCTGGATTCTGCAGCTAAGTGACGAGATCCTTTCCTGTGCATATTGAGCATGATAATCTCTTATCGGGTTGAATTTTGAAATGAGATATATCACTTTACAATTGTTATCAGCCGGAAACAAGAATCAAGAAAAGGTAAAAGAAAAAGTAACATCGATTCAATGTTTTGGAATTTAAGAATACAATTTACCTTTTTTATCTCTCATTTTTCTTGCCACTTCCTCACCAATCAAACACTTTTTTTGAAAACTATATCAAAACGTGCAAATGAAGTTTGTATTGCAGGACAAATGTTCATAACTATGTGGTTAGAGAATTAGCATTCCTCCTAACCACATCCCATTCGTCAAATCGCACCAGCCTCTCGACTTCCATCTCACCATTAACGGAGATGAAGAAACCAATGTAGTGACAATGATGCTATCTTTTTGTTTTAAGGTGATTGAAGAAAAAACTTAGTTGCTAAAACCATTTCTAAAGGACTCCACAAGCTTGGCCAAAGCAACACGAGATGATCCTCCATTGCTAGTCGCCATTAGAGCTTCTTTCCTGAGAATGGCAACTCTATCTCGCAGACATTTCCCCGTCTCCGAGTTCTGCAACTCCCTCACTTTCATTTCCAACTCGTGAGCACTCACAAACCTGTTTTCAGACTCGTTCACGGGCAAAGCCACTTTTATTTCCTCCACCAGTAAAACTCTATTCAGATGCTGCTCTGCGTAGAGAGGCCAAGCCAACATGGGCACCCCCGCACATACTGCTTCAAGGATCGAGTTCCATCCACAGTGTGTCACGAACCCACCGACCGAACCATGGTTCAATATTGCAGCCTGTGGTGCCCATGACTTCACTATAAAACCCCTAGTTTTGGTTCTTTCCATGAACCCATCAGGCAAAAATGATTCCAAGCTCGTTGGATTGCCCTGAACACCATCTTCAGGCAATGGATCACGAACTACCCACAAGAACCTGACACCACTCGATTCCAATCCAATGGCGATCTCTCTAGTTTGTTTAGCTGAGAAAACTCCACCACTACCAAAACAGAGAAACAATACACTGTTACTAGGTTGTGACTCAAGCCAAGTTAAGCAATCATGCTCAGCCTTATCCTCAGTTATTTTCACTATCGGTCCTAAGCAATAGATTGGAGGAGAAGATCCATCACTTGTGCACTTCCCTCCTCTTGCCGCTTCGAGTGCCCTTTGTTCTAGCAAATCAAACGTATTGACGATGATACCTGCAGATTTGGCCATTTGGAGCCCGACGTCCTCGAAATAGCTAAACACTTTGCTTGATCGATCCACAGCAGATAGTGGAAACTTTTCTGATGGAATTGGAGGTACACCAGGTATGTTAATGGTGGTATTGGGTGCTTTGAAATCTCTTGCGGTGTCGTTAATAAGGGTCGGCCAGTGAAGTAACATACATAGACCACTGGCTCCAGAGGTATAGAAAAAGTACGTCGGAATGTTGAGGCTAGTAGAGACTTCAAAAGCAGAAGCACAAAATAAATCCAGAACTAAAGCTTTGATCTTTGAGGTTTTGGAGACGTTTAAGAGTGCATTGTGAAGGTTGGAGTTGTTGAGCACAGCTATCTCAAAGAACTGGGATATTATAGTTTCTTCAGTAAATGAGGTGATAGGAGGCGGAGTGACGGTGGGAAGTTGAAGGAAATTGATGGAGGGAGTGGAGGCGGAGACTGCTTTAGTATAGGTGAGAGTGGTGGGAATTTCATGCGGTGGGGCGGAGATTACGACGGTGACTAACAGTGAAGGATAGTGGTTGACTATAAGCTTGCCCAGCTCAACCATGGAATCCAAATGGCCTCTGCCTGCATTTGGATACAGAACAATGACTTCCTCCATAGTTGTGTGCAGAGAAGGTTGAGAGCCAAACTGAAGAGTTCCAACTTGTTTATATAGGATGAGCGAGTTTGGTGCGGGGAATGGTCATTGAAGCATCTAATCTGAAGTTTGAAATGTACAAATTATAAAAATATTTAATATTTATGAAATATAAATTTTATACTAATTATTTAAAGAACTACTAATTTAAATAATAATTATAACTCAAATAATATTTATAAATTTAACATATATTTATTTTTAATTTACCATCTTCAATCATTTCGATACACATAATATACACAAGATAAATGGCTAAATACGTGGAAGGTTCTCTATTGCAGAAAGCGAAGTAGTAATATTAAAGTGCCATTGCAGGCTTTAAAAGCGTGTGGGGTACCCACCGTCCAAAATCAGAGAGCTGTTTCTTCGTTAGAGAATAGCTAAAGATGGTGACATTGTCCAATAGGAAGCAGAACTCTTACCTACCCTGCTTCTTGGTGGCACTCTAGCTCCTTACCTAACTTCCTAAAAACTCGAGAAAGCATTTACCTGGCCCCGGATTAAAAGTCTACCTAAAAAATTTCAGGTAAGGAATTTTTTACCTGAAATTTTTTAAGTTCAAGTAAAATTGTAGGTTCAAATCGCCCTCATGTATGTAATCATTTAAAATTTGAGATCAAAATTTTACCTCCCGCAAAGGATCTACCCGACTCTAACAAAAATTAGTCTGAGAGTAAATAGCTTAAAAATATCTTTTTATAATTAAGACTCTCCTAAAATATTTCGTGGGCAATTAAAAAAAAAACTACCTAAAAATACCAAGAATAATAATGCAAAGAAAAGGAGTAAGGAAGAGTAGAAGCTCGATCAGACTCGAAAATTTTGTATTCCAAACCCAAGTCCAATCGGGTTTAGACAACCTGAAACACGAATAGTCAAGCCTGCTTCAATATCTATAATTTCAATTTTTAAAAAATTAATGTTATAATTTTAATTGATTTTTTTAAATAAAATTTAACCCTAAATTAAACTCAAAATTTAGTTAATTCAAATCAAACTTGTTAACTTAACAGACTAATTTTTTTTAAAGAATAAATAGGAAATATGAAAACTACGTCGCCTGAGAAAAGCTAAGACAAAGACAAAAGATAAAATAAAGCTAAGAACTAATTATAATATTGTTACTATAATAATCATATTTTAAAAATAGTTGTGATAGTATTTAACTTCTACACAATTATTTTTACCATATTCTGTTAATTGTTTTCTTTACTCATACAAAAATCTAAAACGATATGATACTGAAATTTAAATAAATAGGCTATAGGTAAAATGTTAAGATTGAAATGAAAAAAAGATAAATGTGTATGTAACTCTAAAAAGATAAATGTGTATGTTAACTCTCAAACTAATTGTTACCATCTCATCGAGAAATAAAATAAAGAAGCGTCCCTACCTTGTCTTAGAAAATGAAATGAAAGATGGCATGGACTAGTAAGTGCAAAACGAAGAGTAGAAGAAAACCAGACTGATGCAAATAAAGGAAGCGGTTCATACATTTAGAAGCAGGCCAAGTTCAGTGACATGAAAGGGTGAATGAAGGAGCAGTTTTGCGCACATTCAGAACAAATGCGTGACCAACAAGAATGAAACACAATACTAACATCCGTTTGTTTATAGTGAAGTGCGAAATCCTGAAGTAGAAGGAACTAAACGTAGTTTAAAGATCAAAATTGCACCGACCAGTTACCATATATTCAAAACACACTATCAAAAGCTCAGTACTCCCACTTCTTCATCTCCATGCCTTCTGGAGGACTTCCTTCAACCTTCTTAGACCCAACTTCTTTCCAGTTTGTTGATAGTACTGTTCCATTAGACTCTACCTGCAAGACAAACCCCAAAAAGGGTAAAAAAATTAACACAAGAGCCTACATTTGCTCGTTGCTCAATCATAATCTGCCTTGTAGTCGTTTTAAACCTATATTTGGTATTTGGCAAAGCAAAAGTACTGCATATAAACAGTATGAAAATCTTACGAAAGATTTGCTCATGGCTCTTCTAGTGTCTTCATCAGCGTCTGAATATATCTCTCGGAAAAATTTGTTCAAAGCTGCGTCACCATCTAACTTTTCTTCTTTTTCCTGATTCAAATAATGACATCACACACGTTGATTGAGAATTTGGTTACATCTAAATCTTGTAGTGATAAACACAGAAGCATGAGAAAGATAACGCAAAATCAGAAGAATTACCTCCTTCTTTAGTTTGGATTCAAGCTTATCCCAATCTGTACCTCTTGGTTTTGAGGAGGGATAACTGGGCCTAGAAGATCCTGCTCCTGGTTTGTGATGATGGACAGAAAGTAAGATTACCCGCATCAGAAGTAATGTTGCCAGTCCAATGACACCATACATATAGCATAAACCACTCATACAATGCAACAAATAGAGAAACCAACAAGAATCAGCATCATCCTATTAAGATTAAGAAGAAGGCCTTTTTGTTCTACAATTTGAAGATTCTTCATGGAATTTCACATTGTAGCAACAATTAGAATCAACTATACCGGGTATCTAGGACATATCCATTGTGCCATCCAATATAAATGATTCAATGAGTTATACATACTGCTATCTTGTTTAAAGGGCTTGATTATACAAACATTAAATAGTAAATAGGGTGGAATTTTAAAAAATAAGGAAGAAAATGATTCCTTGAGGCAACCACGGACTAAAGAACTAGCATCGTAAAAGGTTAAAAGAGGCACAGGAGATGAACAATCAGACTAGCATTATCACATACCAGAGGAGACCATAGCCCTTTGTAAGACTGGTTCCTTGCTGAATTCAAGAGAGGTCCAATGTATAGGTTCAGCTTTTGCTAGGCGGATTTCAATTTTTGTGGACAACACATCAAACTTGCAGTTCGCAGGTACTATCTGTTAGCAGTAAAGAAAATGGTCAAGAATACATTGCAATAATCACAAGGGGCTCTAATGAGACACAGGTGGAATTAGCAACAGGTTGAAAAAAAGCACTATGAATGGTGAAGCACGATTGCGAAAAACTAAATGGGAAAAACATATTGCTCGACCTTTCGTTTCTTACGGGACTAGTAAATGCCAAGAAATTAACAGCCTACTCTCACACACACATACAAAGAGCCTTGAAGCAGCATAAGTTTAAAGTAAAACCTTCCCAAATAGACGATGTTGAAAATGGTACTCCTCTTGATCAGGAATATTAATGCTGACACTTAACTGCAAAACAACACACCAATGTCAGAAAGATGTCTAATCCAACTGTCCATATTGATAAAATTTATAATAATAGGAAGTGTTCAATTGGTGCCCATACTATTTGTTCACCATAATCAACAGAAACACAACTTGGAGGTACGCCTTTTGCAAATATGCTTATAACAACCTCTTCTGGCTTCTGGTAGAACTCAAGCCTGCAATACTCACCAGATCAATCACACCTTGACTGACATGGTCTACAAACACATTAATCCCCAATATTGACACAAACCTGTATCTTGGCTTGGCAGGTGGTACCGCTGTTGCCTGACTGGAGACATCACTAACAGGCTGAGGATCTGGCAAGGAAGCAGCATCCTTTGGGACATCCGGTGTCTGCTTTGAAAAGTGACCGGTTTCCTCTGAAATTGCACACCAAATTTTATCTTTATCACATGCAATAGATGACAGAAGGCAGTTATTTGCCAACAAACAACTTCAAATTCGAGAGATCAGTCTCAAGAGAAGATTTAACATTTTCATACCAGCAATGCGCTTGTCGCACTCTTTGATTAAATCAATGAATCTCGACTCTCCTGGTTCCAAAGAAGCACCAGTTTCTAACGCTGTCTTAGCAGTCTGATACTCCTCAAGCTTCAGGCACGCAATGCTGCAATAGAAAAATGCAATAAGAAAATGTCTGCAAGGGATACTGGCACTAAACAATTTCAAGTTATAATAACTGCATGGGGATTGGTGGCACTTGAAACAAGAAAATACAGCCAACTAACCAAACAACCTAAAGAGAAGAGAAAAGGCATGTTATAGAAGCTTGTGCTGTAGCAATCACAAATCTCTACATATGGTTTGTAAACAACTAAAAATATGTACTTCCAATTATAGATCACCTTCTCATGCAAACAGGTAGCATAAGTACATCAAACAACATGCACTCCACCATAGAACTAAGAAGATGCTTAACCATCTATCTAATAGTTTGCATAAGTTAACAAAGATTAAATGCAAGCACATATCAATCAATGGAAAGGGGAACAAATTATTGTCTTCTTTTTCATTGATATGATGGCCCAAATGCCAATGATAATAATATGGTGAAAAACACAATAAATAAACAATAAAACAAAGGCTAAAAAGCAGAATGTGACAACCCCACCAAGCTGGGATTAAGACAATTCGGATCTAATTGTCAAATATATTACCTAGTTGTATACCAGAAATTATTTATTGTATAGAATATAAAGGTTGCCCTTGACACAAAACCAGTTAAGGTCGGGCAAAACGCAAATCACCCGGGAAACTATCAAAGGCATAAAGACGCATCATCACAACCTGAACTTCCTAAGCAGCTGTCCACAACAAATGTCTGTTTAGATACACGTGCAAGTACCAAGCAAATAAGACATATCAGTCAAATCCAAGAGTACTAAGAACAAAATCCAGCAACGTACTAACCCCTTTCGCAAGTATGCTCTCGTCATAGAGGAGTCCAACTCTATAGCCCTGTTTGCATCATTTACCGCCTCTGAACATCGAAGCAAACAATTAATAAAACATAGTAGATACCTTTCCCAAAAAGAAAAAATAGTAGATACTCACCTTTTGATCCTATACCATTACATAGACTAGAATAAACACAATCCCTTGCTTATACCGTTCAAAAGGTAAACATTTCCACAACCATAACGAAAACAACAAAATAGTAACACTCAGATACTCAAGAGACCACCATACAAATTCAATTAATTACAAATTATTACCCAATTTCCATAAATTTCTCTCTTTGTTTTACCAATCACAGTAGCAGCAGAAAACTAGTTACCCTACTTAAATTTCTCTCACAAGATAAGAACAGATAGAGGATTACCAGTGAAATTACTGAGTTTGATGTTGGCTTGAGCGCGGTCGGCCAAGAGCCCGGCGCTATTAGGGTTAAACTCAATGGCCTGAGAATAGAGATCAACGGCGAGCTCTAAGTTGTCGTCGATGAACGCCTCTTTCGCCTTCCTTTCGAGATCGGAAGCCATGGGAGAGTCAAAGAAGTATCTGGAACAGAGGAAATAACTGATTAGGTGCTTGTTCTTTTGAAACTATATTGCGAGGAGACTTTTAAGTCAATGTCTTGATATGATTATTTAGACAGACTAAATGACCTTTTAACCCACGTACATTTTTTTAAGTATCACCATGAAACAAATTAATGATTTATTAATATTTGTTAAAAGGTATTGGTTTGGGCCGGGAGCCTCACCGGTCAAGTATTGTCCCCTTTGGCCGCCAGGTCTCCGTCTTTCCTTTTGTATCTCTCGTGGGACATCTGGGAATCGAATCTGTGACCTATCATGAACCCACCAAATCCCTGAGGTCACA
>JANVCQ010000007.1:32336609-32353810 GCA_025531925.1 Erythroxylum plowmanianum | reverse complement strand
TATAATTTTATTTCCAAAATTACCCTTTAATTTCTCTCACATCCTAATTATACAGATTACATTTTCAAGGCAATTCAGCATGCAATTAATAAGGGCAGTGACGAATCCAGGATTTTAGGGGCTATAGCCCTTGCTAGCCCAGGATTTTAGTCCAGGTTTTTAGTTTTGTAGGGGCTATAGCCCTTGCTAGCCCCCCTGGATCCATCCCTGAATAAGGGTATATCAAACATTTAACTAACTTTCTTAATAAGTGTGCATTTCTTTAAAACGACACTTATTTTAGATAGGAGGGAGTACTTTTTAGAATAATAAATACATAAAAATCACACCCCTCATTTAAACTATACCGGGTATCTAGGACATATCTATTGTGCCATCCAATATAAATGATTCAACGAGTTATACATACTGCTATCTTGTTTAAATGGCTTGATTATACAAACATTAAAAAGTAAGGAGGGTGGAATTTTAAAAAATAAGGAAGAAAATGATTCCTTGAGGCAACCACGGACTAAAGAACTAGCATCGTAAAAGGTTAAAAGAGGCACAGGAGATGAACAATCAGACTAGCATTATCACATACCAGAGGAGACCATAGCCCTTTGTAAGACTGCTGGTTCCTTGCTGTATTCAAGAGAGGTCCAATGTATTCGTTCAGCTTTTGATAGGCGGATTTCAATTTTTGTGGACAACACATCATACTTGCAGTTCGCAGGTACCCTCTGTCAGCAGTAAAGAAATGGTCAAGAACACATTGCAATAATCACAAGGGGCTCAAATGAGACACAGGTGGAATTAGCAACAGGTTGAAAAAGCGCACCATGAATGGTGAAGCACGATTGTGAATAAGTAATTTCTTAAAGATCTTGAAAAAACCAAATGGGAAAAACATATTGCTTGACCTTTCGTTTCTTATGGGACAAGTAAATGCCAAGAAATTAACAGCCTACTCTCACACACACATACAGAGTGCTTTGAAGCAGCATAAGTTTAATGTAAAACCTTCCCAAATAGAAGACGTTGGAAATGTGAGTTTGAGTCACGTCAAAGGATGAGAAATAGAAACTGTTCCTATTGATGATCCTCTAGTCTCATAGGCAAAGCTCTTTGATCTGATCAATTACGGACGCCTTGCTTTCAGCGGCAGCATGGAAGTTGAAGCTACTAGGGACCTGAGAGTTGATGGGAACCTGATGCTGAGCAGGGGGCCAGTGATCAATCATCAGCTGAACAATCAAGTATGTGAAGATTTCTTGTGCGCAGAAGTGTACAGATTACGTAGGAACCTGAGAAATCTTGAGATTCTAGATTTATCTCCTCTAGAACTCTTGGAGTAAAATCTTAGGAGCTTAGGATTAGTTCGACTAAACCGGAATATGTAATGTAAAAAATAAAAAGGTTGAAAATGGTACTCCTCTTTATCAGGAATATTAATGCTGACACTTAACTGCAAAACAACACACCAATGTCGGAATGATGTCTAATCCAACTGTCCATATTGATAAAATTTATAATAACAGGAAGCGTTCAATTGGTGCCCATACTATTTGTTCACCATAATCAACAGAGACACAACTTGGAGGTACGCCTTTCGCAAATATGCTTATAACAACCACTTCTGCCTTCTGGTAGAACTCATGCCTGCAATACTCACCAGATCAATCACATCCTTGGCTGACATGGTCTACAAACACGTTAATCCCCAATATTGGCAAAAACCTGTATCTTGGCTTGGCAGGTGGTACCGCTGTTGCCTGACTGGAGACGTCACTAACAGGCTGAGGATCTGGCAAGGAAGCTGATACGACACCTCCGGCTTCTTAGGACTTATTTTAGAAGAAAATTCAGATAAGATTTAGTTCATTATTTTAGCTATTATGTTATTTTAAAGATTAGGTATTATCTTTTATTTCGAATGTTTAGGAATCCCTTATGAGTTGTTAGGAGTCTAGCATTATAAATATATAGTAGTTAGAGCAAGTGAGTAGCTTGAGAAATTAATATCTTTGTTTTGGAGTTTAGTCCTCTCCATACGAACTGATTTGAAAGTTTAAGATTCTTGCTCTCAAATTTATCAATAAAATTCTATTATCCAGTTTATTCAATTTTTCTTCTTTTCTGGTTCCTATCAATTTGGTATCAGAGCCATGGCTATTACTCGTTCATCCACCAATGACCCACCACCACAAACCCACAATAATGTACCAGAACCAGTATCTCAACAATTAGCTGCCATAGCCTCTCGTCTTGAGGTATTTGACATTATAGTTGCTGACGTAGCTGCGTTGAAAGCTCAAGCTGACAAGGGGAAGAAACCTTAGAGTAGCAATGATCAGCGAACAAGGGGAAGATTTCATTGGAACGACGAGACAAAGGACGTAGGAGAACAATATGGGGGTTATAGAAGTACCACGCGTCCACCTTATACTAAGATAGAATTCCCAAAATTCGAAGGAGGAGATCCACGTGGTTGGAATTTGAAGGCTGAGAAATACTTCAAGTATTATCAAACACTAGAAGAATCTAAAGTTGACGTAGCAGCTATGTATTTGGAAGGTGATGCACTTGATTTGTTCGCTTGGATCAATTCCGAGAGAACCATTTTGTATTGGGAGGAGTTAGTGAATGCACTTCAAGAACAATATGGTCCTGCTGAATTCCAGAATCTCGATGAATATCTCTGTGTTGTTCGGCAAATGGGTATAGTGCAAGAATATCGTCAAGACTTTGCTAAACGTTCGGCTCGAAGTCAAAAATTGGCCTGAACATTGTCTCTTGAGAATTTTCCTTAGCTTAATGGGCTGCGAAATGAATTGAAATCTGATGTGAGAATACACAAGCCTAGACCTGTCTATCAGGCTATGAGTTTGACACTAGAGTTTGAACAAAAAACTAATCTTAAAAGTGGGCCAAAAGCAAATCAATGGGTCAACTCTAATAGGCCCAATACTTCACAGGCCCAAACTTCCAATTTGCCACGTGAAGATCCATTCACTAGCAACCCAACAGCACAAGGTTCCACATTTGCTTCTGCTTCTTCTCGACCAGCGATGTTGCGCACTAGGGACCAGGAGAGATAATTGTGTATTTCAAAGGAGTTGTGTTTTCGTTGCAACGAAAAGTTCTCTCCCAACCACCGCTGCAAGGCCGCAACCCTCAATCTCCTGCAGATAGTCGATGACGACGGTGAGGACACACCAATAGAAGTTTTGGTTGAAAACAAAGCCGAAGGCGACGGAACAGAGGAATATGCAAAGATTTCCTTCTTTCCACCTTGAGAACAAGGCGAATTTCCAGGAAGAATGCATTGATACGATATCTCCACCTCAACTTCTTAGGACTTACTTTAGAAGGAAATTCAGATAAACACTCCAAGATTTAGTCCATTATTTTAGCTATTCTATTATTTTAAAGATTAGGTATTATCTTTATTTTATCTATTATTTTACAGATTAGGTATTATCTTTTATTTCGAATCTTTAGGAATCCGTTATGAGTTGTTAGGAGTCTAGCATTATAAATATCTGATAGTTATAGCAAGTGAGTAGCTTGAGAAATTAATATCTTTGTTTTGGAGTTTAGTCATCTCCATACAGACTGACTTGAGAGTTTAAGATTCTTGCTTTCAAATTTATCAATAAAATTCTATTGTCCAGTTACTTCAATTTTCCTTCTTTTTCTGGCTCCTATCAGATGCAGTATCCTTTGCGGCATCCAGTGTCAGCTTTGAAAAGTGACGGTTTCCTCTGAAATTGCACACCAAATTTTATCTTTATCAAATGCAATTTATGACAGAAGGCAGCTATTTGAACAACTTCAAATTCGAAAAATCAGTCTCAAGAGAAGATTAACATTTTCATACCAGCAATGCACTTGTCGCACTCTTTGATTAAATCAATGAATCTTGACTCTCCTGGTTCCAAAGAAGCACCAGTTTCTGACTCTCCTGGTTCCAAAGAAGCACCAGTTTCTAACGCTGTCTTAGCAGTCTGATACTCCTCAAGCTTCAGGTACGCAATGCTGCAATAGAATAATGCAATAAGAAAATGTCTGCAAGGGATACTGGTGCTAAACAATTTCAAGTTATAATAACTGCATGGGAATTTTTTTCCTGAGAAATTAAAAGAATGACTGCATGGGGATTGGTGGCACTTGAAACAAGAAAATACAGCCAATTAACCAAACAACCTAAAGAGAAGAGAAAAGGCATGTTATAGAAGCTTGTGCGGTAGCAATCACAAATCTCTACATATGGTTTGTAAACAACTAAAAATATGTACTTCCAATTATAGATCACCTTCTCATGCAAACAGGTAGCATAAGTACATCAAACAACATGCACTCCACCATAGAACTAAGAAGATGCTTAACCATCTATCTAATAGTTTGCATAAGTTAACAAAGATTAAATGCAAGCACATATCAATCAATGGAAAGGGGAACAAATTTCAAAGAACAATTTTATATTTTCTTCTTTTTCATTGATATGATGGCCCAAATGCCAATGATAATAATATGGTGAAAAACACAATAAATAAACAACAAAACAAAGGCTACAAAGCAGAATGAGACAACCCCACCAAGCTGGGATTAAGACAATTCGGGTCTGATTGTCAAATATATTACCTAGATGTATACCAGAAATTATTTATCGTATAGAATATAAAGGTTGCCCTTGACATAAAACCAGTTATGGTCAGGCAAAACGCAAATCACCGGGAAACTATCAAAGGCATAAAGACGCATCATCACAACCTGAACTTCCTAAGCAGCTGTCCACAACAAATGTCTGTTTAGATACACGTGCAAGTACCAAGCAAATAAGACATATCAGTCAAATCCAAGAGTACTAAAAACAAAATCCAGCAACGTACTAACCCCTTTCGCAAGTATGCTTTCGTCATAGAGGAGTCCAACTCTATAGCCCTGTTTGCATCAGCTACCGCCTCTGAACATCGAAGCAAACAATTAATAAAACATAGTAGATACCTTTCCCAAAAAAAAAAAATCATATTAGATACTCACCTTTTGATCCTATATCTTTACATAGACTAGAACAAACACAATCCCTTGCTTATACCGTTCAAAAGGTAAACATTTCCACAACCATAACGAAAACAACAATATGGTAACACTCAGATACCCAAGAGACCACCATACAAATTCAATTAATTACAAATTATTACCCAATTTCACTAAATTTCTCTCTTTGTTTTACCAATAACACTAGCAGCAGAAAACTAGTTACCTTACTTAAATTTCTCTTGCAAGATAAGAACAGATAGAGGATTACCAGTGAAATGTGTGAGTTTGATGTTGGCTTGAGCGCGGTCGGTGAAGAGCCCGGAGCTATTAGGATTAAACTCAATGGCCTGAGAATACAGATTAACGGCGAGCTCGAAGTTGTCGTCGATGAACGCGTCTTGGGCCTTCGCTTCGAGATCGGAAGCCATGGAAGAGTAAAAGAAGTATCTGGAACGGAGAAAATAACTGATTAGATGCTGGTATGTCTACTTTTGAAACTGCATTGCGAGGAGACTTTTAAGTCAATGTCTTGATGTGATTATTTAGACAGACTAACGCAGAGTTTGGTTAGCGTCCTCAGATACGAGGACGGAGGACAAGGATACAAATTATTTAGACAGACTAAATGACCTTTTAACCCACATACATTTTTTTAAGTATGACCATGAAACAAATTAATGATTTATTGATATTTGTTAAAAGTTATAATTAAGATCGACCATTATTAATATTTGTAAATGTTAATTAAAATAGATCATTATTTTATTAATATACTAATAAAAATAAACACTTTAATATTTAATCGACCATTATTAATATTTGTAAATTTTAATTAAAATAGATCATAATTTTATTAATATACTAATAAAAATAAACACTTTAATATTTAATCCACCATTATTAATTAGATTGATTATTACTTCAACAATTTATTGAGAAAAATAGACACAAACTATCATTGTTGAATCCCTTGTTTCATGATAGAGATAAACTACCATGTTGATGCTAAAATAAATTTACAATATCATATTAAATTAAACTTTTTATAAATCTTATAGTTCAAAAATAGGCTTATTGAATTTAAAACACCATATCACGTAATTTTTTATTTTATAAATCTTCAATTTTGAAAAAATAATAAACTCACATCTCATCTCAACTCTCACCTTAAAATTAATGAATCATTGATTCTATTAGACTTGATAATTAAGTCCGAACCTAAATTTAATATAGTCCGACTTGACTTGAAATTAATCGATCCAAAATTTAAAAATTTTAAAAAGTTTCATTTTGAACAAAACAATATTTTAAAAAAAATTTGACTGAAGTCAATCAAATTTGGGCTTAAACTATATTATTATTTTTCAAGCCCAAAATTAATTTCCAAGCTCAACCCAACCCAATCCATTACTATTCCCAGATTCAACCGTTGATACAAACTTCCCTTAATTATTTTTTGTTGATAAATCTACTTAAAATGTTACTACACATGGCCCGATCCACAGAATAAGCCCAAATTGACCAAACTTTCTTTACCAAAATAATGTCGTGCTGAAGCTACATTTTATAACTGAAACAGAAAATATGACGTGAAAAAATAATTCCTAATTCAGTACAGTCTAAAATTCGAAAATTTAAAAAAAAATCCAACCTGATTTAAAGTTTATTCAACCTAGGCAAATCGGACTTTGGATCATGTCAACTCGGATTGGGCCGGACCAATACCACGTCAATTTAGCTCCAAATATTTCACGATTTTGTTTAATCGTTCTTTACGGGTCAAGATATAATCACTAAATCACATTAGGAACCAAAACCTATTCAATTAAAGAAGTCATCAAGGTACAGCCAAACATCAAAGAGTATTGCACTATCAGAATCATATTTCTAGCAACCAACTGCATAAAAGCCATAGAATTTATTTAACTATAACAGAAATTATATCTTCGGGGTCTTACTAGAAGTTGCTGTCTTCATAATATAAATGGCTTCCATTGTTTTCAGACTGCTTCGAGTTGCATCTTCCCGCACCGTATTGTCCCTTGACCGAGAACATCAAATGCAGAGGGGAATGAAGGCGATGAAGGATGCACTCTTTAAGTAATGCTTATGCTTCTTGGCTAATAACATGGTATAGAATGTAGACACTAAATAATTACCTCCATCTTAGTAACATGAGCACTACAAATGGGGTGGCAACACCATATAAATACATTTTCTTCCTTTCAGTTGCTAGGCCAACATTCCGGTGGGCACAGAGTAACTAATGTACAGCTCGGTCTTCAGCTCATTCAAGAATGTCCGATCAGCCTCTCCTGAATTATTTCCCCAAGCTTTACGTATATAGCTTGCTGCTCTTCCAATGTTAGATTTGTCAATATCTGCAAAACCATCCATCAATCACAGGTACGATGGTTAGATAATCCGCGAAGGAAATACACAAAAAGATATTTGCAACTGCAGGGTTTACCTGTTCCAAAACCATTTCAACCGAGAGGCTTTGGGGCACGACAAATGATTGATGATAAATATATGCAAACACAGCCATAACCATCTACATTAATGAAATATATGTGTCAGAATGGAATTCATGCGTTGGATAAACTTGATACCATAGAAAAGCTGCATTCAGTATCAGATAAAGCCATTAGTGGTATGCAGGACATAGCTTTTCAACTGTTTTCCCATCCCAATATTGCAATGATTAGAATGTTATGCGATGTCAAGAAACAAAATAAGAAAGATGGTCTCCAAGCTTATATTTTGTGAAAGGTTGAGTTATGACCAGACAAAAGTTCAAACAACACATTTCCCGTACATATAGAATTTTCGATTTCAACAACTGCCTATGCAATTTTAAATCGCAATGCACCAATTATCGCGTAATCCAGATTTTTAGCATTCAACCAAACCTTGATTTTCAAGTTCTCTTCACCAATGACATACAAGGTATATAATACAACAGCAGACTATGCTGCTTTATGTATAAAATCAATGGCAATTACTGAATTGAGCAGGCAGGCAGAATAAGCTAAGCGTGCCAAAGAAGGAATTAAGGCAAAAACAAGATTTTGGCACAAAGAAAACAAAGAATAATGTTCAACTGCAATATTCAGTAAGGTCGGAAGTGAGACTAAAATAGAAGCTCTAACATCATCACAATCAGAATCTCACCTGGCAATCCATTCTATCTGTGATTCCACCATGACCGGGAATGCTATCACCAAAATCCTGTAAAACATGGAGGGAAATGAAATTAGCAGACAGTATCATCATCTAGGGCTTGCAGAATATGCCATGCATGTCAACTACTTTACCAGTGTATCTAGTGGAAGCTAAACTGTCATGTACCTTAATTTTAAAAGCTCTTTTAAAACCACTTGCAAAAAATCCACCAAAAGGTGCTATTATGGATGCAAACAATCCAAGCCAGATGGCATGCCATTGAACTGGTAGAATTGAGATTTCCTTCCAAGGAAACTGTTAAGAATGATAAAAGGCACTAGAAGTTCAATTACAGAAAAAAGATTCAGAACATAGTACATAAAAAATAAAGGAAAACATTCATAAAGAGAAAACGGGAGAAAAAGAGAACAATTTCAAGCTCATAAACAACTTACCCATTGAGAAATCCACCTAGGTAGTGTCCAATACTCTGGTTTAAACAAAGGCCCAGGATCACATTGAAGCCAACCAGTGGATAAGTCCTGCATACAAGAAATTTCTTTCACAATTTGCGTACTATGAATTGCTGTCATGAGACAGAATGATCAAACAGAATTAATACCTTTCTTGGACATGTCAGCCATTGAAAACGACCCATGAGGTTTGCGAGCTACAAAAGCAAGCAGAAAACCCATTAACTCTATTATTGCCAAATCCATTTGAGGCACTCCATGCTCAATTGGAAATTAGATGACGTTAGAAATCATAACATTCCAAAGCATGATAACTGAGAGATATTATACGAAAAGGAATCCTAAAACTGCAATTCCAAACAATTACTGGCCAGACATAAGTAGTAAATAATACCATCTAAGTCAGAAAACTCAGTTGTTGCATGACATGAAAAAAGTGGCAGTTTTTTCAAAACAAATGAAACTGTTTAACTTAAAGAGTTGTAAAATCAAAGATCCCTCTACAGAAAACAATGACAAACCAAAAACAGAGAGAACATGATGGTTTCTAAGACTCATATTCATCATTACCATAATGGTTCACGTCTCCTAACAGCCATTTGGGAAAACCAAAAGATAGATACAGAAGCAACACTCTACTAAAGACAATATATCGCTGAAACTAGTTCTCAATGCATAGCAGATTCTTGTAGGTATGTTTGGACAAGGAACAAAATCTATGCTCACCACAAATGCAGAGATTATAGTTGTGACAGATGCTCCAATGAATCCCTCCCAAGTTTTCTTTGGAGATATCTTGATCAAAGGAGTTCTTCCAAAGAAGAAACCGCAAATATAGGCAAAAATGTCATTGATGACAATTAGTGATGCTGGGAAAAGAAACCTATAATTGTAAAATTAGCACCAGAACATTTCATCCATCAGTAAGCAAGTGAAAGACTACAAAGTCTGATCGCATGGAATATAATAATAAATAGAAGCTGCAAGATAAGGAATGCAGGATACATGGAGTCAATACTGATTTCTAGACCCACAAGAGTAGAGAATCTTTTAATTATCATTAGTGATAAATATATCTGCAACAAAAGGCCGGTAATTATGGCAAATTGTATTTGGGAGAAAAACATAAAAGAAACAGGAATGCTTCTAAGCAATTCCCAAAGAAAACCAGTTTACCAAGGTCAATACACAATTATGAAAAAACAAAAAATCAAGATCCACTAAAAATGTTGTTCCACTAGAAAATTGCATTTTTAAGGATTTGTATGGCCTCCGTGATTTGCAAAAGATGATCCCTATTAGCAAGAATTAGCTTTGTTATGAAAAGATGAAGGAACCCGCACCCTCATCATCTTGCTGATCCACAAATTCAAAAAGACTGTACAGTTCACCAATACAGATTCTGACTCCCCAATTAACTGGTGCATAATTTCAACTTTCAGTTGCCAACCAATCATAGTAATGAATTCTCGAAACAAGCAGCCTTAGGTATCTAATTGTTAGATTCTATGTAACTTTTGCTCTTTACCTCAAATATTAGAATATAGACCCAAAGATAATGATAAATTTCTTTTTATTCAACTCCAAATAATAATTTCATATTGAGTTATTAAAAAAAACTTCCATTTGTTGGTGATGTATTATTCAAAACAAGCATGAAGAAATTAAAGAGATAGCGATAGCTGGGATTACAAACTGCATACCAGCAAAACAATTGGGAAGTCTTCCGTCTAACAGAGTAACGAGTTACTCCTTCCAGGGGTCATAAAATGGAAATTAAAATAATTTGACATGTCACAATCAAAATACAAATAAAAAGGATAAAAAGAAGGTAGTGTTCCAACAGTCTAAATACATCTTTAACACCTTTATTAAAGATAAGAAGAATTGCACTCAATCTTGCATAAGAATAAGAAATTGAAAGAGAATGGAGAACACTGAGTTACCAGAAAATTCCTTCAAAAAAGTTGGCTACAGCGAAAGAGGACTGTGTGAAAACCACAATAAGAATCATGTGTGTCCATGCATACTGGCCAAATTGATACTTGTACATCTTCTTCTTTAACGTAAGAATGAACCACATAAAACCTAAGCAAATTTCACAAGCATAACAAGAAAACACAAGGAAAACAATAAATAAATCCATTCTACAGCTGCCACTTCAAATTTCAGTTTAATATATATATTTGTCATAAACTCATAATGTATAAAACATACCTGCAATGTAAAAGGAATAACAGATAACCATATGATACTTGATTAGGCTGCTCACAAGTCGATAGAGGACCTTGTCTGGAGTCATAGTGTTGACAAGATGTTGACTGAGAATACGTCCATACACAAATAGCATTGCAGTGAAGAAAAAGTGCCTGAAAAAAATGAATAAATGGATAATTTTGAAAAGAGGCATAATGTTTCAGACAATAGACTAACCAAAGACTAAAATCCAATTCTGATTAAAGAAGAATTAGGAAAAACAACATGACAGTTGAGGTTATTTTTGCCACCAAAGACTAAAATTCAGTTTGTGGTGAAAGAAGAATAAGGAAAAGACAGCATAAAAGTTCAGACAAGTTTTGACACAAGAAACAAATGTTATACAATTACCAATTCAACAGTCTAAATCCTGGGAGATGCCTATCCTCATGCGCTCTCCTAAGGAGATTGAATAATTCTCTTGCCATGAATATCTGAATGACAACAACCATGGCCATGATGTACAGGTGACCCATGTACACAACAAAGGCAAAGCCTCCAATCATCCACAGGGTTGAATGCGCACGAATCCACATTGACTTGTATTTATTTCGATCATCAACAAGTAAATGGCCTCCATTTTCTTTGTTAGCATCAGGAAGAGCCTACCAACCAAAAGCACATTGATAACAAAATGAAATAAAGTACTATACTCAAGCAAGTTAATAAACATGAAAAGTTTTTATTGACACTTCTCAACCATAAAATGAAGAGCAGGCCAAGGCCCCTAACCAAAGAAGTATAGAAAGACCAACAAGAAATCAGTACCAGATTAAACACTTATTCTCTTTGATAATCATGGTGGACTTTACTTAAAGGTACACCCTTTATGATTTTCATTTCTATTTTCCAATCTATCCTTTGATCTGTGAAAATTATTCATCAAAGTACACTGAAAAGTTGGAAATATCAGGAAAATAATTTACAAGGAACAGTTTAGTTCAGAGATGAGCACAATTTTCTATTTAAACAAAATACTAAAAACATGTAAATGCACCATACAAATTCGACAGGGTTGACAAGAATTTTATGGAGAATGTATATGCTTGTGCAGAACCAATCAGACATGACAAAAGGATGAACAATAGCAAAGAGATGAAATTTTCAATTGGAGTAACTTACCTCCATGGAGCGCTTGCGATGCCTTACTCGCACAGACGTTGTTGATGGGGCACTGGTATTGCTGTCTCTTTGCATGGTGGTTCACTAACTTTTACTCCAATGAAAAACCATAGACTTCTGTGTCAATTTAAAGCATAGGAAATATCTTCCTGGGTTCAAAAAATGCAATAAGGTTACAGAATGTACTTCTAACCATTGGCAAGAGTATGTATAGTGAGTAAAAATCCAAAACCATTAGAAGCACTTGTATCTAGGAACCCTATCAAATACAAACAGGCAAGAACTCAACTCATAAAGATAGCAGCTTGAAGCAATTTTCAATGTATTCCCATGTGTATTAAGATAAACCATTCTACTAAGACAAAATCTTGGAAATAGGAAGTAGCGAGAATGCCATTTTTTCAGTCAATTCACTTCACCTTTTAACTCCTATCACATTTTCCCACGTTCTTGTTACAAAATGCACATGAAGACTTTCAAGTTAACAGGTAAACAACATTCCAATGCATTCAACTACTCTGACCAAAATAGAAGAAACAGTCAAACTGACACTTTCCACCTTTCTTAAATATGGCCAATAAAAAGCAAGAGGAATCAAAATTCTTAGAAAATATATGAAAAACAACAAATTTTTGCAACGAACAAGCAAAGAAGAAAAAGAAGAAAAAAGAACTAAAATACTAATTTACAAAGCTCTGAAACACAAACAATAACAGATAGAGGAAAAAAATGGATCAAAATGAAACGGGAAAAAGCAAATAAATTAACCAGAGAGAAAACCGAATCAGTAGATAGTGAGAAATTATAGCAGAAAAAAGATCCAAAACCACATTATTTCTAAGTGGAATCTGAGATGCGGCAAAAGAAACAAAAATTTAAACAAAGAAATTAAACAAGAAATACAAAATTTGAAACCTGTCTTATTCTCAGTGGCAAAGAAGGCTGCAACCCGATTGGGGGGATCTTAAATTAATTCTGAATTCGAATCTATAGCATCAAACACAGTTGAACACAATAATAATAGACGATTACAATCCAATGCCAAAAGCAAAAGCCAAGTGAAGCATCAAAGCTTGTATGTCGAGCCCAACTGAACCGACTGAGAGAGGGAGTTTGTTGCACTGAAAATGCAAAAGAATTTAAAGAACAACCAAAAAATTTTCGTTCCTCGCGAAAACAAACTCTAAACCGCCCGGTTCATTGGTTTTCTCTTCTTACCGTGCTGTCGCTGTACTCAAATTTTCTGAGTGAGACCAGAGAGTAGACAATTTAGAATTTTTTCGATATTATAAACGCGAAAAAGCAATAATTTAGAATATTTTAAAATATTATTGAATTTTTGTAAATTTTTTAAAAAGCTTGCTCCTAAATTTTATTTAAAATAATATTAAAATAAAATTATACAATTTTTATTATTTTAATAAATTATTTTATGTTACTTCTTACATAGATTTATTAGTTTTTTATTCTTTATGACAATTCTTTATATAGGTCATTAAAACATAGTCTTGAAGAATAATTAGAACAAATCTTAAATTTTCGCTTTTTATGAATTGAATATTTACAAAAAAAAATTCTAAAATTTTTAATATTTGATTTAAAAATTATAAATTTATTTTATTTTAAATTAAATTACTTTTAATATTATTATGTAATTTTTAAATTTTAATATACTTATTCTTAAAATTTTATTTAAAATAATAGTAAAACATATATAATATGATTTTTAAATTATTTTTCTATAAAATTTTTAATTAAAAAATCTCTATATTTTAACAACAATAATATAATAAAAGCAGCAATTAATATGAATTGATCTATCCAATTTGTAAAAAGTAATTAAAAATTTTAATCCAAGTTTTATTATGAACGCTTTAATTATTTTTATTTATGTTGTTTCTTGTTTAAATTTATTTGTTTATTTAAAGAGTAATTAGAATAAATTTCAAATTTTCTCCTTCTTAGTACGGAAATTTTCTTCTAAAATTTTAAATATCTAATCCATAAATTTACAGTTTATTATTTAATTTATTTAAATAAAATATTTAAAATATTATCATTAAAAACTAAATTATTATAAATATAGACACATTAATAATTTATATTGAGAGTCGTCAGCAAACTACTAATTAGAGCATTTTGGTAGATACTTTGCCACACAAGAAAGGCCGGTTTTACTTTGAACTTGCCACTGGCCTTCACCGCAGTTTAGTTTCCCAGGTGAAGAGTTTTTTTTGGTTTTTTTTGATTCTCGTGAAGTATTTTAGGCGGGTTTTAATTATAAGAAGACACTTTTAAGTCATTCACACTTAAATTAATTCTCATTCAAATCAGATAGGTCTCTTACGGAAAATAAAACTCTTGTCCAAAATTTTAAACAACTGCATATAAAAAAACGGTTCAAACTTGTGAACTTACTTAAATTAAAAAAGTCTCTTACCATTTCAACTGTACTTCAGCGGTTGAAGCGAAGAGTTAAAACTTATATGGGAACTCCATCTCTTGGTTAATTCCTTCCGGTTCCAAATTCTGGTTCGGTTGGGTTCGAGTATTGAACCGATCACCACTCAAAGAATTACAAGTGGCAATACAGAAGTTGAAAGGAGCAAAGACGATTGGATAGAAAAGAATTTCAAATCCTTTATATCCATTTTTTCAATTCCCAAGGAAGATAAGTATCCGATTCCCAGTCATAATACAAGACTGCTTCGTTTCCTTAGCAGTATTAAAACTAGAATTATCACTTCATAAATGGTTCTATTTGATAAAAAGATTCTCTTTTTGACTCTCTATTTGTCAATTGCTATTTATCTTTGTATGATAAATCGAATTTGTACGTGTCTCTACGCTCTGTGTATATACAAGTTGAAAGTGGCGGAGCCAACTCAATCCGATGACACGAATTTTCTTGGTCACATTGACTGAGGTTGACGCATTTGACTCAGGCTGCACGCTACTTTTACATGGGACGTACCCAATATTCTGTAGTCCCTTTGTATCCCAGCCATTTATTCAAAGGAAATAAATAATTGGGATGTAAAGGAGACAGTGGGTACAAGTAATTTGAAGGGCTTTTACATGAGGTTGGGGTAACTCATCATCGCATTATCATTATCACCATATTCAGATTGAAATTTCGCAGTAAGGTGAAATTTGGAGAGGTATAATAATACGCAACCTTATCCCTATATAATAGAGACTATTTTTTATAGACTCATATATAGATATAATAAGAAAATAGTGATATAAATTAAATGAATAAATAAGTAAAAATGACACGCAAAATAGTTGGGTAAATAAAATGAAGTAATTATTTTCGTTAAATTGTTTTAACCTAATTAATCTCATTTACTTATTAACGAGAACCTTACATAAATATATAGATAAAATTTAATTGAATAAAATAAAAATTAGTTAACCGAAATAAAAGATCTGATCTCTTTTACATGAAAATGTTTAGAGGAATTGAGTTAGATATTCAATTTCAAAAACTAAGCTTGCATGAAATATTTAAAATAACATTATTTAAAAAAATCCAAATCGTATTTGAACTCATCTCTAAAATCAAGTTTGTATGTAATACTTAAATAATATTATTTAAAATTTTCAAAATGATGTTTTTTTAAATAGGAGTTGATAGTTTGTATTAAATTGGACATGGATTCCACTTTGAAACCTTTTTTTTTTTTTTACTAAGCTGTCTCTTAGTTTTGTAATGTGTTTTCTAATTTCTTTTGAAAACTCCTACCTTCTTCCATTATGCTTGGAGAAAAGCAGTGAAGAGAAACTCTAAAATTGATAATTTAGTTGGCTCAATACTAACTAAATTTCTCATTAGTTGAGAGGTGAAAAAGTAGGTGATATGTCCACATTCAAGTTAAAAATAACAAATTTGGTCTTTGAATCAACTTTAAATTTATAGAGTGTTTGAACCAATCTATTCTAATTAAACAAATAATATTTTTTATTGCACTTGCAAAAATAACATCATCTTAATTAATAGATTATTTAATTTATTAATTAAAATTTAACTTTTAGTTGGCAAATTTATATTACTTTAACTCCCATTTGATAATATTTTAGATACCTGAATTTGAGCAAACTAAACTCAAATTATCATTAAAAAAATTGGAATTAATCTAAACTTGACCTGATTTATTATTATCCTTAATCTAAAATGATCAAGCCCTATTTTCGCAATTACTTCACCTAAAGATTACAATTCCCTCGTCATGTTAGGTAAGTGTGTTAGTTAAATAAACTACACATGGAAATTTGGGAGTAATTTTCTCTATTTAAATAATAATTAAAAAACTTAACTTGGCCATAAGAATTGTCTAATTTGTATATTTAAACTTTTAATTTTCAGTTTAATTTATTCTAATAAATTTTGTTGTTAAAAATTGATCATTTTATTAATTAATTAATATATTTTCTTAAATTAATATGTTCTTATAAACATAAAAAATAATTATTTCATCTAATAATCTCTTTTTAATTAACTTTCAAATTCTTTAATAGTTAAAGATAATCTCTTTCAATTATATTTTAAATTTTAAAATTTTATTTAATATTGAATCGACTTTATACTAATCTTACATCTGTTGACCCTTTTAAACCTTAAACATTTTGTATTATTGGTTTAACTTTCGATCTGATTTTTAAGGCATTTATATTGATTGAGTTATTTTACTTTGTTACAAAATTATTTCACCTTAAAACTATGATTTTCCTAGTTATTTAAATTGAGTGTACAACTATTAAAAAATAAATTGACATATTATAAAATATAAGAAAATCTAGATCACAAGTAAGTGGTTCAATAATTGCCTTTGGAGATGAAAATAAAGTGACCTACAACACAACTAATACATTACTTAACTATTCGATACTTTTTTGATAAAAATATAATACACGAATTAATACAAAGATTTATATTTTTTCAACTCAATTTAACAAAACAATATAATTTTAATTTATTTATAATGAATTGGGCTAATTGAATATTTTTTAAAATTGAATTAATTTTGATTAAATTTGAATATTCCTTCAATTTTAAGTTTGATCACATTTGATTTAATTTGGAATTAACAATTTATCATAATTAATCATACTTAAAAAATTGCCAAATTAAAAAACAAACACAATCAGGCTTGAATA
>JANVCQ010000007.1:32302912-32319160 GCA_025531925.1 Erythroxylum plowmanianum | reverse complement strand
GAAAACCAACTCGCTCCATGCAATTCGTCCAGGAGTTCTTCGATTAAGGGTATGGGGAATTTGTCCTTCACGGTGTATCGGTTCAGTTCGCGATAATCAACACACATCCTCCACGAATTGTCTTTCTTTTTAACACGCACCACCTACGACGCATACGGCCCATAGCTGTGGTGTATGAAGCCTTGTTTCAGTAATTGTTGTACTTCCTGCTCTATGATATTCTTCTGCGCCCCGGTATAACGATAGGGTCGCATGTTGATTGCATCGATTCCTTCCTGTAACACAATTTGATGATTAAACAGACGATCTGGAGGTAGTTGGGTAGGCTCCTGAAACACCTCGGCATAATTGGCCAGCACCGCATTGATTTCATCAAACACGCTACCTTGCTCCTCTGTTAATCGCATTTGATGGAACTAATACTCCATGGGAGTAGATAATTGTAACATGAATAGCTGCCCCCCTTCAGTTCCCTGTAATGTTTTCTGAAGACCCTTACTGTTGATGATTTTGGACTTGCTATCTGGACCCCCCCTTTAACGTTACCACCTTCCCATCCCATCGAAAGGTCATCTTCCTCGTGTAGAAGTTACACAGGACATCATCCAAGGCCACTAGCCACTGAACTCCCAGAACAACATCACACCCTCCCAGTGCTAACACCAATGCGTCCATGCAAAAAGATAAACTTTGCATGGTCCACACAAAATTCCTACAACACTGAGTACATCGCAGTTGTAACCCTCCTCCCACCATTATAGTGATGGGTGCAATATCCCGCACTTCGCATGTTCCCTTCTTGATCACGGATACGTCTACGAAATTATGGGTGCTGCCATTATCAATGAGAATATGAATCTGCCTCCGTTGATGGACCCCAAACAACTTCATTTGTCTGAATTCATTCTCACTCGCAAACCCCGTCATGGCTTGCATGGAGATCATCGGACATTCTTCCCCCACTACATCAACTTCTTGAGTCTCCCCTGTAGAATCCATAACGTCAGTGCCTGAGTCCTCGTCAGGTACCCAGAAAAATTGGAGTTGCCTCTTCTGGCATTGATGTCCTAGTGTGTATTTTTCATCACACTAGAAACATAAGCCCTTAGCACGTTTGCGTCAAAGTCCTTACTACTGACTATACGAGGGGCTCTGTATCTTCCCGTAGGAGAGCGTAGGTTAGCAGGAGGGGTGGGTAAACCCCTCCGTATGTAGGGAACGTGGAGGAGCCGTAGGTTGTTGCATGGGTGTCTTCCCGTTGATTGGGTGGTGAACATGTGAAGCTCAATTCAACATTGAGGCACCAGTCGCCATTAAAATAACTTCCTGTTTTCTAGCCAAGGTGTAAGCCTGGTGCAAAGTCTGTGGCTCGTGTAACTGCACCGCCACTCCGACTTCAGGTTTGAGTCCCTTCACAAAGAACCCAACTAAATACTCTTCTGAAAGTGCTAGTCGATTGGAGTGATGATCGAACTGAGCACAATAATCTAGCACTGTTCCGGTCTGCTACAACGCCTTAAAATCGCCGACTGGGTCATCAAATAGTTCAGCGTCAAACTACTGTTTCAAAGCCTTCGTAAACTCCATCCATTCGAGTACATCAGTTTTGAGACGGTTCCGAATAAAAAGTCGATATCATTCCTGCGCCTTCTCGTCCATGTGAAGGATGACAACACTCACCTTCATGCATTCGGGAGTCTGATCCACCTGGAAAATTTGTTCGCAGCGATACAACCATAATTTGACATTGTCACCATCAAATGAAGGGAACTCGAGTCGACCTAAACGAATAGAACCACCATTGTCATCCTTATTGATTGGAGTAGACGTAGGTCTTGCTGGTGATCCCGAAAGACTACTTCCTTCCCCTTGTTTAGATCCCTCCATGGAGAACGTCAAGCGTAATTCTCCCACGTCCTTCTCCAGTCGTTCCGTCTGCCCCTGTACCTCTGATAATAACCTTTCGCTCCTATCCTACAACTCCAACAGCAGACGTTCCTGTTGCCCTTGTGCCTCCATTAGACCTTTCAAGGTTTCCTCCAAACGCCTGAACTTTGCTCCTCTAGTTCCCTTCGCCATTGGTGTGGACAGAATCGATGCTCTGATACCAATTGTTATAATATTACTAATAATCGACCAAAACACGTTTTTGGAATATTCGAATACAGCGACTGTAGTAAGGATGACAGACAAGAAGATTACAAGGAAACGAAGAATAACAACATGACAAAGACACCACACACCAGACATGCGTACAACTTCTGAAAAACCTACGATATATGTCTATCACATGGTTCCCCTACATTCGCGTGCACGCTACTTGTCCAACATCTTCTTGTGAAACGCTGCGTAACACGCGACTGCTCCAAACTGTGTCGTTCCAAGGTTAATGTCCTTCGTCTTCCAAATTCGCTGTAACACCATCATGGGGCATCTCCCCGCCCATCCACTGGGCAGGGTCCACTCGGTGGTGATTATCATACGACGCTGACAATGGAACCGGCATCGACGGTGGTGGGTAGTAACCGAGGTACTGGTAGTACGACTGAGGATTATGATTGGGGTACTGGGAAGGGTACGGCGTCGCCACTACGAAGACGTACCGGTTAGCGGTGATCTCCGATTGAGGTGTCACCGGGGGAGGCGACGACGGGTGGTTTCTCCGGCTGCTATCATGATGACGTCGATTGTTGACACCATTGCTGCTGCTATTCCCCATGAAAAAAAACTGATTTTTTTTTTGGATCTATGAAGAAGAACACGAACAAGAAAGGACTGGATTAGAATAGAGGGAATATAAAAAATGGGTGGTGGGTATCCCAGAGATGGGTAGAGGAGTGGGGAATAATGGTGGGATTTCTTGAAGCTCCACCCACTACCACCACCATCCCCGTAATCATGGTGGATTCGAGAGGCGGAGATTTATGGGTGCTTTTTTTTTAATGCATTGAAGTTGGTTACTTTTTCAGGTTTTTCTGTCGTTAGTTATTACGTTTGCGTGTCTGCTTTGGACTTATCCTCAAATAACTTCCCAACTGGACGGTGACCTTTATAAAATCGAAATCTTGTCTTTAGGTGAGCACCAAATTGCAAAGTTTAGGGAAATATTTAAATATACATAATAAATTCAAAACATATTTTTAATTTATTAATTATTAAATTAAATCTTTCATTAACTTTTTATTAATATAATTAATAATCTATTTATCAAAAATAATATATTTATTTGAATTCTCTCTTTTTGTTTTTGCCTCTCTAATTCCTTGCTTCTTTTGATTTTCTTCCTTTTTGCTGTTTCATCTTTTCTTTCTGTGTCTCCCTTTTCACAATCTCCTTAGCAAGCTGCCGCAAATTAGTTTGAATATAGCCATACTTGAGTCTCAGGCAACAACTGAACTCAGCTGTTAGTCGTTGGAAGATGTGTTGCTTGAATCAATTAGTTTGGATAAGCTTGTGTGGGAAGTTGATGTTCTTGTGAAGTTGCATCTAAAAGATTGTAGTTTTGAGGTTTTTGAGCTTATTGGCAAGGGTTCACTGAAGAAGGTGAAGACTGAGGATGTTAGTGTCATCCGTCTCTTCATATTGGTGACAACACAGTAACCTACAGTTTCTGCACGTTTGCTGCTTCAAATTGCTGGCCAAAGTTCTTCGATATGGTTTCATGATCATCGAATTTAAATAGAGATGGCAGCCGCCCCTTACCTCAATATTTGGTCAAATTTCAATTGCAGACCGTCCAAATCGATATTATTTTAATACAATTTTTTTAAAATATTATCATTTTGAGTGACTCAATTTTTAAAATTAAGGTTAAATAATTTTATTACAATCGAGTTAAATCTCTAGTTGACCTGCTAATTTTTGTATTTGGTACCTCATGTTCAGATAACAAAAATATTAGAACAGATAGGATTAATAACACAACAATAAAATTGGTAATAATACAATCTCAATCAACATTAAGTCAACGGGCTAAATAGAGTCTCAGGCAAACTTAGGGCCTGATTTTTTCAAAAGTTGGGCCTCAGGTTAAACTTAGACTCAAGTTGCCCAGGCCAGCCCAATAACTATAAAAAATGACGTCATTTTTATTTTAGTTTAAAAATAAAAATTAGGTCAGTTTTGACCCAAGTCTAACTCAACCTGAAATTAACGAATCAAATTAAATTTTGAGCTTAATTTTTTTTTTCAAAAGTTGAGTCTTGAACCGAGCTCGGACTCAAACTGTTCCAACACGAGCCAATAATTATAAAAAAAACAACATTATTTTTATTTTTTAATTTAAAAAATAAAAAATAGGTTTGGGCCAAGTTCAACCTACGCATTGCCAATGTATGCGGTGTTCTCAATTTTTGAAAATTGGTTCATTTGCTTCAACTTTCACAATGTGTAAAATAATGATTCGGGCAGAGTAATTCATTACTTTTTAATGCATGTAAGTAACCCAGAAATGTTGGGTTTGGCTCATTTGTTGTCCCATATTGGTTGGAGACAACAATTGAGACAAGTCTCTTACCTATATAAGGAAGTGGCTACTTCCTTGTTTAGTGCACCAAATACAAGTCAAAGATTTGTAGTATAAATTTGACTCTAGTTAAATTCCTCTTTTGAGGTGAGAATTGGAGAGTTTGTCTTGAGTATTTCTTTGTGAGTGTGTTGGTGTATTGGGGGATTAGGTGAGAGAAAAAATTGTGTGATTGTAAGAATTTTTCACATAGTAGATTTTCTTCTCGGTGCCCGTGGTTTTTCTCCGGTTTGAGAGTTTCCACGTAAATTCTCTTGTGTTGTTATTTTCTGATATTTTTTATCTATTAAATATTTTTGAGTGTGAGTTTGGAAGGTCTAAATTTTCAACAATTACGATGAATCACAATAATTTAAAATCATGCAAGAGAAAATGAGCAATTTGGGAGCCCCGATACCTGAATGACCCTCTTCCATTCCTCTTCATTTGCAAGCTTCCTGAGTGCTTTCTTCACAGTAACTAAAGGGAATTTCAGTTCCCAAGCACTGAATGAATCAAGAGCTCCGTACACTTCCTCTTTCACATTTGACAACCCCTTTAACTACATAACCACAAGAATCATAAGGTTATCACCCCAAAACACACAGAAAAACATTGCAAATCCAATCCTCCTATCTAAACCAACATTTAAAGACTTCGATTATAGAAAAGGAGACTCTTTACACAATCAACAAGCTTTGCTGACTTGGAGATGGTCCCAATCCTATATCTCGATTTCCACACACAAGGATGCCTCGGGCAAGGACTCTTTTGTGCACGTGCCTGCAAAAATTATCTCTGAAAGTTAAGCAAAGCAGGAGAGAGAAGCAGATACAATTTTAGAACCTTAGATTATAAACTTCATTAGCTAAAATGCTTACCACGAAACTGCTTCCGTTACGCTTTGAGGAACTTATAGATTCGAATCTACTGGGAATGAATGGCGGATAATATTTCAGAGACAGCATCTTGAAAGATCCCAGAGAAAACCACACATTGAACAAGTTGAGGAGTATAAGGTTTGAATTTTCTGAACAACCAACAGAAAGTGAATGTTTAGAAGTTGAACTAAGCAACTAATCAAATAAATTATCACCGTATATATTTTTTCTTAGCGATTAGTTCCGACAGGCGATCTTTCTACATAGATTATTGTTATGTCTTCATTTATCCGCATCGAACCGGTGCGTTTAAGTCAGCGAGGAAAACGGCAAAGCAACTAAAACCAAACGTCGCGTTTTGCAATGAGAGCTCTGATGTTCATCCTATCGTAGCGAATGATAATATAGATATGAACGTAGAGTATCCTTTTCGGATCTCATCCAGTCATCTAAGCAAAGCAGAAGGTGTGCTGCGGTAGAGTGGCTCTGCATCACACAGATCTTTCCAAGTGAAGAAAAAGGAGGGAAAAAGAAAATGATGACGATGATTGAATCTGCCTCAGCCGTCCGATTCTCATCCGGTGGAAATTTCTGCTCCTCCAGCGTCATACCCTGTAAACTCCCTCCCTCAATTTGAATTTCTGCATATATATACGAAGAGGCAGACTATTTTCATTCTCATAAACTCCAATTTGAAGTTTCACGCATTTTCTCTGCAACCAAACAGAGAATGAGGTTTGCTTATTATTTGTCATTAGATTGTCGTCATAGCTTGGAGGAGGCTACCGTCGTTCCCTTCACCACTCGCCGGTTTTTCTATCCCGGCGGCTTCGACGTGCCTTGGTATGGATTTACTTTGCATTTTCTTGTTTGCTAGAATCTAGATACTTCTTTGCCGTAACTACGAATTCTTAGTTCTATACTAGTATTGATTATATGTTTTCTTTCGTTTTCTCTCATTCTCCTGCACTCTAGCGGTTAATAGTGTTAAAATGTTTAGTTCTAGATACTTATTTACCTATACATAACAAGTAACGCGCGAACGATTTCCATTGTTCTCTCGTTTTATCTCACTTTCCTGCATTCTAGTAAATTTAGCATGCGATCGATTGTAAGTTTCCTCTCGTTTTCCTGCATTCAAGCGATTAATAGTTGAAACAGGTTAACGATGGGTACATATCGATTTTGAACAGGAAGAAGTCTCGGAGATGTAGCGATAGTTTGTTCTTAAAGCGGAGTACTCTTATGAAGAATATTCGAGCATCTGCAGAGCACTTGGGCTCAGCCTCGGATCCTTCGAAACCAAAAGGCGGACTTCAATATCATCCGTTTGAGGAGATCTCTAAGTCGACATCAGAAAACAATGGCCAGACTTCACTTGCAGCTGAGGAAACTGCTAGAACAATTGTGGAGGTATCATATAGTTACTTGTTAGTATTCAAGTGGAAAATGGGTTATGTAGTTATTGGTCAGAACTATACATGTTTTCTATAGGTTTGTAGTCAATGGCCTTGGTTGATTATGTTAACATTTAGAACTGTCAATAGGATAATCGAGCTTGAGTTTGTGTCAGTTTGCATACCTAATGGTGGCTGTAGTGATGTATGTGCAGGTGAATAACAAAGCAACACTAATGTTCACTGGCTTGATCGAAGATGATGTTCATGAGAATATTGTATGGCCAGATTTGCCTTATGTGACTGATGAACAAGGAAGTTAGTATTTGAATTTCATAACTGTCTCGTTAAGTTTTTTACATCTGGTATAGCAATCCTTTATTTACAAAAATAAAATGTTGATGTGCTTGGATTGGATGTGCTGCAGATATATACTTTCAAGTTAAGAATGATGAAGACATGCTGCAGAGCCTTACGCCTGAAAATAACTTTGTGGTATGGAGATCTCTTCTCACAACAGCCTATGTTTTACTATTTTTTGTTTTCAGAAGTAGGCATACAATCAATGATATTGGTGCTTTGGACTTTTGAGAGACAGTGGAAGTCAATAATGATCATTTTTGGGTGGAAAATATAAAGTAGCTTTTATATATAGTTACCTTAAGCACTATGATCATTTCTCATTCCCTGAGTTTTATGCATTCTCGTCATTATTGCTTCTTTTTCTTACTCTGTTTCTGTGGTTCTTTCACTGTCAGCAAGCTATTGTAGGCTTTGATGCCATGGAAATGCTAAGTGTGATGGAGGCAATAGGTGATTCGGAAATTGATTTTGGGATTGAAGATGATGGTAGCGATGTTGAAGATGATGAAAATGAGGATGAAGATGATGAAGACGATTATGATGAGGTGCATATCTCTTCCTGTCAAATCTTTTCCAAAGGTCTGCCTTATATCATTTTGTTATTTTCCTAGATACTTTTTGTTTAGAATTCTTTTTCTTGCTTGAAGGACTTGGTAGCTGTTGTTGAAGATGAAGATGAGGATGATACTTATGAGGTATTGGGAGACTGGGCAAAGTTGGAGACCATGCGTGCATCTCATCCTATGTATTTTGCCAAAAAACTTGCTGAGGTAATTGTTGATATTTTATGGTATGATTCAATAGAGAATGTGATTGATTTAGTTTGCATTCTAGTGATAAAACGGAGCAGTGCTTGTCTTCAAACAAAGCTTTGAATCTTACTTTTTAGGCCAGTAGGATTAAAGAGGAACAAAATTACAAATTTGAGGATTTTCTAGAAGAGGATGTTTTTACTCATCCTCCTGAAATTTCTTCTTTGTTTCTCATTTTCTCTATTCGTGTCATCATGACCAGTAGATTGCTTACCAGTTCTGTTTCTCTTCTTGTATATGTCAAGGAGGACATTGTTTGATGCTGCTAATATCCTTGGGTAAGTTACTCTTTTTGTGTTATATTTATGTTCTGTTTATTGTTGAACAGGTTGCGTCAGATGATCCTATAGATTGGATGGAGCAGCATCCAGCGGGTTTAGCTATCCAGGGCCTCATAAGACCTGCCTTAATTGAAGAACAAAGTGAGATCCGGAAGCATAGGTCTTTTTTTAACCAGTCAAACCATGGTGATGCTGGAAAAAATGAAGGTGGATTAAATGATGTTGGTGCCATCAATGGCCACAAACAAGAGTTAACATCTGAAAATGGTTCAGTTGGGCCCCAAGAACCAGGGATGGATGAGGTCCCAAGAAAGAGGATTGCACTTTACAAACTAGAGACCATAAAAATTCAATTGGTTTCAGCTCATGGACAGGATGTATGCTCACGAAAGTCCCTTCTTCTCTTTGCTTGCGAGCTTTTTGTTGTGAATTAGTGTATATAGGAAAAGACTTTACTTCTTATTTACGTTTACTCTTACCTATATGTTACAAGCATAAAGTAGCTGGTTTGAAGTATCTCATTTCTGATTCGAGTTTATCAGTGCATGGACTAAGAAGCGTGATGTTTTTACCACCATCTTTTCTCTTCACATGATATAATGTTTCGTATGGGAATAACCAACTTCTACAATTAGGCAGTTGCGGTGTCTTGAACTTTATTTACAAGATGTGCATTCTTTAAGTAACTACAAACTTTGCTTTACTTTGCAGACTACAGTTGAAGTGGAAGACTTTAGAAGAGCTCAACCTGATATTGTTGCACTTTCAGCATCCAAAATCCTGTCTCATCTAAAAGCTGGTGGAGATGAGGTGACTCAGGCCTTGAAATCTCTATGTTGGATACTTAAGGGGATTCAAGTTGAGGTAACCTGAACATTTTGGGAATTTAAAATCATTTATTACTGTGTTAACCATCTCTAAGAACTTATTTTCATACATTAAGTTCATAATGTGTTCAACCAATCTTTAGTAGGTTTAAGCTAAAAGCTGCATATCAATTTAAGCTCTCAGAGCCCTTTCATAAGTCAATATTTGGTTCATATTTCAGCACGACATATATTATCCAAACACGAAAGCATATGGTATTTTCCATTTGTATTATTACCAGAATTCCTATTGCTTTTATCTTTTTCATATAAATGTGTAGAAGAAACTTGGTATGATTTAGATCTATCCCTGCTTTTCAAGTAGTTTCATTGGTCATCTTTTTAACTCTCCCATTTTTTGTAGGAGGCTGCGGTTATTGGCATCGATTCCCTTGGTTTTGATTTGCGGGTTTGTTCAGGAACGCAGATTCAAACATTGCGATTTTCATTCAGCCCGCGGGTACGTCAATTGTTCCTTCACAATCTGCATCTATTTGTTTCCAGAACAAAAAAGTGGGTAATAAATCACTATGACCTATCTTTTAAGATGTGGTCTAGAGTTTTGTACTAAAAAAGTTGTGGTCTATAATACACGTAACACTGGCTGTACCATTAGTGCACGGGAAATTTCAGTAAAAACTGCGTCTTCAATTAGTGTTTCGGCTAGACCAATATGATGCCCTTTCTTGAGTCTCTTCGTAGTATTTACCATAGCTTTTAGAGTTACTTGAATAAAGAACTTAAATTACTGATGATTAGACTTTGTTCAACTGTATACGCAGGCCACATCAGAACACGACGCAAGGAGGCTACTTAACGATTTGTTATTCCCGACGATCCACCAAAGGATGCCAAAAAGGAAACAAGCTCATCAAAATGAGCTATAACATTATCAAATTATATCTGCAGTTTAATTTGTACCGGTGTGTTGCACAACCACCAGTGTCCGGAAACGGATGCGGAGGCATGAAAAGCTCCATGCGGTTTGTCATATGTATTTGTTCAAAATTTAGTAATGGCAGTCAAAATCAGTTCCTTCTCAGCCAAATTCTTTCTCTATGGCTAATTATTTTATTTATTCTCTCAATCAAATCCAGGTGAACGCAATTTGTGCAAGGTAGGCCCTGTGACAAGTTAAAAGTATTGTTTTTTTTTCCATACAACTCATAAATTACCGAGCATCTGTGGAACTCCAACAGGATAAAGTGCCCAAGGAAGATAGAACGTTGCCCCATCAAATTAAGAAAGAAAGCAGACCAGCTCGCAACCAACATCTAAAGGTACGCAATTTTAGTTCCAGAGGGAAATTACTAACTGAGAATCATCACCAACAATTGCCAAAACTATATAGAAGATATTAGCTGATTATTATTTAGGATCAATTATATTACATCTCTATGATTTAACCTTATCTTAATTCTTATTTTTTAAAATTATCATTCAATTATTATTTAACTATTATGTAAATATTTTCATTTTTTGTTTATTTATACTTCAAAATCGTAATATTAGACGTTTTAATATTATGTCATTTCAAGTTAAAAATATAGATGAAAGATTAACAAAATATATCATAATAAGTTGTGTGATAACAGTAGTAAGTAATAGACGCAAAGTGCAAAACTCATAAACTCTATATTTATTCCTATTATTCATCTTACAATTTGTTATTCTTCACGCAAGTCTCATAGACCAACTGTGCCGTGAGCATATCCACAACCGCAGAGCCAACACTCTTAAACACCGTTATCTCTTCAGAACTCACTCTCCCAACTTGCTCACCTCTGATCAATGCCACAAGATATCCAACATCACCTTTACTAATGACTCCTCTCTTAAAAGCACCCACTATCTCCCCTGCCTCCTCTAGTGCCGCCTCATTGTCCACAAACACTCTGCCTCTTCTTATAGCCTCATCATCACATTCCTTCATTGTCTCCTTAAACGATCCTACCAAATCCAGATGTGCTCCTGGCTTCAGCTTTTCACCCATAACCAGAGGCACCGTAGCATTAGTTGCACAACTTACAATATCACCCAATCCCACAATTTCATCCAGATTCTCGTTACTCTCAAAACAAACCTCTTCACTCCCGATATCTTCTTCTTTCCTCAGTTTTTCCACTAATTCCTTTGCTTTCTTCATCGTCCGGTTCCAAATTATTACCTTTCGCAAACTTGGCCTTGCTGAAATATGGGCTTTGATGAGATGAGGTGCCAAAGCTCCAGCACCAACCATCACTAGGACCTCGCTATCTTCCCTAGCCAAGATCTTTGATGCTAACCCAGAGACACAAGCGGTTCTGTAAAGAGTTAATATAGTGCCATCCATAGAAGCTAGAGTTTGACCATTTGTTGAGCTAAAAAGCACGTAGCTTCCATGAATTCCGGGTAGGTTTAGTGATGTGTTTTGAGGGAAGTAAGTCACAAGTTTTACACCTATATAAGGTAGGGAAGGGGAAGCGGACCAAGAAGGCATTAGGAGAAGTGAGGAAGATGGCGAAACGGCATGACTTTGGCGGAGAGGTGTGTGGAGTGTTGGAGAGAGAGAGGGGAGAAAATTGTGAAAGTGCTGGATTAGGATTCGGTGTGAGAGGATGGTGTGTATAGTTTCAGTGGTGATGAAGATAGGAGATGTGGCGGAAGAAACGGTGGTGGTGTCGTTACTGGCAGCCAGTTTCGATACAGAATCCATTAGGTTATGAAAGTTTGCGGTAGAGGAGCGAAGCAAAATCGTCGAAGTTATCGGGGGGAGACCAAGACTTTCTGGATATTGATTGGTCTTGTGAAATGATATTAAAAGAAGTCAGCTGATAGCTTTCGATATTCATTGGTAATTATTAGTTCTAATTTAGTTTATATTAATCATAATAATGATCACATTTAGGTTACATTAATTATAATAATAATCACATGATTATCAAATTCTTTTCATAGTAAATTTAAATTTAGAATTAATACGTTGGCTATTTTTATTTTATCTCTTTCAAAAATTATAATTCCATCTTTTTTTTATTCTAAGCCTTATATTTTGAAAACTATTACATAACATTTTGTTCTTATATTTTATTTATATTTAAAATATAACATAATTATTTATGAATAAATACAGATTAGCAAGATATAAAATAAATAAATGATTTTTAAAATAAGCTTTTAAAGATTAATTTTATGAATTAATTAAGTAAATATATTTTATAATATTTATTAATAATTATTAGTACATTCTATTCAAATAAGTAATTTAATATTTAATAATTATTAATAAATCAATATTTATTGTAATTATTAAAACTAATAAAAAGGATTTACGTAAACTTAAATTTGATTTTAATTGGGTTGCTGGCATTATTTGGTCCTTGATTTCATTGAGCCCAAATCAGAAAATTTTTACATGGTAGAATTTAAGTTCAGCGATGACTGATTGCGTGTATGTTTCGTTTGTGAGCAATTCATGCTAGAAGAGTTCATGACTGGTAAGGTAAACATGAAGCGAAGTTTTGTCTTGGATTAGATTTGAAATAGACTTGATCATAGTTGAAAATAGACGAGTTTGCACCAAACAATTCTTTTTATTCCGATCTGACATGAGCTCATTCAAACTGCTTCATATTTAGGATAATCATTTTAGAATGTTAAAGTGATTAGTTTTGATAGGTAATCAAATTTAAGAAAATGGTCGACTATCTTTAAAAATAAACAATTTTATTTTAATTAAGAAAGAAGTAATTATCGTTATAAAATTAAATTAAATTAATTTAAAAGGTGTTTGTTTCTATTTCTATTTTTGATTTTCTGTTTTTGTTTTCAAATTCTTAAATTTTTAGGTTCTGATTTTAGTTTTGATTTTTTCCAGTTTTCAAAAATTATGAAAAATTATAAAAATTATTAAATCATTAAAATTTTTTAGTGATTTAATTTTAATAATTAAATTTAAAATACATAAATATTCAAATAAAATTTGATTTAATAATTAAATTATATTTTAAATAAATATTAATTTATAAATAAAATATTAATTTATAAATATCAATTTTATTAAAATAACATAATTTTATCAATAATTTGTTAATAAATATTATATAAGAGATTAAATAATTTTTTTAAAATAAAATTAATTTTTCTTTAAGTTTTATCTAATGTGTAATTATCATATATTAATATTAACAAGCAAACATGTTTTTGTTTTTATTTGAAAGAAAAACAAACATAAATCTTAAAACAAAAATTAAAAATTACAAAAAATAGAAGTAGAATTAAACAGGTTTTTAATTTATATATTTAGTAATATTTATTTTGAGTAAGTATTAGATTAGTAAAAAGTATTTTTAATACTAAATTAACCATGGACTGCCCTTTTTAAACACGAAAATTGTCTTCAGAGTAATAAAATTGATAAATTACAATTTGTTATCATGTTGATAAGAATTATACTCTAGCGATCGATTACATTTTTCTTAAAGATAACGTTTAAAAATATTGGATTAAGAATAATTGTGAAAATGAATATTTTTATTGATAGAACTATTGAAAATTTAAGGGTACACTTAAGCCTTAGAACTTTAGTTCCCTCCTTTTTCAAGAAAAGCCTTTTCTTAAAAAATTAGTTTTAACTTTTTAAGATAGGACAATTTGGCAATTAGGGTAAGCTACAATGCTTCTATGATTGATGTGTTTGTTTTTAATTTGGTTTTTAGTTTTTAGTTTTATTTTTAAATTCAGTAAAAATTTACTATGTTTTGTTTTCTTTTTTTATTATGATATATATATATTCGATTTAATATATTATTTAACTGTTTAATAATAATTACGAATAAGAGCAATTAATATAATTAAATTATTGATAGCATTTTAATTTTGAAAATCAAATTAATTTAAAATTATTTTCAGCAATTAAAATAAATATTTATTTATAAATAAAATATAATTTATTTGAATAAAATGTAATAAAATTTTTACTAGTAATTATTAATATATATTATATAAAATATATTTACTTAACCTTTCTGTTTTCAACTTTTGCTTTTGACTTATTCAATCCTAAGAAACTCGTAAAATAAATTTTGAAGCCTAATTTTGTTTTATAATCAACTTATCAAATTTTTATTCGACAATATTATAGGTATTTACTAAGTAATAAAAATTTTATTGCACTTCTGGGATTCTAAAACTCTTAGTTTATTTTAAATAATTATATTTTTAAAATAGTATTGGATATAGAAATCCAAATCTAATTTAAGTAAAAATAATCTCCAAATTTTCTTATTTCAATTAACCAATAAACTAAATTTTATTTCAATTTATTCAACTACAATATAGCAATTTAAATAAAAGCTAAAATAATATAATATAATACTACAATGTTACTGTAATTACTTTTCAACATAAAAAACGTATAACTAACGTAATACTGGAAATATTATAAATTATTTTAATTCATATTCAAATATTAATTCAATAAGTTAATACAAGTTTTTAAGTGTTTATAATAAAAGTAACAATTTCATTCCATTTCTTCAAGCAAGTACAAATAAAGACCAAAATTAAGAATTTAAATTAAAAACTATAACAAACGTCCCTCAATAAAAAATATTCTGTAACTGCAATATAAAAAAGTATATGAAATTTTGTAATTATTACTCACAAAAATAACTTTAAGTTGAAATCATATAAAGTTTCCTCAAGAAACATGTGAATTTGGATGTTAATAAGTTCCATTAATGCTAATTCTCAAACGTTTTTATTTCTTAATTCAACCTATTTACTTATATTTCTAATAAAGAGGTGTATATAATTAAATTTAAGTTTTCAAAAATTTTCTTGATTTTATAATTTGTACTTTTCACAACCTAACTTATTATGAATTTTTTATTTAATTTTAACAAACTATTTTTATTATTATCATATTTTCTTTTATTAGCCAATCTTTATTTTATTTTAACTAATTTAAATTTAAATATTTTTTATGCAATTTTTTTAACATTTTACAAATTGAAAAATTATTTGGCTGATATATCAAAAAATTTCAAATTAATTCAAAAAAATCAAAAGTAATCATTAATGTGCTAAAATAAAATTCTAAGTAACATAATGAAAAAATAATTTATATCTCATTTAATAATCAAATATTATTTAAAATCAATTTTTTATTTTTGTTTTGTCTGAATGTCAAATATAACTTCCTTAAAGCATATTAAAATAATAATAATAGCATAAAATTAATGTTTAAACTTTTAGTAAAATGCTTAAAAGTATTATTTTTACCTTTTTCAAAAACACCTTCAAAAATAAAACTTTTGTTCTGAACATATTTTGTAAAGAAACAAGGACCAAACTTAAGATAATTAAAATAAAAACTACAATAGAAATACCAAGCAATGTTAAGTGATCCCTTAATAAAAATTATTCTACGATTACAATATGAAGAACATGCACGAAATTTTGTAATTGTTAATCAGAAAAGCCGCTATGCCCTTTAATTATAAATCGAACGAATTAGTTAGGTTGAAAGTTTATTAAACTCAAAAATATTTTACATAAGCCTAAACTCATTCCACCAATTGTTAAATCTAAAACTTCACTAATTCGAACAAATTTATGTACAAGTTCCAAATGAGCAAGACTAGATTGACCCGAAAGCTATCAAATTCAATGTCAACTCATTACTTTTACTCCAATTCAAATTATTTAGGCTGAACTAATAACCACCTTAGTTAACAATAATCAAACATTATTGCTTCCAATTAACAATAACATAAGTAATAAATCTAATTGACTATCTACTATTTTGATTATTATAATTAAGTAAATTGTATGTAGAAAAATATTTTTATATATAATAAATTATGATTGTTTATTGTAAATTAATTTGTATTATAAATATTATCAATATCATTATAAACATAAAAAAAAAAACTGTGGCTATGCATGCTGCTTAAAATTTTATATGATATTTCTTTATTTCCAAAATTGTGAGAACTTAGATAAGAAAATCGAAAACAAAATCCGAAGCTTAGAAATATGTGTTACACTACAATTTTGTTAAGATCATAAAGGGTCCTTATTTCGGCGTATTTTGCAACTTAGGTCTAATTGAAATGTCTAGATCTTTCAATGTTGATATTGATTAACTTTACCTTAAATC
>JANVCQ010000007.1:32240480-32251243 GCA_025531925.1 Erythroxylum plowmanianum | reverse complement strand
GCAAATAAAATTTCCGACGGAAATGAGGATTTCTCCGACGGAATATTCCGTCGGAGAACATCAGTTTTCTTGTAGTGTCCTCATCATTGTTGATCAACTTTGTAGGCATTAACTTCACCAATTGTTGAATAAAACTACTGTAAGTACGATGTGTAAACTAATTAATTATCATATCATTCATTGATGAACTAAGGACAAGCATAAGGTCATACAATTCACCTATCTAAAGCTTAATAAAAATGTCACGTTAAGCCCCTTCTGTTTAGTTAATTAATATTATAAAATTAAACTAATAAAATTGTGTTTAGGAAAATAGAGATCCAACGATAAGTTTCTAATTTCACTATTCTATCAATATAATAATAATACCATATCCATAAATGACCTAATAACTTGTTAAATCTAACTAGGTCTATTCCTAAAGATTAAAAATGTATTTTGAACCTTAATGTTTACAACATAAAACTAATTTTTTTGAAACATTCAAATTTTCAACATTTTTAAAATGTTTGAAAAGGTGTAGATCAAAAATTTGATAGAGTTAATTTACCGTTAGTTAAAAGCCACATCAATACTAATGTGATATTATTTTTTATTTTTTAAAATAATAAACGAGCTCTATTGTCACTTTTTATTTAATTTTAAAAAGTTAATTATATAGTATTAGAACCTACTTTTTATTTAAAAATAAAAATAATGACACGTCAATATTGATGTGACATTTGACCCGAGTGTTAATCCTGTCAAATTTTTGTTTTACTTAAAATCTTTTTTATACATTTTGAAAACATGAAGATTTAATTTGAATGCATAAAAGCATTAGGTACAAGTTATTAGTTATTGTAAACATTGAAATTTAAAATGTATTTTAAAAAAAGGAATGATCGTAGCTTATTTGTATTGTTCTTTGTTTTTTTTAGGGATTCACTCATAAGTTATGTCTGAAGTAAACACTACCAAGAGTCTAGGACAACAATCAATAAATAAATCAAGTTAGATATGCATGGAAAGGAGACAAATACATGCAACTTCATTAAATTGTAACCAAAATTATCATGAAGCAAGTGGAGAGAGACAACAACTTGTGGCCGAAATGAAGCAAGTGGAGAGAGAGAGAGGGCTTTCTTCTTCCTTAAGCATTTGATATGATTTAACCAAAATATTGGTCCAATCTGATGTTTGCTTGTGTGAGTAAAACTCTTGTATTTTATTGTTTTTGTTTCTCATAAAAGGGGTGTAATCGATGGAGTTGTATTGTATTTTTTGAGATTTTATGAATTCTCCTATTCTCTTCCCCTAATTAGATAATAAACTTGATTATAATTATTGGGATATCTTAATGTCTCTTAAGGCTCATAATATTTGAAGTTTTGTTAACCAAAGCTTACAAGAAAAAGTTGATGTAAATACTTAAAAAAAAAGACTAGTTGATGTTATCCCAAATTTACCAAGGAGTAGATTATTTAGTTTTTGGCCAAATTGCTAAAGCTAAAACTGCCAAAGAAGCATGGAGTATCTTGAAGTTGGATTATAAAGGTATAGATAAGGCTCAAAAATCCAAATTGCAATCCCTAAGTAAAGAATATGGGAGGTATTAAATGTCTAATTCAGAAACTATTGAACAATATTCTTCTCATGTTACTAATCTTGTCAACAAGAAGAGGTAGTATAGAGAGGATATTTCAGATGATAAGGTGGTGTAAAAGATTCTACGCACCATGTCTATTAAATTTGACTATATTGTGATTAGAGTCACATGATATGAAGACTTTAACTGTAACAGAGTTGCAAGGAAGCATTGAAATTCATTTTAGCAAAATATTGGAGAAAATAGAAAAGACAACAAAAAAAGTCTTAAAAAGCCAGGTGAATTTTAATAATGTTGCAGAATCTAATCAAAATGCATATGGTAGAGGTCGTGGTTTTAATAATGGAGGAAGAGAAGATTTAAGAGGTAGAGGTGGAGGACGTTTTAGAGGAAGAGGTCATGACAATAATTTGAACCAGGGGAGAGAAAACAATTCTAGAACATTCAGTCAAGGAAGAGAAGGAAATAATTTTTGGCCTACCAATCAAGGAAAAGGACGAGGTAATCAATATCAAGAGAGATGTAATTTTAATTGCTTTAATTGTGGAAGGTATGGACACAAAGTTGCTAATTATAAATCCAAATATCAGAACAACTATCAGGCTAATGTTTCAGAAAGTCAGTAACAACATTGTACTGAGAATTCTAATAATTTAGAAAGTTATTTCTATCAACCAACTCTTTTATGGAAGATGAAAATATTCGGTACTTAGATTCTAGTTGTAGTAATCATATATCTGGGAATAAGGAGTTATTTTCCTCTTGAGATGAAAATGTTCAGTCAATAGTTAAATTTAGGAATAATTCATATCTTCCTATTTTGGGAAAAGGTCAAGTATCCATTAGATTGAAGGATGGTTCTAAAAGATTTATCTCTAATGTTTTCTATGTTCCTAGTCTTCATCACGATTTACTGAGCAAGGGTCAATTATCGAGAAAAGGTTATAAAATGATGATTTATCATGATTTTTATACCTTGATAGACAGGAGTGGGAGATTTATTGCAAAGGTAAAGATGTCTTTTAACCGTTCATTTTCACTAAAAGTTCGTTAAGAAAAAATTGCTTACTTAAATTATGTGATACCCTATGCAAATTGGCTATGGCAGATGAGTTTATGCTTGGCTTACCTGTTGTGAAAAATATGCTTTGTTGTGTCCATCTTATACAAAAACTATTAAGAAAAGAGCTTGTGTTTGGCTTACCTATTATGAATATTCCTAACCATGTATGTGAGACATGTGAGATGGAAAAAAAAAGCATAGGGATGTATTTCCAATTGGAAAGTTCTATAAAGCAAAGAAGCTATTGAAAATTGTTCATTCAGATCTGTGTACTTTGAAATTTCCATCTAATAGAGGTAACAGATATTTTAATTACTTTTATTAATGATTTTAGTATAAAGGCCTTGGTTTATTTTCTAAAATAGAAATCAGAAGCTTGTGATGCGTTCAAATCATTTAAAATGTTTGTGGAAAATGAAAGTGGCTGCAGAATTAAAGCATTAAAAATAGATAGAGGCCAAGAGTATCTTGCATGCATAAAGGTCCTTAAGCAGTATGAAATTCAACATTAGTTGACCACCAAATACACGCTTTAACAAAATGAAGTAGTACAAAAGAAGAACATTACTATTACTATTATGGATATGGTAAGATACATGCTAAGATCTAAACAATTGTCTAAAGAATTTTGACCAGAAGTTGTTGCTTGTGCAGTTTATATTTTAAACAAATGTGCAAAAAAAATGTTAATAAAAAAACACCTATGGAAGCTTAGAGCATAGAAACCTTTCATTCGGCATCTCAAAGTTTTTGGGAGTATTGTTTATCCCATATACCAGAATAGTTGAGGAAGAAACTGGATGACAAAGGTGAGAAATGTATTTTTATAGGTTATAGGACAAATTCAAAAGCCTATAGATTATACAATCCAAATACAAAACAAATGATTATTAGTCGTGATGTAACCTTTATTAAGGATGGAATATGGAATTGGTCTTCAACCTTCCAAAAAAGGCCAGTTGTAATTTCAGAAATCTTTGAAGAAGAAAATACTCATGCAAATTTAGTATCTCAGCCAAAGGCATATAGTAGACTCCACAGATGTCATCAGTTACCAACCATTTGGAAGATTATGACCTCGTTTGGTAAGCTACCAATCAATTATTTTTTTAACTGATTAGTATGCTTTAGCTGTTTGACTCTTCAAACAACTATAAAAGTTGTTTGGAGAGCAGCTGAACCACTGGCTATTTGAAGATAAAAACACTTCTATATAGGAGCATTTTCATCAAACAGCTAAGTATTTAACCATTAAAAGCCACTTATACCATTTCCTATGTAATAAAAGAGAGGGCAAGTTACAGGTAAAGAAAAAAAAAAGCTTTTTTATAGCATTTTTTCCTAATGTTATATATAATGAATATACTTAAAAATATATTTACATCTAAGTATGATAATTGTAGAAATATAAATTTTATTTATTAATAAAATTAATTAACAATTAGTTATAAAATATGTATTATAAATAAAATATGAGTAATTTATCATCTTATATATTAGTATTATTATGAAATAACTAAAAACTGAATAAAATTTTATTTTATTATCATATGGATTATTAATTATTAATAAAATTTTAATTTATTTTATTTTATTATCATATTAATTATTAATAAAATAAAAATATATTTATTAATTAATAAAAATTAATTACCTTTACATATTTAAAAATTATTGTACTTCTATTAAAAATAATTATATGTAAATTAATACATCAATTAATAACTTTTGCTTTGATACGTTCAGTCCTAATACACGATCTCTTGGACATGATTGAACATACTTAGGCTGATGGGAAGGGTTAAAAATCAAATTTGCAGGGACAAAGTAAATTGATTTTCCTTATATTTTTTAAATTCATGTCCTTAGAAGTCATTTTATACATAAACAGCTAATTTTACCAAACATCTCTAACAAATAGTTAATGCAATCCGTTGGTCAAATTAATTAATAGAGACCTTGTTTGGTGAAGAGCTGATCAACTCCTTTTTAACTAATTGACCCATTTTAACTTGTTGACTTTATAAAAAAGCTATTAGGTTGTTTAGTTATTAGCTGGTTGGGTTGGCTGATTCAACTCAACCAGCTAATCTTAAACCAGCTCCTCTCTAGGAGCGTTTCATCTCCATCAGCTAAAATTTTTATTTTAATGTCAATTTTGCCCTCGATTTCTCTCGCCATCTTACCCTCATGCTATCTGGTACTTCATTTCAGAATGCATAGACATGACCCAATAGAAGAAGCTAACCTTGAAAACGAGAGAATGTCGTAAGAAGTTAGAAGTGAAAGGGGAAAATACCAAAAATAAAGAGCAAAGCTTAAAGGACAAAGAGATGTTTGGGAATGGACTATTAGGAAGAAGACAAGTTGCATAGAAAGAAACAGAACAAAAAATTATGGGAAAGAAGTTAGAAGTGAAAGGAGAAAATACCAAAAATAAAGAGCAAAGCTTAAAGGACAAAGAGATGTTTGGGAATGGACGATTAAGAAGAAGATAAGTTGCATAGGAAGAAACATAACAAAAAATTTATGGGAGATGAAGAAGAAAATAGTGCAAAACTTTGAGCTGACCAAAAAGAAAGGAACAAACACAACCGGGCAGTGCTGTGTTTGGAGGCCATGTGAGATGAAAGCTATTTCTCGTTCTCCATTTACTTTTCTTTGACTCTGTGAACAAAGAAAATATCTAACTAGAAGTATCTGGTGACTAAATAAATGAAAATAACACTGTGACTAGAGCCCTAAGTAGGTACTATTATTATTATTGTTATTATTGTTATTATATGTTCTATATTTTTATTAGAGTTATAAACTTAATTTTTGTAGAATTAAATATCTAAAATTTAAATTTTTATAAGAATATTTATTAAAATACTAAAATATATAATATTCATATCCTTATATTTTTTTAAAGTCACGACTTTATAAGTCATTTTACACATAAACAACTAATTTTACCAAACATTTTTAACAAACAGCTAATATAATCCGCTGTTCAAATCAGCTAACAGCTAAATGTAATCAGCTGATTGCCAAACAGGGCCAGAATCAGCTAATAGCTAATTCAATAAGCCAATTATCAAATAGGGCCTATGTGATACGTACTGATAATGATCTATCTAATAAAGAGATTATCAATTTTGCTTTATTTGTAGACTGTGAACCAGTTAATTATGAGGAAACATTAATTGACTTGAAATGGAGAAAAGTCATGGATGAAGAAATATATGCAATTGAAAACAATGACATACGGGAATTAACATATTTGCCCGTTGATAAAGAGTTTATAGTAATAAATTGGGTGTATAAGATAAGTACAAGCCTAATGGTGAGATTGACTGGTTTAAAGCTAGATTGATTGCAAAAATGTAAGCAAAAACAAGGTAACTTTGAAGTATTTGCTCTTATTGTGAGATTAGATACCATTCGCACGATTATCTCCCTCTCAGCTCAAAATAACTATAAAATTTATTAAATGAATGTAAAATCTGCTTTTTTAAATGGAACTTTGGAAGAGTAAGTATATGTTAAGCAATCTGCATGGTATGAAATTAGAGGAAAAGAAAATAAAGTTTACAAGTTGAAGAAAACATTGTATGGATTGAAACAGACACCAAGAGTATGGTAGAAAGGAATTGATTCTTACTTCATGAAGCAAGATTTTGAAAGATGTCTTTTTAGTTATAAATTATGTGTTAAATATGTTGAGCCTGGTGATATTCTAATTGTGTGTCCTTATGTTGATGATTTAATTTTTATTGGAAACAACTCAAAGATGATTGAAGAATTTAGGGAGGCTATAGTAAAATCATTTGATATGACAGACTTAGGTCTAATGTCTTATTTTCTTAGAATAGAGTAATTCAACATGATGATGGAATCTTTATTTTCCAAAAGAAGCATGTGAATGATATTCTAAAGAAATTTAAGATGAAGGATTCAAAACCAGCTCTCACCCTAATTGAAGAGAAATTGAAACAAATAAAAGAAGACAAAGGGAGACCTATAAATTCAACTTAATTACTACAAGAGTTTAATTGGAAGTATGAGGTATTTAACTACAACAAGATCATATATAGTTTTTGGAGTTGGATTACTTAGCAGATTTATGGAGGAGCCTAGTACTTATCATTTATAAGGAGCAAAGAGAATAGAGAATTTTTCGATATATCAAAGGTCCTTTGAATTAAGGAATTTTTTTAATGCAAATATCAATTATGTAAATCTTATAAGTTACGCAAATAGAGATTGTGGTAGAGATATAGAAACAAGAAAAAGCACTTCAGGGTATGTTTTTCATCTTAGTGCTGACGCAATATCTTGGTCTTAAAAAAAAATAACTCATGGTTGTGTCATTTATAGCTGAAGCAAAATACATTGCATCAACTAGTTGTGGTAAACAGGTAGTATGGCAAAGAAGAATACTTGACGTACTACATCAAAAGCAAGATGTTCTAACAAAATTATTCTATGATATTAAGTCCACAATAGCATTGTGCAAAAATTCAATTTTTCATAGGCGATCCAAGCACATAGACATTCGATTTTACAAAATTCGTGAGCTAGTAACTAAAAAGAAAGTAGTGACTAATTATTGTCACATTGAAGAATAAGTTCACTAATTTTTACTAAATTACTGAAGTTTGAGTTGTTTTACAAATTAAAGAAATTGTTGGGGATGTGGTAGGTTGTTGTTAGCCTACAAATTTAATCCTTTCCTTAAATTAATATGTAGTACAGTAAAGCAAGGATATCGTCCTACAGAGATCAAACTTCAAGGAAGAATTTTAACCTTCAATCTAAGAGTACGCATGTGTAAGGGAAAAATTAAGAATTAAATGCAAACTAATTAATTATGAACGAACACGTGAATAATCCTAAAATTAATTGATATATATGCAGCAATAAACTAAGATGATTAAACTAATTTATTCAACTATGTGTAGGTGTGTGTCGTGACCTTTGAGTAAAATTTTAATGCAACTTAGCTACCTATATGTTATGCTTGCATCTAACTATTTATTCATGAATTAGTGCCACGTGGATGACATGTAAGGATTAATCCAAATCTACTAACATCTATTACGTGAATGATAGTATATGCAACTAAAGCTTAAACAAAGGACCTGACTTGGGGGGGTTGTTCACGGCAAAAACTTAAAGAAAAATAAGAGAGGATGACATGAATTAAAATAGAAAATTAAGAGTAGATGTCGGAAATTTTCTAAGAAGAAATTTGTAAACAGAAGTTTGATAAAAATTTAGATTAATTAAAGATCAATTGCAAAAGTGTTTAATAATTCCCTAGGTTGATTTTAATCATTGAAACCAAAGATTTTTCCAGCCAATTTATGATCAAAATTCAGGTTCAACATATAATATTCTTTGCATCCAAAACTAACGTGTAATGCAAAACCTTTTCATGCAAGCATCAATTCAAAACTAGCATGAACAACATAAACATGAAAGCATTAAGATTTTATGGCTTTGATTGAACCTAAAATTATTCAAAGATAACTAACATACATTAAATAATTATATGCTCAAGAACTAACCTATTAAAATTGTACATATACCTTCAAACTTAAATAGATTAACGCCACATATCTAATCAAATTGATGACTAACACCTAATTCAATTAATTGGCAAACAAATCATGCAAGATAAATTGAATTCTAGACTTCAAAAATACCCAACATAATTTAGCATTCATGCAATCCATGAGTACAAATATTCAACCATAAAATGTCAAGATTTAAGCACAAAATCTCTTAAAATCAACCCATAAGAATTAGCTACTAACCTCCACAATTGAAAAGAAAACTTAGTTCATGTCTAGAATTAAAGCAAAGTCAAAAATCTTGTTCAAAACCATGGTATAATATTCGGCTATAGAAAAGAAGAAGAGAGTTAGGGCCTAAAGAAAGAAAACGCTTTTAGAATAGGTTATTCACGTCATCCTCAAAACAAAAGAGATGTGTCCCTTTAAAAATCAGACTTTGAATAGGACTTCTCTCCCTGACATGCGTTGTGGAAGCCTCCTTTATGTTGTGAGTGGGCTGCTTATTTTTGGCTTCTCCTGCTGCTGCGTTTTTGTCTTTGGACTCTCCGTTTGTTATGTCGCTATGCTGCCCTCGACTCCCATCTATACACATTCCTGCCCTTAAGACTTGAATGTGAGCCTGTTTCGGGCTTCTTCATGGGCTAAATTATTCTGGTATTTCTTTTGTACTTGCTCCACATTGAGATGGGTCTCTCTTTAAGTCGTCTATGGACTAGTTCATCGATACAAGTTATTCAAAATTGGCCCAAAACTCTGATCATTCTCGGACTAGTTCTGTTGTCTTATTTCTGGACCAATTTCGACTAACCATAAAAAGTAGGATATAGAACTTGGACGGTTCAAAATTGGTCATCAGAAAGATCATTGAGTCAGCTTCAATTTGAGCTTTGGATTGCAAAAATCCAATGGTTGGATCTTCATATATGAATTTTTGAAGCACAAGAGGTCAAACTCTACGTCTCCAACTTTACGTCAATTTTCAAAAATTTACTGCTCTCAAATGACAGCTTCAAAAATTCTGAAACTTGATGGAAACATTCTTCAATGAGTCAAGATTATGTCTGACAAATCTTAGAATTTTCTAATGCACCAATCCCGAGATAAAAATTCCCAAAGGTCCAAAGTTCGAATCTGCCGCAAACTGAAAAACAGTGTTAATTTCAACCTATTAAGAACTTTTTGCATTTTATGTGTCTAAAGCTCTAATAATTATAAAACATGATAAATAGGTCATAGATTGCCATAGAACACATGCAAGATACTAAATATAAGGTACTAAAAATATGTAAAAATATGATTGCATACTACAAATCCTTATAAGGTACTAAAAATATGTAAAAATATGATTGCATACTACAAATCCTGACTGCAACTGGAAGCCATCTTTGTTTGTTTGGGTTGGCATCAACATAACCACTTACAATGTGCTCTTTTTCACCTCTATAGATCAATAACATATCCTTAGTTCTTCTCAATCACTTAAAAATGTTCTTAACAGCAATCCAATGACTATCACCTAGATCTGCCTGGTATCTACTTGTCATTCTCAAAGCATATGCAACATTCGCACGAGTACACAACATGACATACATGATGGATCCTATAACAGATGCATACAATATTTTACTCATGCGATTTTGCTCATCTGGTGTCAAAGGGCACTGAGCCTTACTCCAAACTATTTCATGTGACATGGATAAGAAACCTTTCTTAGATTCTTGTATATTGAATTTGTTCAAAACCTTATTGACACAAGTGCTTTGACTTAGTCCAATAAGACTTCTCGATCTATCTCTATAAATTCTAATACCTAAGATGTAGGTTGCCTCATCCAAGTATTTCACTAAAAAACAATTTCTTAACCAAGCTTTCACATATTGAAGTAGAGGAATGTCATTTCTAATTAATAGTATGTCATCTACATATAAGAACAAGAAAGTCTATAAATTAAAAATAACATCATTTTAGTCCAAATTATTTAATTTTACTTAAAAATTTTGAACTTTGAATTTTTTTAAAAAGTTTGATTCCGATTGAAAGTCTCTGGCCAGGATAGAATGGACTGAGCTAAACAATTTTCGCAAAGCCTAAATATGCCTAGTGTTAGTGATTTTTCACATTGTACAAGAGACAATAGGACAATTTGACAAAAACAAGTTGTAAACATCGTTCACCTTTAATGGCCGAAATAGCTCGTTAGCACGATAGTTGGGCAATTTTGGTGAAAAAACAGTCCGTTGGCACAATTGCTGGGCACGTTTGGTAGCCGAAATAGCATATTGACATGGACTCATTTCAGTGCATTATAATTGAATACAGAATTTGCACACAAAATTGAACTTTATTCTCTTAATTTGCATTACAATATTTGACATAAGTAAAAGTAATCCTAAGATTTATGGTTTGGGTAACAACTCTATCGACCAGTTTATGTTGCTTATTTTTCTCTAGCAAAAAATTTTGTCCTTACCAAATTAAAATTAGCAAATTACACAAGCATTTGGATTTTCCTCGATAACTCTACCATAGTAATTAGGGTAATAGTAAG
>JANVCQ010000007.1:32183925-32201975 GCA_025531925.1 Erythroxylum plowmanianum | reverse complement strand
TTTTTCCGTCGCAATTAACAGACGCCATATACTCCGTCGCTATTTTTCCGTCGCTATATTGCGATTTTCTTGTAGTGGGAGTTTCATACTTCCCGTTGATGCTCCATTCATACTACCACTCCCCTTGTATAATAATGTATTAATTATATGTTATGAGAAAATTATTTAACAAATTCATAATTAAACTTTGATATGTCCAATCTCTTATTATGGTTTGTATTAATAAAAGTTGTATCTTTGAAGTAAGATATTCTAATTTCTAAGCACAGCTTCTTTGGTAGGTTTGAATGTAACGTTTTCCTTTTCATAGAACTGACATGTTTTAGAATTGGGATAATAGATTCTAAAATAACTAACATATTCAAATTATTTTTGGGTAGAATTTATTTATCTTTGAGGTGCATACTCCATAAAATCTCTAGATAATGTGTCGAATTATTTTAAAATAAATTATTTAAAAAATTAACAAAAAATTCAACTATTTTATAATAAATTTAGTAAATTGAACACAATCTCCCTTTAAAAAGCAAGATCTTTAATCGAGTTTTTAAAATATGTTAAGGACACAATCTAAATTGTCTAAACTCTAAATATCTAAAAATTAAATATTAAATATATTATCTAACATACTTATAATATTTAGAAAATACTAATCGTCAGTGTTTTTTTTAATAACTAAATTGTTAGCTATGGGAACGGTATAAATAAAATGGTTTAGAGTTCACGAAAATGTTGTATAAATTGAATTAAAAATAAAAAAAATAATATACAGTAAAGATTCAACAAAATTTAAAATTTAGAATAATTCTTCTTAAAGTACTTTTTAAACCTTTTATAAGTTTTGCTTGATAAGTAAGTTCATCGAAGAATTTATTTAATATTAGTATTAAATATTGTTAAATTTCTAGTATGAGAATAAAAATTATGCAATGTAATTTAATATTTTAAAATTTTGTACTAAAATACAATATTTATCTATAGAAATTATACTGTCTATTAAATTACATTTCTTTATATAAACTTGACACTTATTGAATATTTATTCTTAATTGTGAAAAGAATTTTAATTATTGTTAAGTTTTTGTATATAATAAAAATAAAGAATAAGAATAGTTTTTATATATAATCTAACACTTTAAAATTTGCATTTAAAAAAAAAAAAACACTTTAAAATTTCAATTTGAATAAACTTATGATATTTTTGTCTAGTCTAGTATATGAGTCAAATTTAGTGTCTGTACTTTGATCTCTCGTCAATTATAGATTTATACTACAGAAACGAGAGCCCTTTCACAAAGCAGAATTATAATTCCCAACTTGCTTATTCTTACTATTGTTAATGGACATTTTTATATTAATTTTAGATACATAATTTATTAAACCCTTGTTCATTTATGTTTAAATTGCACTAATTAAGAATTACTTATTTTAATTATAGGCACATATTAAATTTGGGACGTTTAAAAGCCTAAAGTAAGAAAAGAAAGCAGCTGTGCAGGAGTGAAAAAAATAGAAAGAGTTGTGCGTGAAAGGTGACAAAAACTCTCCTAAAATCGTGTAGAAAGCAGCAGTTGGCAGTAGATAAAAGAGAGCATGAGATGATGGACTTTTAATACATAAAAGACAAAAAAAGATGGCTGCAGCAGGAGAGTTGAAAAACAGGAGGGTTAGGCATGAATGAGGGCTGGAATTTATTTAATATGAAGAAACAAAAAGAGAAAGAAATAGGCGGCAGCACAAAGAAAAAATCAAACAGTTGGTGGCGTTAATATGGGAGCAGCAGGTGGAGTGAATAAAGGGAGGAGGCGTGAATGAGTGAGAAAAGAAGATTGAATTAAAAAAGAAACAAAACGCAAGTTGGAGGGAGGAAAAAAAATTTAGACACGTTGAAGCCATCATTCACGCAAAAACACTTCCCCAAAAATCCCTCCATTTACTCACCAAAGCAGTAGCCTTCATTGCTCCATACTCTCACGCACAGCCCTTTCTCAACACTCTCCACACACAATGCTGCAGCTCTCACTCAAACTCATACTCTCCTTCCACACACGAATCCAACCTTCGTTGACTGCCAAGCACGCTACAGCCCCACTAAACTATTACTCTCCACTCACAACTGAAGATTGCTGGTGGCTTGGGGAGAACGTGAAGCGGTTGCTAGAGACACACTTTAGCTAGTGGAGAGGAAGACATTGATGAAGCAGCTGGTGGCATGAGCACGTTGATGAAGCAGTTGGTGGAAAACTCACGTTGAAGTTGGCAGCTAACCTCCACAAAAACAACAGCCCTCACACGCATGCTCTCCCCCACACGAAGACAGCTGGGGAGAAGAGAAGGCTTGAGATGTTGGCAGCTGGACTAGATGGAGAGAACGTTGAATTAGTGGCAAAAATATGAGCTGGTGGAGACAAATGAGATTGGCAGTTGGTAGTGAAGACACACGTTAGTTGTTGGAGAAGAGCAAATTCTCATTAACGCACAAGCCGACTCAAAACACTCTCCACTCACACAACGTTGAACATATATCAAAACACGTTATAGCAACATGGTGACCAAGTTGAAGTAGCTGCGTGGAGATAAAAAAAAATTAAGCAGGAGGTGGCAAGCAACGAATGAAGGAGTTGTTGGTGAAGACACACATTAGCTAGGAGACTCTCCACTCACATAACGTTGGGCATAGATTAAAACTCGTTGAGCTGACCATAATTTATGTTACATTGATGAATATGTGTGAATAAGTTTTTCTTTTCGGTTAAGGTCAAGATTGATATTAGATTAGGATAAGTTTTGTGAATTTTTGTTTGATTAAATGCATATTTAGTCCTAATTTAGCTTGATCACCTAAATTAAGACCTTAGATGATTGAATGCCACAATAAATGGGATTTAATTTGTCGAAAAATTAATCAAGCGACATACTTGAGACTAAAGTGTAGACCAACCGTAAGATCTTGTGTGAGGATACTTAGGATTAACCAACTTAGTTTTAGACTTCTTGTATTTAATGCATTTTATTCCGAATTATCTATGAATTAAGTGGGTGATTCGGATTTAGAAGAGAAGGAAACACCCATGAACATCGGGTTTGCCTTGCTTAAGTGAAGTATTTCTTAAATCAATCCACCGTTACAATTTTATTTTTAGTTTTTAATCCAATTGAAATCTAATATCTTAACCGATTTCCGTCATTTGATTAAATCTAGTTGTTTTAATTCACAGCTTGCAGTTTTCATATTTCCTTGATTTGCTTACTTTATTTTATTTTATTTTCAAATTAATCAATTTTTGATTGTTCGGGTAATTTTTCATCGTTTAATTTAATTGTCTTATGTGTTGGAATTTTTCTTAGGTACAATATCCGGTTCTTATCATTTTATATTACTTGTCGACGGGATGCGCTTGCCTCTAATTGGTCTAGATAAAATTTAATTTATATTGTTTTGTTTAGACTATTATAATTAGGGTAATAGTAATTGGGGATGATAAACTTTTACTAGCTTAATTTAAGGGAGTCAGTGTCAATAAAAAATCAAGCTAGAAGTGCATGAAAAAGAGACCAAAAAAACATGCAATTTCATTAGATGGCAGTTGAAATTATCATGAAGAGGAGAGAGACTTTTGAAATATAAAGAGTTGGAGTTTATCCCACATTGAAAAAAGAGAGGAAAGAATATTAACATATAAATCTAGTGAGCTACTCTACCTATCACCAATTAATTTTATGATGGAAACTCACTTAAATTTGTATGTGATTTAATTTTTCTTCTCGTATGGACCCGTAGGCTCATTATAAATTTAAAACAATAACTTATAGTCGAAATGAAACAAGTGAAGAAAGAGGGCTTTCTTTTTCCTTAAGTATTTTATATGAGTTGATCAAAATTTTGGTCCAATACTATGTTTGCTTGTGTGAGTAAATTTTTATTGTTTTTGTTTCGTATAAAAGGAGTGTAACACTGGAGTTGTATTGTTTTTTTTTTTTTTTTTGTGAATTCTATGAACTCTCTCTCTCTCTCGGGCGTGTGTGTTGTCTCATTCGACATCAGGCAGGACCACTGTTTCTTCATTAAAAACTTACCCACGAGTTGGGAGTTAGGTTCGGTAAAAGACGTTAACCACATGCCAACACTGAGAACTCGGACTGCCTTACGTATACCAAGTCCCCTTACTTCCCCTTGTATTGTATTTTTTTAATGATTCTCTCTCTCTCTCTCTCTCTGGGGTGTCTTGTCTCATTTGACATCAGGTAGGACCAGTGTTTTCTTCATTAAAAACGTACCCACAAGTTGGGAGTTAGCTTCGGTAAAACCTTAAAAGACGCTAACCACTTGCCAACACAGAGAACTCGGACTGTACTACGTCCCCTTGACTTCCTTTTTTAAGCATGCCCGAATGCAGCACACACATTTAATAACATGGATTGTTTACTTTACCGTCGAGATAGGGATGAAAAGTCAGGTTAAGAATTGTTTTATTATAAAATTTCTATTAAAATGAATTTATCATTTACTTTAAAATAGTAAAAAGAGTCAAATTTAATCAAAATTAAATTAATAATTATTTGATTATAAAATATTTTTCAAAATAAACTCATTGTTAATAAGAATAAAAAATTTTAAATTCATACGTCGAATTAAGAATTATTTTATTATAAAACTTTTACAATAATATGCATAAAATTTTGATATAAATTTTCGGTCATTAGGATATAAATATCAACCAAGTCAATTGAATCAAAAAAGGATCTTAAATTTACACTCAATTTGAAATTTAAAATAATAATTTTTATGTTGAATCATATCCAATTCGTTGTTATATTAAATTTTATTTGTTAATTTCTAATTTACTTAAATTATTTTATCAATTTTGCTCGGGGTGAGCCCCAGGAATGACAAAATTGAACTTTAATCTCCTAATTTGCATTACAATATTTCGCATAAGTAAAAGTAATCCTAAGATCTATGGTTTGAGTAACAACTCTATTTAAAACACTATCTTTTTTTATTAATAATTAACTGACCACTTTACTACAAGAAAATGTCATCTAGCGACAGATTTTATCGACAAAAAATTTAAACATTTTGTCAGGAAGACAGTTTAGCGATAGAATTTACTGATTGACCAAGGCGACGTTAAAATGATGTAGATAATAATTTTCGACGAATAATAGAATAATGTTTATTCAAAGTTTAATTTCAAATTATGACAGTGAAAACAGTGATTCAACGAACACGACATTTGCATTCAAAATTGAAATTTATTATCTTAATTTGCATACAATATTTCGCATCAGTAAAAATAATCCCAAGATCTATGGTTTAGGTAACAACTCTATTTAAAACGCTATCTTTTTTATTAATAATTAACTGACCACTTTATTAGCTTTTTTTATCTAGTAAAATTTCTTTTTTTTGACCAAAAATTAGCAAATTATACAAGCATTTGGATTTTCCTCGATAACTCTACAGTAATAATTAGGGTAATAATACGAATAAGCAAGTTGAGAGTCCTTGTCCTTGTCCTTGTCTTCTTTCTTCTTTTCATCATCATCTTTTGCTGGTGCTACGGAGAGAATCTCTAAGCGACAAAACTTTCTGAACTTTTTTACTACGTACACAGGATCTATGTCTCCGACCACCGTCAACTTACTGGCCTTCATTTCCACAGAGATTGACTCAATCCCTTCACAAGCCACTCAAAAACTCGTCAGATTCCGATACTCTGAACTAGAATAACAGTTCTATTTGAAGTACAAAATCGTACTTTTTAACCAAACTTGTGAGAAAAATGAGTTTAAGATTGTATACCTGAAGGTGAAAGTCTAGAGACTGCCTTCATCACCTTTTTCTTATCCCTTTCATCGTGGAGTTCCAACTTGAGTACTATTTTCTGCCCACAGAACAAGATCAAGGAGTACTAAGTGAAGAAAAATTGAAAATGATTAAATCGTGTGTACGACTCTAACCTTCATTTCCCTGAACTCCAAAGAGGTTTAAGCAATATATGGTTATGGAGGTAAACGGTAGAACTTAAGATGAGTAGAGGAAGATGGTTGGAACTTGGAACTGAACTTGGCTTCAAGGCTCGTCGTGGTAGCTTGCTAGCTTTTATATTGACGAGCCAAGAGCAAGTCTAGGCATAAGTCAATCGTAATTCGTAAATGATAATTTAGGAACTAATCAATAAACAATCGGGAAACAACAAGTTGCGTTCCTTCACCGCAAATGACCTGTCACCTGGACTTAATAAGTCTGCTTTATGGATGAGCATTCCTTTTCGAGTCCGGATCTTCTTTCTAGTTTTTATAATATTTTATTGTGTCTAAAAAATCTCAACCATTCATTTATGTGGATTCCACGTTTATTTATCTAGAGTCCACATGAGACCTATATAAATAAATGACTGATATTCATTGAACATAATAAGACACTATAAAATTAGATAGAGGATCTTATTCCCTCCTTTTCGTTGTATAAATCTATAATTGACAGGACAGATCAAAGGAAAGACGCCAAACTTGACTTATATACTACAGAAAAATATTATATATTTATTCAAAATAAAAATTTTTAAGTGTTAGATTATATATAAAAGTCATTCTTATTTTTTATTTTTATTTAAAACATTAACAATAATTAATTACTTCTCACAGTTAAGAATAAATAATTATTGTAATTCAAGAGAAAGTATATTTTATATCAATACATATTATACCTTCATACAAAATTTTACAACATTAGATTATACTGTGTAATTTTCATTCTCGTTGTAGAAATTTAACCGATACTTAATACTAATATTAAGTAAACTCTTCCAAGAACTCACTTATAAAGGAACAATTTATGAAGGATTTTAAGAAGACTATAAGAAAATATTGAATTAAATCTAAATAAGATCATATATAATTAGAAATATTACATATATCAACTTTAAAAATTTTAGTGTAACGGATTATGAATTATAAATTTCTAAAATTTATAAACAAGAAAGGCAAATGCAAGTTGGACATAAGCTTTAATAATATTACATTAATTAATGTTTAATTACGTATTGTAACTGAAAGAATAAAAAATATTATCAAGAGGGAACTAGGGATTTAACATTTTGAAATTCTCAATATTTTTAAAACATTCAAAAATATAATTTACGGTTACAAGACGTTGAAAAGCTTTTTGCCGTTGAATTTTTAGGCTTTTCTTCGTTAATGTTCTAATATTAAAAAAAAGAGAAAAAAACTAACATATAAATATAGTAAACTACTGCATCTATCACTAATTAAAATAAAATTTTACTTAAACTTATATATAATTTAACTTTTTTTCTCGTATAACCTGTATGTAAATTTTAGCAGTGAGTCGTGTCGTGAGCAAGCACTCTTGACATGAGATCGTCTCTATGTCATGACGGAGTCTTCTGACCAATTTTATAGTGTCTTATTCTGTTCTATAAATCTCAACTATTTATTTATACAAGTCTTGCGTTCATTTATGCGGGATCCTCATAAATGAATAGCTTTAATTTATGAAACAAAATAAGACACTATAAAATTAATCAGAAGATCTTGACTTTCTATGTCATCCTTCTCCAGCCACAAATTTGCTCTATCCCATGTATTTATTGCAAAGATAGGCTTGATGACGAACCTTCTCCCCAAGAGCCTACGACGGTTGGACCGCTGTCTTATTCTTTTTTTTTTTGCATAAATTGGGAAGTAACAATTACAGTACAAAACGGGGGAAGCTAATCCCATTAAGCAGGGGCGGAGGAGTTGGGAGTTAAGTACGGTAAAGCCGTAACGACGTTAACCACATCCGTGGAGAAAACTCGGACAACCTTTGCATATGCTACTTCGACCACCGTTTTCAGCATGCCCAAACGGAGCACACATTTAATAAGATGGAATGTTTGGTTATAGAATTTTATAATATACGTATAAAAAATTAAATTGATTTCACTTCAAGATTTAAAATTTTTGTTATTTTTTTCAAAGGGAATTTTTTAATTTTAACCAATTTAATTAAAATAAAAGATAAAATTTAAATTTATATTTAACTTAAAATTTGAAATAATAAATTTTAAACTGAGTCATATCTAATTCATATTAATTTTACGTATTAATTTTGAGTTAAAGTTGAATTATTTTATCAATCTTGCTTTGGGTTGAAAATAAGAATGACAAATATATATGATATCATTGGGAATGATCCGTATGTGATGATCTACTGCATGTACTTATATATGTATTATACATGAGTTTAATGAAAATAACGTCTCTATTATATAAGGGTAAGAAGTGTTAGTGAATATATAAAATCAATTAAGCTGGCTTCATACAACGGCTTAAGTTGTTGTAGAAAAGCAGTCATTTAACATGGTATCATAGTCTTTGTGATGACCAAATGATCGTGAGTTTAAATCCTACTATTTACCTATTATTCAGTACAAGGTAGAGTGAACCTGTGCAAGTTTCAAACCCAAAGAATTTTCACTTGAAGAGAATGTGTTAGTGAATATATAAAAATAATTAAGCTGACCTCATATATCAACTTAAATTATTGTGATGAAATGGTAAGTTAACAAGAGGGTAAGGTTATGTGTTATTAACTTTTCCAAAGTTCGCATTTTAAGGGAAATTTCACATGATGTTAGATAATGTTGCGTGCAATTGAAAACTACTCGCAGCCAAAGTTAGGCCTCTAGAAGAATTTAAACTTCGTAAGGAACAGAAAATATCTGAGGAAGAGGCGAGCACTTTGCATGGGTGCAATTTCAGTAGGTCCCACGTTAAATATCTTCTAGTCTTCTATGGGCTTCAAATCCATCATGTGGCAATATCGTTGGCCACCCAAAGCCACCTTTGAGCAACCATCAGTCCATGAATATTCGCCACGTGTGGACTCCGATATATAGGACTAACCCATGTGGCAATTTATATCGGCCGATGTTAAATTAATAAATTCACCAAATCAAATTCTACCACAGGAGGCCATATTCTGGTGCGTCGCAGACCACGTGAAGCGGACATTTACTAAAGGGATTAATATCATTAATTTAAGTAAAAGCACTTAATCAGATGTTACTTGTTAATTAAGACAACGAACGAAGTCGTTTAAACCCTTTCTTGGGGGATGTGTTAGGCAATAATAGATTAATAGTCACTCTCATCTAGGGATGGCAGTGGATTTTCAACCCGATTAACATCCACATTATCCGACTCAAAAAAATGGATATGGAAGTTAAAAAATAGATTTTAAATGAATTTTAAATGGATGTTGAAAAATGGATGTGAATATGGATTTAGATATGGGTCTAATGATAACCCGAACTATGGATATCCATATCCTATCCGTTTTTTATTAACTCTATTTTTTCTATTTTTTCTTTAATATTTATGGTTAAATATAATAAAATATTAATATTTTATGAGAAGAAATAACTTTAAAATCTTCATTTTACTTCTCAGTACTCACCTTTTTCATCATATTTTATTTTCTTATAGGATGATAATAATGCAAATGATATGGAGATGAAGTTTTAAATGTTGTAGAGTTCACGTAAAGACAATTTAAAGCTTTGGTTATTTCAGTCTTTGTTCCTGTTTTTAATTGTGAAAAATGTATATTGTCTTTTTACTAGACATTATGATTTTTATTATTTCAATTTTATAGTTTTTAAGACATACAAATCAAAATCTTGACTTATTATTATTAAAGTAATTTTGATTTGGAGCGTTCGCAAAAATCTGTTCTTTATATTTTCTATTTAGAAGTTATAATTTTTATGTGCTATACAACTCGATGGATATCTAAAAATTCGAATAACTCAATGAATTTGGATATAGGTAGTAAATTGTAAAAACCGATGAATATGGATATAGATATAGGTTGAGTCATAAAAAATAGATATGAATATAGATAGAGCAATATTCGAACCGAATCCTACCCATTGTCATCTCTACTTCCATCAAATATTATATGGATGCTTAAGAAAGACGCTTACGATTTTAAAAGATTATGGTCAGGATAACGTGGCAAATTCTTATACGTCGTTCGTCTGAGGTGAATCAAATCCTATGAAGTATCAGATTCCATCTCTCTTGTCTCTTTAAAAGCCACATTTCATTTCTCCGTTACAACTCAAAGCTAAAACCCTCGAATCTTACCTCAGTTTTATTACACATGGTGTCGAAGAACCCGAACCCGACTGAGGGATTCTACCTGGATCCGAATGGAATGGCGTTACCGGGACTCGAACCTTTCCCGACGTCGCCGGCGACAGCGTGTTCCGGGTCGGAGGATCTGTCTAAGAAGGTCCGAAAAGCTTACACCATCACCAAGTCCAGAGAGAGCTGGACAGAACCCGAGCACGACAAGTTTCTGGAAGCTCTCCAGCTGTAAATTCCCTCTTCAGTTTCTTTTGATGAATTTGCTTGCAGCTTCCGCTTTAATTAGGGTTTTCCTTTTTTCATTCTCAGTCTTTTTGTTTGCAAATTTGGTGAAAGCTTGAACTTTTAGCTGAGAGTGCTTGGTGTTTGACTATTCTGATGTAGCTTCAAATATAACCAAATTCTCAAAATGGTGGTAGTGAAAGGTTCAGAATTGGATGTAGTGGGAGAGAATTTATTCAACTGTGAGTGTAGTTTTTGTATTTTGTTTCTAAATGCTTCTCAATGCAATGAAAGTGCTGTCTTGAAAATTTTTAATTTTTCCATATTAACTTCCAATTCCAAACCGTTTGGTATTATGTTCTGTGTGTGGTACTAACCCAAAGACAAGTAAAACAGAACAGATGAGTTATGGAGCTTTCATGGTAGTTTAAGTTCATTTTTTGCCTTCTTATTTTCATATGTCCTGATCTGAAGTTTACTCTTTTGATTTCTCAGCTTTGACCGTGACTGGAAAAAGATTGAGGCGTTTGTTGGGTCTAAGACAGTCATTCAGGTACTTTGCAATACAATCTTTTGAATGTTCTGAGAAAATTGAGATCTGCATTTTGGAAATCTTTAACACTTTTCTGTGATGTTTTTACCCCTTATAGTTCTCTTAATTTGAAATTCAGTTTCCATTGTTAAGTAATTTGCTATCATATGCCAAGGTTCTCTGAGTAGTCATTATGTTGGGGGGCTGCAGCCTTCTCATGACTATGTTTTAGTTGATATATTATTTCTTTTTTCACGTTCTAAGTCCTTTTTAAGAATAAATATGGCTAGAAGTATTTAAGAATTGGAAAAAATTACAGATACGCAGCCATGCACAGAAATATTTTCTAAAGGTTCAGAAGAATGGAACTGGTGAACATCTGCCACCTCCTCGGCCCAAAAGAAAAGCTGCACATCCTTATCCACAGAAAGCTCCAAAAAATGGTGAGGCTATCTGTTAAATGTGATTTATGTGTCCAGTTTGTAAGCAAAACTAGCTTGTCTCACATATATCACACTTTGCAGCCTCAACACTCTCACAACCTTCAGGATCCTTTCAATCACCAGCTACCATTCTTGAACCTGGATATGTTCGAATGCGTGAGTCCTCCTCAATGCTGATGAAACCTAGTGTTCCTGGTGCTTCATCTTCCTGGACAAACAATGTGTCAAGAGTCAGTAAACTACCTCAAGCTAAAGGTTTGTACGACGAACAGTACACATCATTGGTCGTTTTGCTTTTTTGGTGAAATTATTTATTACGTATATTTGTCTTAAATGTCTCATGTCATTGGCAGGCTCAACTGCGGCAAATAACTGTTGCAGTAATATTGAGAGGACTTCAAGAATACTAACCAGTGGCGAAACAGCTGAGCAAGGAAATGAAGGTCACCCATTGAGAGGTGAGGGCTTCACGCTATGTAGGGATTCATATGTATGACAATCAGTACATTTTTTTTTTGTATCTATATCATTCTATTGTTCTTTCCTAATATTGGATTAGTGTTTTGAGATGAAGATGAGCAAGGTTATCTATGCTTTGCAAGACTGTTTAATTTCATATATTCTGTAGTTAGGACTGATATTCTCCCATATTTGCAGTTCTACCCGATTTTGCCCAAGTTTACAAATTCATTGGCAGTGTCTTTGACCCAAATGTGACTGGTCAGTTGCAAAAACTTAAGAAGATGGACCCCATAGATGTTGAGACGGTAAGATATTATGTCAAATTGGTATCTCTGATCAATGAATACATAATTGGTTTGCTCTTAGTATCATACCGGTGCTTATTGGAATGCATAATAAGGTGTATATCATTTTCCTGAATTTCTCATTTTTCTTCTTCATTCACAACCAGGTGCTATTGCTGATGAGAAATCTCTCTATCAATCTGACAAGCCCCGATTTTGAGGATCATGTGAGTGATGCTCTGGAAAGAACTTAACTAGTGTTCTTTGTTGTCTTTTTCCTTTGTGCATGACCTAAGATTCTTTTGTATTGATGTGCTATCCATCTACATTTTTGCCTTTTAATGTCAATAGCTTGCTTCTTACACTCATCTTTAATTCATATGGGATGTATACACTATAACCATATACTATAAATGTATGATTCTCGGATCATATTCTAGTAACAAAATACTGGCAGAGTTGGCACTGATGTCTATATGTCAAGAGGCCTCATCCATGCTTGTGATCTCCTAATGGCATAGGTGAGGCCAATTTCACTACCTGAATGGAGGACTAATAGAAATTGACAATTGCCCTTTATCTTTTAATATCAATTCTGTCATTTACAAGAGAACGCTTGGTTTTTTCCTTGACATCATTCCATATACCTGCTACATTGTTCATTTCAGTAACCAGTTTTCTGATGCTGAATTTCATTGGTACAGAGAAGGTTACTGTCTTCTTATGATATTGAGGCAGAATCAGCTGGAGCAAACAAAACCCTTAATGATCAATTAGCAAAAGTTGCCTAACTCTGGTGGCTAAAGGTGCCAATTGCAATTTGGATTTACTTCAATCCACAGCCAATTTGAACTTGTATCGGATAGTAGTTTGCCAGGCCACAAGCTGAAAGTCCTGGCTCTCCATCTTAGGCTTGATGCTTCTGTTCATTCAGTTGTATAGTTTGCTAGTATTTTTCATTCAATGCTATGCTTTGTATGGGGAAATAGGTGAAGGCCTCATGTGAGTGTACAGAGTAACAAGCCGATTATGTATAGTGCTCAAATCATTTTTCTCTTGAAAGTTTTGACTCTTTATGGTGGACTTTGTGTAACACCATGGTGCGATCTTCTGTGTGCTATGGTGATGAATCCTGTATGAATTGATGCTAGTTTTGATATTGTACAGTTCCAACATGTCTTATGTTACTCTTTCTAAACTTGGAGAAAACAGTATTTGGGCAGAATATTGTAATTTGTGTATTTGTACAGATCAGTTCAGAAACCGTCATTCTTCTGTTTCTATATCTTGAACTGGAGCTGAAAAATTCTGTGAATGTGTATGCTTTTGCAATTACCCCAAATTTCAACAAATATGCACTTGATCAATTTTGTTTTAACTGAATGAGACGAAAGTATGTCCAGCTTTCCTTCCAAGATGGTTTAATCTGCTTCTCTTTTTAATACTCATAGCTTCAAGCAGGTGATCTTGAAGCAAGACAAACAATGAAACAGTAGAATCAGAGTCCGAGTAAAGTCTATCTGTAAACTGAAAACATCATGCTATGCTTGTCAACGGAGTCGATGAATACTAAATTTCGCAGATCCGCATTTTCTGCAGATTTTCTGAGAATAGTTCGTGGGAAAACTTTGCATTAGGTCTAGCAACTGAAAACAATTGTTGGCTGAGCATGGTTGTTCTGGTACAGCTAGGGCGTTCAGAATCCAGCAGTTTCACTCCCAGAAAACCAGAGTTTTAGACCGCAAAAGATGATGTTCGTCCAGCATTTGTCTGAAAATGATGGAAAGGTGAGCATGTGTACAGATTTGGAGAAATCCTGGAGGAGTTGTTGAGATCACAAACTGGAAACTCATTCCAGAAAAGTTTTACTGTCAAAGTTGGGATTGGAATTCTAATTCTAATACTAATACTAACGCTAATACTAATACTAATACTAATACTACTACTACTATTACTGATAATAATAATAATAATAATAATAATAATAATAATAATAATCATCATCATCATCATCACATCCAGTCTGAATTTCTGCAATAAAATAGGGTCTGAGGAGGTTTAATAATACGTAGTCTTATATCTACTTTGACATTATTATTATTATTATTATTATTATTATTATTATTATTATTATAAATAGTAAAGAATCAAAATGTGATGGATATTTTTTCCTAAAGATATGTAAGTAATCATATCGTTAAAAATTATAAGCTTTTCATTTAATATATCGTTTTAAAATTTTTTAATATAAATACAGTAGAATTAGTGATTATCATCTTTTGATTTGTTTTAATCAACATAAACAAACAACCTCTCTACATGTAAGGATAAGGTTGTGTACTATTAGATCTTTCTAGATTTCGCATTTCAGTGCGGCTCTCAATAAATGTTGTTGTTATTGATGTTACTGTGGATTTGTTTTAATTAAATTATGAGTATATAATTATTTGAAAATTATGAGTTTCAAAGAAATTATTTAATGAATCAATAATTTAAAATTAATTAATAATTTAAATTTAAATTAATAAGTTTAATTTAATACATAACTTTTAGCACTTATGCAATATAAATTTCTTTTAACACAAAAAAAAAGATTAATCACAAATTTCTCTGGTGGGCCTAAAAGTAGAAATTCTAAAGTTTAATGGGTTTAAAGTAGAAGACCCAGATCTTTTAATCGGGTCCAGAAATTGGATGATCCGAATATAAATAATCGGTTCTCTAGGGTTTCTTAGTCTCGTAGTTGTACCCTTGTTCACAGGAGGAGAAGCTCTGCGTCTCTGCAGTTACTACGAGAGTAACAGGGGATTTTTCGGTTCAATCAACAATGGTAGCTCTGTCACTCTTTTTTTTCCTCTGTACCCAACTGGGTTTCTTGGATTCTTGTGTATTGATGTGTGTATAGGCTTACTTGGGTTGTGTTGTTTTACGTTTCAGATCATCCCAGAGAAGAACAGGAGAGAAATTTCCAAGTACCTCTTTCAAGGTTATTCCAATTCTCAAATTTCTTGTTCTAACGCGGTGATTGATTTGATTTATTGTTTTGCGTTCAGTTCCACTCGTTAGTAACCCAGGAACCTATGAAACATGATAAGGTTTTGTTTTTACGCTTTGATTTGGTTGCTTTTGAGCTAAATAGATCGTTGAATACAATAGCATGTATTTTACTTTGGTAAGTGATTGGGGAAGTTCTATGATAGCTTTTAAGAACCTATATATCTTCTGTTCTTATCATTCTTTCCATTTTGTTTTTTGTTTTGTTGTGCACTGGAAACATTGAGTTGTTTTATGTAGCTTATGCAAATTTGTAGCTCTACTTGAGAGTGAAAATTGAGTTGAATTGGACTAGTGGAATCTAAAGGCTTTTGACGAGGAAGATGGTATCTAACATCTTTATGTATTTGTTGGGATCTTGTAGAGGGAGTTTGCTATGCCAAGAAGGACTATAATCTTGCAAAGCACCCAGATATCGATGTTCCTAACTTGCAGGTGATTAAGCTCATGCAGAGCTTCAAGTCCAAGGAGTATGTTCGTGAGACATTTGCTTGGATGCATTACTACTGGTACCTTACGAATGATGGAATTGAATTTCTGAGGACTTACCTGAATCTTCCATCAGAAATTGTCCCTGCTACTTTGAAGAAATCTGCAAAGCCTGCAGGCAGACCCATGGGTGGTCCACCAGGTGACCGGCCCAGGTAATATTCATGTTCAGCAATCTCCTGTTTCTCTAGCTTTTATAATTCTCTCCACATGCCACTTGGTTGCTTAAATTGTAATTAATATGTTGTTCTCATTGTGTATAGAGGCCCACCTCGCTTTGAAGGTGATCGACCCAGGTTTGGTGACAGAGAAGGATATCGTGGGGGTCCTCGAGGAGGTGATTTTGGTGGTGAGAAGGGAGGCGCTCCTGCAGATTTCCAACCATCATTCAGGGTAATCTCATCTTGGTTATTTTATATACAGTGGATGGAGAAATATCTCAGTTTTCTGCTTGTATAAATAGGCTGCAGTATGCAATATCTTTGCTTTCATGCAGTTTTCGGAAAGAAGTTATTTGTTTCTTATTTCCTAACATTTCCTTATCCTCTTTAAACAAAGCATTCCACAATCAAAATATAGTGGTGGCAATCAATTCCATCCTATTAAATTCATCATCTGTTAGACTGGTATTAAGTTGCAGTTCAGGCTTATAGTTTTAGAACCTTCAGTTACACTACCTTGTTTAAGTTTTGATCTGATATCCATCACTTGTTGGAATGACTGAATGCATTTAGTTGACACTGCTTTTGGTCTGCATTATCTATCTTTTCGCCTGTTCTTAGTTGGTTTCATCCTTGCAATCCTGCAGGGCTCTGGTGGAAGGCCTGCCTTTGGTAGAGGTGGTGGAGGATATGGTGGGGGGGCTCAAAGTAGTTCTTCTGGCTTTGCCTGAATGTCTTTAAGTGTTTTCTGTGGTTTCGTTCTCCCAAATGTAGTAGCTTTGATATTTAAGAACCGTTTTCATCTGTTGAGACTTGAGGTATTGAAGATTGAAACTTGTTTCTGAATTGAAATATAAATTTTTGTTAAATTAGAACAACTTTCCCACAAGCTATAGATTTCCGGTTGAATTACAGACTAAAATGAGAATTCATGTATAACCGGTAGTCATGAACTAAGGATTTCTGCACCTCAAAGGTTCACAAGCTGGGAACGTTTTTTTCATGTTAAAATAAGAAACCTGAATGGAATGGTTTTTCTTTATGTATACTGCAATTTATACAGCAGAAACAAAAATTAAAGATAAGACTGCACATTATTAGTTTTCTTCAGATTTTACATATCAGCAGATTGGTTTTGACTATATACTAATTTATGAGTAAAGATTGGAGCTTATTTGTTATAGACTATCGACAAGTTTGGCCTAACTTGGATTGCAAACGTAATAAAAAAGGATTGTCACTAGCAGGAGGCCGGTTGCGACCAGCTGGGGGACTAATTGAAACTTGAGAATGAAATAACGTGATTTTCAATTAGTTCGGATTAAGCATGATGATTGTCCGAAATCTGAAATGGATCTAAAAGCTTCATCCATCAATTAGAATAGGGCAAAACGATTATCCCGAATCTTAATTGAATCTACAACCTTTTTCCATCAATTCGGTCAGGCTGAATTTGTTTCTTTTATTCCGTTTTCTTCTTTTTTCAGCATTTTTGTTACAATTGCAATGTGTAGTTAGGCTAACTTTGCTATAGCAGGTTATATTGCTTGTAGATTATTTCAAATAAGGAAAGAAAGAAGAAAAGTCAGAAAGGAGAATCCTAGATTTGATCAATACAGCATGATCTTTATTTAATTATCTGGTACGAGTTTACAGAACTCACTCACATGAAACAAGGAAACCTGCAAGAAAATAACAACCTAGAAATTAGTGGATCACTCCACTATTCGTATCATAACTTAAGGCATCAGTTTCCTAATGAAACTCAACAACCTTAACGTATTCTTATCATAACTTAAGGCATCAGTTTCCTAATGAAACTCAACAATCCTTGAATTATTCAGTCTCCTGCACGAAACAGAGCACCGAGCGGAGATTGTAGACCGTCCGAAATTTTCATTTTGAAAGAAACCACACGAAAGTTTGATAGGCAGCCTTGTGAATGCTGTTATTAGTCAGCTTAAAGATGCCTCAGGCCCTCCTAGGACACCTCACGGGCAAAAACAAAAAAAAAAGGATAATGCTCAAACCAGTTTCACTACTAAACACTACTAAAAGTTCAGAGAACACTTGATGACCTTTTAATCTACCTCTTCCATCTTGCTGTCTTCACCACCGTCTTCTTCCAATGGAGGCATATCGGCGTCGTCTTCAGCAGTCCCGCCCTCGTCAATGCTCAGACCCAGTTTCAACATCCTGTAAATTCTCGCGGCAAATGTGTTGGGATCATCCAAACTGA
>JANVCQ010000007.1:32097129-32116997 GCA_025531925.1 Erythroxylum plowmanianum | reverse complement strand
TTCAGGTTTTCTAAGCCAAATTGGCTTTTGCTTATTGATAAGTTGCCACTCGTGAGAGACCTCCTTGATTTTCTTCTTCTTGGATTTCTTCTCCTTCTCCTCATCAACCTCTTCAACATCTCCCTCTTCTTCCTTTTTAGCCTCATCATCCTCATCGTCACTTATCTCCTTCTCTGTAGTTTTCTCAGTCCAAAGATAGATAGGGTAGCTGATAAACTCGGAGTGCTTCTTAACAAGGTCCTTGATCCTCCTCTCTTCCAGGTATTCAAGCTGTATCAATACCCACAACCGTAGATCAATATCAAAACACTTAAAAAACATCACTTGACAAAATCTATCTAGAATGTTTAAACAGAACAAATCCTTTTACCTGGTCTTCCTTAAGGTATAGAGTTATCTTAGTTCCTCTGCCAAGTTGTTCTACGTTAACATCTCTTGTGACAGTGAAGGAACCGCCAGCTTGAGATTCCCAGATGTACTGCTCATCATCGTTGTGTTTCGTAGTCACGACAACCTTCTCCGCCACAAGGTAAGAAGAGTAGAAACCAACACCGAATTGTCCAATCATGCTCACATCAGCTCCAGCCTGGAGTGCCTCCATGAACTCCTTGGTTCCGGACCTCGCAATCGTACCCAAATTGTTCACCAAATCTGCCCAACAAATCATAAGTCAGTGCCTCTCAATCAATACAATGTGAGCGTAGACTAATATTACTCAATTAGTGCACTTCCAAGTCTCGCAGAGAATATCACTATACTAAGGATGAAATTCAAAATATTCATGCAAGTACTAAATAGAAACGTAATAAGATTCAAGCCAGAATCTGTACCTGCTTTAGTCATGCCTATACCACTGTCAATTATAGAAAGCGTCTTGTTGACCTTATCAGGAACAAGTCTGATGAATAGTTCGGGCTGAGCATCCAGCTTGCTCTTGTCCGTTAAGCTCTCAAACCTTATCTTGTCCAAAGCCTAATCCACAAACAACATATCACAAAAATTAATCCTATTCTCCTTGACAATATGTCTACACTCTACTAAGAAACACTCATTTTCACACGTTAACACGAACAGAAAGAGAATGAAAAAACCAGAGACGTACATCAGACGAATTGCTGATGAGCTCTCGGAGGAAAATCTCTTTGTTGCTGTAGAAAGTGTTGATGATCAAACTCAAGAGCTGGTTGATCTCAGCCTGGAAAGCGAAGGTCTCAGCATCCGCCATCTGCACTTCCGCCATTGCTATACCACCACAGAAGCTTCACAAAATCTTAAAACCAGCGCTCGAAGATCGCGAGAGCGAGAAAGTAATTTCGCTAGAACAGGTTCAAATCGAGTTTCAATCTGATTGACGAAAATCTGGTGAAAGGTATATATCTAGAGTGGAGGCAAGTTCTAGTGTCTTCTTTCAAATGCGTCGAAGAAGCAAACAATAGGTTCTGGATTCTTCGCCTAAACGGCAACGTTTCATGTTGTTTTTTTGGTTTTTTAGGAGAAGCTCGAGAATGTTCAGAGTCTTCAGACAGCTAGGGAAGTCTGGAATGTTCTTCGCTCGTCAACTGACCGTTTCACGCTACCACGTGGGGCACGGGTGTGCCTATTTAATTTTGCAAAATTGACGAATCAAATATTTTTAAAAATAAATAAATATTTTGTTTTTAATAAATAGGGACTAAGTAGATAAATTGTTTATAACTCTAATAACTCGTTCAATAATAAAAATTGTTAAATATTATATTCTAAAATTTATTAGTTATTTTTATATTATAATTCATATTTTACTAATATTTTATTTATTTTCATTTAAAATAAAATAGTATTAAAATTTTTAAATTCTAATATAGTTTCAAAATTATGAATATATAAAAATTAATTGAATTGATTTAAAAATGATTGAATATGACAAAGAAAATTATATAAGGTAGATAATAATTTTCAAGACATGGTAATTAAAACAAAAAAATTAAAATATGCATATCAATAATTAAAATTGAAAATAAAAAATAAAAAATGAAACAAGAATTTTCTTATCAAATTTGCATGATATTACAAACACGAGAATAACTTGAATAAAAATTTTAAAATTAATTATTATTTTGATTTAAAATTTTGTTATGATAAATAATGTAGGTTAAATAAATTAATGCAATTAAAAAATTATTATCGTTAATTATAAATGTAAATTTTTTTCAACTTAAAGGTATGCTTAAGCAAAATTCTATAAATATTTTGTCCACAAAAATTAATTTCTTTGACTTAGTTTTAGATTGATTATTTTAAATTAATAGAAATTATTATCAATTATTAAAAAACTTAACTAATTTAACCCGTTTAATCGTAAAAACTTTGAAATTTTTAACTTTTTGGTTCAATTTTAAACTCTTCAGTTCAATTTATTTTAATAACTTTTTTGTTAGAAATTGTTCAATTTTATTAATAATCTGTTAATTTTTATTAATTAAAAAATTATAAAAAATAAATCAATTAATTTTCAATTAACAATCTCTTTTTCAATTAAACTATAAATTTTTTATTGATAAAAATAATCTCTTTTAATCATATTTTAAATTCTTTAATTTTATTCAAATTTTTAGTTGAATTTACGACGATTTAATATAAGTTAAATTTTTTAAAACTTAAGGGGTGCTTGATTAATGGATTTGAAAAGAAAGAAAAACAACTGCCTGATAATATATTATCATTTGATGAACAGTATTTTTATATCTGAGTTTATGGCATTACTTCACACATGATAGGAACTGTCACCTGTTGAATTTGGGGAGTCCACTTACATGGGAGATCTATATCATGGGCCTAGTGAGAGAATATACTCGTGGGCTTTGACGTCATATTTCAACCCAAAACCTTAAGACATTAGGTTTATGAGTCCTTTCCACTTATTTGTCCTTCACTAGTCCCATCTATTTCTAATGTAGAATTCCTACTCACAGTTGACATCTTAATATCACCGATGTGACACATCTTATCACCCACATCATACTTCTTTTCTTTTTTCCTAGTTATTTATATATGAATAATATATATCAGTGTCAAGCCTCTCTTTTTTTCCTAATTATTTCTATATATAATAGTTATCTATGTATACATAACAATTACTATATATGATTTATTGTAAAATAATCAAAATAATTTATTATGTAAATATAATAATTAATTATTTTATCAAAATTTTGATTTATTTTTGTAGAACTATTACTTTTTCACGTTTCATTTCATTTTTACATTTAATTAGACATTTTAATTTTACATTTAATTATATTACAAAACATAATTAAATTGTATTTTCAGGACATTATGTAATTAATGATATGTTGATGCAAATAAATGCTAGAATATTTTTCTTCAAGAGCTATTGAGAAAAAATATCACAATATACTTGATTTTAAATATTATATTATCATAAATAGATGAATAACTTAAATAATATTAATTTAAATATACTTAATTTTAACATATAACAAATTTTTATTTCTTAATATTTTAAGAAACTAAATAATATTAGTAATAACAATAATCAATGATTATGTCATTTTCGTATAATTATATTTATTATAAATAATATTATCATTCTTACTTGTAAATCGAGCACTCTTAATTTTTTACATCAAATTTTCTGTTCCATTTATTTTATTCTAACCTTGTTTTATTAATTTTTATTTATATATTTACGTAGGGTCTATATAAATATGTGAACGAGATTTTTTTTTTTTTTATTACAAAGGAAGAAGTACAATAGATTACATATGACGGGGAAACACAGCCCCGCCCGCGTCTTGTGAAATAAGCGCCTGGACGGCCATTGGAGGTGTCTGAAGAAGATGCAGGCTCGGAGGCAGTAAAGTAGCACAGGCTGCCAGCCTATCCGCACACTGGTTCCCCTCTCTCCTGACATGGCGCAGCACCACCTCCCAGTCCTGAGTCAATAGATCGCGAATACCTGCAACCAAAAAAAGATCCTCGGTCAGAACTCGCTGGGAAGAGGAAAGGATATTAATGACCTCCAACGAGTCGACCTCAACGACGAGGCGACGGTATCCTCGGTCCCAGGCCAACTGGAGACCTGAATGGACCCCGTGAAGCTCTGCGGTAAGAGGGGAGCTGCGGCCGAAATGTTGCTGGAAACCCCCGCACCATTGCCCATACTGATCCCGCAGTAAGCCTCCAGCCGACGCCCGCTCGGCTCCGGGAGTGACCGCGCCGTCCGTATTCAGCTTCATCCATCCCGCCGACGGCCAAGTCTAGCCCACGGGAGATCCCACCGGCATGGTGGATCCCGGGAAAACACAGGATTCCATGAGTCTAGCTCGTGAAATCCACTCAACATACGCCAGGACCAAACTGCAGCCATCCGTCGGCCAAAGAAAGCCCTGTTCGAATAGGAATTTATTCCGCCAGGTCCACAAGTACCAACAGGCGACCCCAAAGACAATAGACCACTCCACCTGATGAAAAGGTAACATGGTGGTAAGGTTAGAAAGGACCCAGTCCCCTTCCCCCTGGTGAAAGTATTGGGGCCCCAGTACCTCGCGAGGAAACTGAGCCCAAAAGGTGCGCACCCGCGGGCAGTCCCTCACCACGTGGAGCGTGGTCTCATCCTGGCCACAGAAAAGGCAACAGCTATCAGTGGTGAGGTGACGGAGGACCCGTTGGCGATTCGTCAGAAGTTTACCGTGAGCTAGCAGCCACAAGAAAGACCGGATCCGTTGAGGGCCGGCCCATTTCCAAACAACCTCCCACACCCTGGCCCTCGAAGCCACGTCGGTACTCGTCTGCAACTCGTACGCCGAAGCTACCGTAAACCGCCCATGGGAGGTGGGACCCCAAATGAGATGATCATCCACCGCATCAGCCAAAGGAGGCCTGATGGAGGCCAGAGCCAAGCAGATCGCAGTAGGGAGATACTGCTGGAATACGGGCCAACGCCAGTGGCCTCCCCAGTCAGTGAAGTCAGCCACCGTAGCCTGCAGTAAAAAGTCAGGGACGCCTACAGTAGTCAGATGGATCAGGGGTCCCCAACCGCCAACCCAATGATCAAGCCAGAATAAAATACGGCGGCCGTTACCAATGACCCAACGGCTGCCTTGACAAACAGTCGACCAGACCGCCGAAAGACTTCGCCAGACCATGGAAGCCCGGGGCCTCGCAATAGTAGATGGCAGGTGGTGAGTATTTAAACGGTACTTCGCATAAAGCACACGAACCCAGAGTGCTGTCGGATTGACTAACAACGTCCAACCGAGTTTGGCAAGTAGAGCGTCATTCGTGGGCCGGAGACGTCGGATGCCCAAACCCCCAACAGATTTCGGTTGGCAGATGATGTCCCAGTTCACCAAATGGAGGCGACGTTGTGAGGCAGTCGAACCCCAAATAAAATCGCGCATGATACCTTAATTTTTGGTTTCCAGCCCGATTTTTCAAAATTTTATCAGTCTTTTCACTTCGTTGAGAGGAAAGAAAACACAGTTTTACAAAGCCTTGCCTTTATTACGTACACTACAATACTCGAATTTAACTTCTTTCAGATAATTCGATTCTGCAGGAAACTGTGACTAATACTTAACAGAACAAGTTTTCAGCTGAACACCTTCGATTGGCAGTCTTTCTTCAGGAAATGGACAATCGATATCTTTCTCGGGCAACAAAGCACAAGGCTTAGGAGTCACACGGCTTGAAACTCCTGCGATGTCAGTGCAGTTCCATTGTTGCTCCTCAGGTTTCTGTGTCAAGTTTATTTTTACGTTAGAGACGCAAATTCCTGTGAAAGGGTCTTCTTTCAATCCTTCAAGTCTAGCAGAGTAGGTAACGTTTTCAGCCGTCATGTCCCTGTAATTTATGTTTGCAATCTTTGGCAGTGCCTGTGGATCAAAACCAGGATCAGGGTGTGAACCATAGGACCCTGTCATCCAGAAAACGTACTTCATAGTACTCATTGTCAGTCTTCTCACGTATACATCTTTCACATAACCTCCTCTTCCTCGAGCAGTTTTGATCCTGACACCGGACTGAGTATTGATTGCTGTTATGTCTTCAGCTCTGACGTCTTGGATTCCTCCTGACATTTCACTTCCAAGAGCAATCGTTGCACTGTCAGGAGAAATGCAGGTTAGGTTTCTTATCACCAGGTGTTCTGTGGGCAGACCAACTTTTATTCCATATTCGTCCCAACCGCTTTTAACTGCAACACAGTCATCTCCTGATATTATGTAAGAATCCTCAATTCTGACATTGCTTGATGAGTCTGGTAAGAAATGGTGAATGAAACACTTGAGTTTTTAGTGAAAATTTTGTATTGCCAAGAACCTGACACAAATTTGATCGAAATTAACCTGGGTTAATCCCATCAGTGTTAGGGGAATCCACAGGTGCAAGAATCGTCAGACCCATGATCAACACATTACTGTCATGTTTCAGATTTTCTGTCAAGAACACGTTACAAGGAAATAGTAGGGTTATGCAAGATCTGATGTAGGTAGCTTGCACCTGCTGTATGTGGGATGAACATTCCAGGAGGGAGAGTTGATCAGAGTGAGGTTTGATATCTGAACCTGATGACAATACAATGTCTCGATTAAATATGGTCGGGTAAGGTTTAGTTTTTGTTTGTGAAACTTGTCCCACCAGATGGCACCTTGGCCGTCAATTGTGCCATTGTTACCTGACAAAACAAGCCATGCATGTAAATGTCAAAATGTTGTCACGATTGAACCTTTTGAATGAAAGCGTCTAGAGATAGATTACCGGTGATCACAACGTCATTGAGGTTTGTCCCTGAAATTAGACTGTTGAACCTTCCTGCAGGGGCATCTCTTCCTTTACCATAAGAGGGCAATGCAGGAAGAGCAGGCCATTCTGCCTCATCCTGCCCACAAACACATGTTTTTCACTTCCAATGATTATGGAACCACAGGTTCATTCAAATTCTGACTTTGCAAAAAAGGCCCGACCCAGCCTAACCTAAAGGCAACCGACAAAGCCCGATCTAATCGGACTCAGGCTAGACTAAAGCCTAGTAAAAATTCCAGCTAATGGGTGGGGTTTCAGGACTTGATACATTGCTAACCCTGGTGTATCATTATATTTGTAGTTTGCTGCTAATGCAACTCTCTTCTTGTGTCAGAAATGGAACAACTCTACTTGATTACTTTAGTTTTTAACTGTGATGTTCTAAGGATAACAAAAGGATTGAAGAAAACCTAACTATTTATGCTTCCATCCTCCCTGGAAAAATAAGAACAGAAAAGGACTTGCAATACCTCTGAAGCAAGAAGAACAGCGTCCTTGTCAATAAAAAGAGTGAAATTGCTGGTGAGATTAAAGCTCCCTGTTAACCATTTTCCTGCTGGTACAATAAGCTGTGCTCCACCATCTGATGCGTATTTGCTTAGCTGTGTAATTGCTGATTGAAATACCTTTGTGTTGGATGTTTTTCCGTCACCAACACCTCCAAAATCTGTCAGAAGTGCAATGTGTTTACGACAGCTTATTGCAGAAAAGTTTATAGTCTCCTCTTTCCTGATAAATCGGCTTTCTGCTACTTTCCAAGCAATTGATTCCAATAAGAATATGATTGAAATAATCCTGAAAACCTGTCAAAGAACAAGAACCAATCTTTATATATTCAATATTTTATCCTGAACATGATACTCACAGCGAATTGCCCGGACAACACACCTTCATTGCTTGGAGAATTCTTTTCTGTTTAGACTGAAAATGGTGGTATTATAGGAGTTTGGTCGATTCTGAAACCGAAAATTTTAACAAAAGGGTGCGAGGATCATGTGAAAATATCAAAATACTTCCATATTCTGTGTAAATCTCGATATTCCACATTCAATCATTGATTTTCATGGAAAATCACGAGTGTTTGCTGTCTAATATCTGCCAAAGTCTAACCTTTTTTTTTGTTTTGCCTTTTATGGTAAAGATATTATCCATTTCCATTCTTGAATTGAAGACTTGGTGACTTGTACTGGTCTGGCAAATTTAGCATTAATTTGAAAATTAATAGCATTTTTTTCCTTTTGTTTTGTTTCATTTTAAACCGAACTCATTTTGTTACTTATCAGTGTAACGGTGAAAATTTTGAACAAGTCAACTTTTCAACTCAATTTAATTTAATAAATTTTTAATTAAAAATCGATCAATTTATTAATTAGTCGATCAGTTTTTGCAAATTAATCAATTTTTATAAACCCAAATAAATCGATTAATTTTTATTTAACAACTCATTTTTAATTAAATTTTAAATTTTTTTATAAGTAAGAATATTATTCTTAATTATTTTTTAAATTCTTTAATATTGTTTAATCTTTGACCAGTTTTATGACGTTATAATAGTGATTGAACTTTTTAAATATTAAACCTCTTATCTTATGGGTTTAATTTTGGGTCTGATTTTTAAAATATTTAGTTTTAATTTTCCTTTTTTTGTTGAGAAATTAAATTTTATTATTACAATTAATAATAGTACACCTAACAAGTTTCTCAATTTGTCTTAATTCTAATCATTTTTAAAACAGTCATAAAGAAAAGGAAAGGCAAATTAACCAGTGGCAATAATGCAATAAATGTCAAGCGCAGTGTCTGTTCATAGGAGGATCTTCTCTTTAAGTATTTCCACTCACTAGTCACAGAAAGCCCACAAAACAGAAACTAGTGGTCTTCGTGCATTTCGAGTTTTCAGAGGCTTCTCTGTGTTAGCTCTCGCGTTTTCGCTCTTCGGAGATCGATCCATCCGCCTCCAATGGCGGCAGGATTATCAACTACATCTGTTTCCAAGCCTTTTATTTATGTTCCGGCCACCATCCTACTCCCAAAGCCCCTACATGTTTCACTCTTCCGTTCTTCGGTTAGGCACCGGAATTTGTTTTATTCTGTTCGAAGAAAACCCAGTTTCGCCATCTGTGTCATCCTCCAGGACCCGAGACAAAATACCCAGATCGAAACTAGCGAAGGGCAAGTGCCTGAGAAGGCGAATAACCAGATCTTGACGCCTCGTGTCGCGGAGAGGCTGGCCAGGAAGAGATCGGAGAGGTTCACATACTTGGTCGCTGCAGTTATGTCCAGTTTTGGGATTACTTCAATGGCTGTTATGGCTGTTTACTACAGGTTTCATTGGCAAATGGAGGTAACTTTAAACTTCTTTACCTTCTCAGGATTGCTAACCACACGTTGTAAAATTGGGATTCGTCGTGACAATACAGGGAAGAGAGGTGCCTTTTCCCGAAATGTTTGGTACATTTGCTCTCTCAGTTGGTGCTGCTGTGAGTTAGTTACATTACATTTGTTTCCTTCTTCTCTTCTCAAAACTTTCTCGAGATTTGAGATGTAATCTAATAGCGTTTGGTTCCTTCTGGTTTCAGGTGGGCATGGAGTTCTGGGCTAGATGGGCTCATCGAGCTCTCTGGCACGCTTCTCTGTGGCATATGCACGAGGTTTGACTACACAAACACATCCATGAAACTGCAAGACTCATAACTAAAGGCTCAGCACTTCCTGACTTGCTCAATCTCAATCTATAACTTTTCTTGCAGTCTCATCACCGACCCAGAGAAGGTCCGTTCGAGCTAAACGACGTGTTCGCCATAATTAACGCAGTTCCAGCTATTACCCTTCTCGCTTATGGACTTTTCAACAAGGGCCTTGTTCCCGGTCTCTGTTTCGGCGCAGTGAGTGCTCTAGTTCTCCAAGCTTTATGGGTTTGGCTTAGTTTAAGATCAGTTTCGGTTAAAATCATCTTCTTGCAGGGTCTTGGAATCACGGTTTATGGTATGGCCTACATGTTTGTCCACGACGGTCTAGTTCACAAGAGATTTCCAGTGGGTCCAATTGCCAACGTGCCTTACTTAAGAAGGGTAGCTGCAGCGCACCAGGTAACACTATCAATCCTTATATATATATATATATATATATAACAAAAAAATAAATCTTCATTAGATGTTAAAATTAAAAACTAACATTATATCTTATTGAATTTGGATTTAAATTTATACTCAATTTTAATTGTTTTAATTAGTAAAAAATTAAATTAAATTTAATTATAAATAATATTAAATTAAATGAACGGTTGGTGAGAATGGTAACAGAAATAAGAATGAAAATAGTAAAAAATGATAATGGATATGATCATTATAATTATAATGGTCGGTTAAGAGGAGTGAATGATTAACATTACTGTTGATATTTGCTGATTTCTTAAAAATATTAAAAATAAAAATTTAGTATATTTTAATTATTTAATTAATTATGTTTTAATTAATTAAATTGTAATTAATTAATTTATTATATTTTAAATAATTACATTTAATTAATAATATTTTATATTTTAATTAATTCCATTTTAATTTAGTTTAATTATTTTTAATTAAAAAATTTTAAAATTTAGTATTTACAGGAATCAAAACTATTCCTCCTTAGAGTATGGACTATTACCTAAAATTAAAGTATGAAAAAACTATTCGATCGATTAAAATAAATAATCAACTATTATTATTCTGGTACTCCTTAATCAAGTACCTTTAATTATATCACTAAGATGAAGTGAAAAAAGGTTAGGACAGAGCAGAGGGGACAGAAAGATCTAGATTTGTATTTTGTTTCGTTACAGAATTGATTCTTGACTCTGCGTATCCAACTTGCTTGTCGTTTTCATGCTCTGTTTCAGCTCCACCACTCAGACAAATTCGAGGGTGTCCCCTACGGCTTGTTTCTTGGACCTAAGGTGGGTCTTATGGTCACTTCTTTTTAGCCCTTCAAGTGTAAACTAGCAAAGTACATTCCTTGTCGTTTAGGACTAAAGATGTTATCTAATGTGGTCCAGGAACTTGAGGAAGTTGGAGCCATGGAAGAATTGGAAAAGGAGATCAATAGGAGGAGTAGGTCATATAAAGGCTAAGATCTAATTAGGCTCCAATTTTTGTTTAATTATCATGTAAAGCAACGTTGTTAAAATATAGGATAGTGTGTATTATATGTTTTTATATAGAGATTAAAAAAATTCAAAGTTGATTTAGTTCAAAATTAATCAATTTAATTAAATTTAAATTTTACGCGTAAAAATGTTCTAACAACTAAGTTTGAGCCTGTCTCAATCAAACTGGTTAATGAATAAGTTTGAGTCTGTCTCAATCAAGTTTGTTCAAACTTTTGTTTAAGTTTTGATTTTAAGCCTAAACCTAACTAATTCAATGCTAAATATTGAACCAAATCCGACCAACTTTCAACTGATCAAGTCAAGTTAAACTCGAGCCAGGGTGGGCACTTACCCAAAGTCCATCCTTATAAATGATAAAATAGGATCGATTTTTATTCTTATAAAAAATAAAATGAAATAAAACAGAACCTACTATTAACCGAAATAACAAAAAGCACTTATATTTTATTTATTTATTCTATATAAGAATCCAAAAATAAACAAAAATAATTTTTTTTTTACTTTACTCAAGACTTATAAAATATTAAGAATGGCTTGACTTAAGCCATATATCTTAAGCCTAATTGTAATTAAAATTTAAGTCAAAATCAGACTGAACTTAGGTATGGGCAAGCACATGTCTTTCCAACTTATTATTATACTTTATACCTGAAACTTAATTTAAATTTGACATGAAATATTTCTAGATATCTTTTTTAATTAAAGTTTAAATTAATCAAATTTAAACTTCAATTCAATAATTAAATTAAAATTTTAAATATGCTCAAAATTCGAACGGAGACATCATGACACGACCGATTTCTGAATTATCAATACACGACAAGAGAGTTTACATTTGAGGCTTTGTAATGGACAACCGATAAGAATGTGTACTATTTTGTGTAATGGACCAATGTCCTATCTCCTAAAGTTATCCATATCTTGATGAGTGTTGGATTACGCTGAGGTGTAATGTCATATACTTGTTGGGGAAGAGGACCACTTTTTCAAGCCCCTGATAATATTATTTATTTATTTTACAATTTAATAAATAATATGGGCTGACCATGTAGTGTACACGTGTAATGATCAACCTCGTATTTTCGAACCCATTTAGTAAAAGAATAGTTGACTGGGGAAGACGAGTTACTGTAATGATGACGATTAACAGAAAACGAAGAGCTTGTCTTGACTAGTTGCTTTTCCATTTAAAACCTTTGTATTTAAATTAATATTTTATTAAATAAGTTAATAATTTATTATGTACACCTTTTTTTTTAATATTAGAGCACGTGTTAAAAATTGTTCAGTTATGATTAAGGATGTCAATGAATTTTCAATCTGATTAATATCCGCACTATTCGACCTCAAAAAATAAATATGGAGACCAAAAAATAGATCTTAAATGGATGTCAAAAATGAATGTGGATGTGGATTTAAGTTTAGATATGAGTCTCGTGATAACCCGAATCGATAAATGCCTATATCCTATCCGTTTTTTGTTAACTTTAGTTTTTCTATTTATTTCTTGAATATTTATGGTTAAATAAAATAAAATTTTAATATTTTCTGAGAAGAAATAACTTTAAAATCCTTATTTTACTCTGCAATCCTTACCTTTTTCATCATATTTTATTTTCTTATAAAATAATAATAATACAAATGATATGGAGAGAGTTTTGAATATTGTGAAGTTCACGTAAAGACAATTTGAAACTTGGAATATTTCAGTATTTGTTCTAGTTCTTGATTGTGAAAAATATATGTTATCTTTGCAATAGACATTATGATTTTTATTATTCCAATTTTATGATTTTTTTAAGACATACAAATTAAAATCTTAACTTATTATTATTAAAGTAATTTTGATTTGGAGCATTCACAAAAATCTGCTCTTTATATTTTCTATTTAAAAGTTATATTTTTATGTGCTATACAACCCGATGAATATCTAAAAACTCGAACAATCCAATAAATTTTGATATGGGTAGTAAATCGTAAAAATCGATAGATATAGATATGGGTTGAGTCATAAAAATAGATATAGATATGGGTTGAATAATACCCGAACTAAACCTACCCATTATCATCCTTAGTTATGATCAAAAAGTCACGTGTTTGAATTACAAAGATAGTCTTTTTGTAAAAATATAAAAGAAGGCTGTGTACATCAATTTCTCTCCTTAAACTCTCACGTAACGGACAATCTTGTGCACTGGGTAGGTTGAACGAACAATTTGGCATGCTTAGGAATTGACATTGCAATCACTCAATGCCATCCTTCAATTCAACAAGAATGTATTCCACTTGGTTACTTAGTTCATTGTTTAATCGAAAAGGCACCGAAAGTTATCTTTATGGTCATATCCAAAAAGTGTAAATTTTTTAAAAAAAAATTATATTTAATTCCATATTAAAAAATCAAAATTAAGTTAATTAAAATTAAATTTACATGAGTTGGCATCAAGAGGCATAACGGCATAAGGCAATCAAGTTTCGAGTTGAAATAGGGTTAAAGATAACCATTGAAACAGTCCTCATGCAGAGTACTACTTCAATCATATCAGATACAGAGTGCTTTCCAAGTCTATCCTGAGGAATATAAAAAAGATTGACAGGTCAAGACCTAACTGTTCTATCTCCATTCTGTTTACTTTTATAAAGAATGGTCGGTTTTGTGAAATTCTAATGTCATTGACCAGGGAATATCTTATCCCTAGCAGAAGGCACTTTTCTGCCTGCAAGTCCAAGGTGACATTTGGACCGACCATCCGACATTTTCCTATAAAAACTCTGAAAATGGAACCTGGGACCCTGTCGATCTGTTGGCACCTCAGCTGAAATTTCAGAAGTCAAAACGTGGAGCCTAACAAAGGTCAAGATCGACTTCAAATACTCAAACTCAATTACTACTCCTGGTGATCCTTCCAGCTTCTTTACCTAAAAGGGATTAACAGATCCAGGAAAAGGAACGGCTAAAAGCCTAAGGACAATTTTGGGCTTCTAGGTCCACTGAAAAGAGTTGAATAGTCTGTCAATTGTCGAACTGCCCAACAATGGTGATCAAAAGAGGTGACCAAAGAAGCCACAAAGCCCAGTCTGTTTGGTTGCTTGGAAAATGAAGGAAAGTTTAGGCAAAAGAGAAAGTGGAATTTTCAATTTGATCCCACAATAACAAACAGGTAAATCAGTTCCTCCTACATAATGAGTTAAACTAAGCTGGATTTTAATTCATCATGCAAACTAAGCATGATAGATTGTTCTAACATTATAGTGACTTTGATAACTTAACTTGCAATGGATATGATTATGCCGTAGCATATTAGCTAATGTGTGTTTATAGTCGGGTCAGCATAGGCCTGAGCCCGGAAAGGTTTCAGGTCCAAACCTGATCAAACTGAGCTCGACTTGTTAGCATATTTATCTAATGTGTCTTTATAATAGGGTTGGCATAGGCCTAAGCCCAGAAAAATTTCAGGTCCGAGCCTCATCAAATTGAGCTGGGATTGGCCCGAGCCTGTTCAAACTGAGCTCGGCTTATTAGCATATTTACATGATATGTGCCTTATAGTGGCATTGGCATAGGCCTGAGCCCGGAAAAGTTTTAGGTCCGCCTGATTAAACTGAGCTCGGCTCATGCGGGACCAGGCAAACCTGAGAGTATTATACAGGGAACATCGTCTGCTTGTATTAACTTTTGTACGAAGTTTGCAAGTATTTCACCGTTGACAATCTCGCTTGAGCTGTAATGTGTCAAGTATGTCCATTAAGAGATCAGAATGCAGAGTCCAGGGGCTCACAATTTCTTTCAATATAAACATTCCAAGTGATTCTTTATGCTGTCTGCAGTAATATCTTGGGAGGAAAAAAGTCCTGAACCAAAAAAGCAGGGATTTTCCTCATCCTTTTTCCATTCTGAAATTGCATCAGGAAAGACCTCACAGCTTCTCTGCAAACTCAAGGCACTTGCCTGTGGTTATTATCAACTTGCACACCAAAATCAGACAAATCGAATGATTCTTAGAACCCTTTACATAGGCCAAAAAGGCTCATGGAGAAAGAGAGGTATGGATCGGTTCATTAAACCTCAGAATTATTCAGAAACAAAAGGGCAATCTTTCCCCAACATGAAAGGAAAACACTTGAACCAAATTCATCAAAACTTGGAAGCAAGGTACATGATACATGTATCACTATTAAATTGATGCTAGAAAAGTTGCTATCTGCTAGAGGAACTTGGAATCAAAACACAAACTTACAATAACCAACTATACACAACTTGGAAGTAATACTCTTTATGAGTTATAACCACAAACAATTACCTGAATCTAGCAATCCTAAGCTCCATTTCAATTCCTATCCACCAAAGAAGGAGAAAAACCCACGTTTTTTGGGCTCCTCCTCGACCACAACAGCTTTCATGGTGTCCTGCTCCACAAGTCTCCAAGCAGATTGTTCAAAAGCTAGACCAGCAAGTGTAGGAGGCTTATTCAACACAAGTGGGTAACCTCTGTTTGTGCTCCTAATGACCTCGGAATCCTCAGGAATCACACCCAACAAAGACAATCCCAACATCTCCTGAACATCAAGCACAGACATCATGTCCTCACCTTTGATCATGTCTGTCCTAACCCTGTTCACAATCATCTTTATATCCCGAATACCATCACATTCCAACAACCCTGTAACTCTATCCGCATCTCTCAAACTAGTTATGTCCGGCGTCGTCACGAGCACTGCCTCATTCGCCGGCGTTATAGCGGTGATAAACCCTGCATCGATTCCGGCGGGACAATCAATGAGTATGAAATCTGGGCAACCTTCGGGCCTCGCTTTAAGTGCGTCCACAAGCCAAACCAGTGCCTTGCCGCCGAATCCCAATGGAAGCTTAGACCTGGGTTTTGAGATGCACAAAAGCTCGAAATTCGACCAACGTTTGTCTCGAACCAGAGCTTGGTCAAGCCTGCAATCACCATTCAGAACCTCCACGAGCGTGTAGTTTACGCGGTTCTCAAGCCCGAGTAGAAGGTCAAGGTTGCGGAGTCCGACGTCGGCGTCGACGGAGACAACGGAGAAGCCGAAGCGAGCCAAGGAGAGTCCGACATTGGCGGTGGTGGTGGTCTTGCCAACGCCACCTTTACCTGATGTAATCACGACAACACGTGGGGTCTCGCCGGATAGTTCAGGTTTCCTATTGTATTGGAGAAGGGATTGGGTAGTGAAATGGTGATGGGGTCTTAGGGTTTGGGTTTTGGGAGTGAAATGTTTGAATGGTGTAAAGGAGTGAAGCAATGAGGGTTTTGAGCAAGTTGGGATTGGCCTAAGAGACATCATTGAAAGAAAAGCTTGTATCTTTGTGTGTGAATGGTGGGTGTGTGTTAGAGTGATGATTTACCCTACTCCATAGCCAAGAGGATGATCACTTCAGGAAGAAGACTTTGGGTTTTAGAAGATTTGTGCTTGTGTATATAAAACAAGAGGTTATTGGAAAAGCCCACTTCATAAAGTATGATGGACTTGGAATGTGTTAAGCATTTGGGTCAAAGTGACCCATCCAAGTTTTGAATAAAAGAGATTAATTATAATTTTAAGGTGCCTTAGGCTAATCAAAAAATTAAAATTGCTATAAACCTAGTTTAGATATCTTGAAATTTTAGTTTTTAATATGTCATTCGGGATAACCTTAGTTAGAGGGCGTTCATGAAAAACAGAAACCAAAAGTACGTGAATGTGATGTTGATAGATCATATGAATCGAAAAAGGTTTCTTAACCTTATGGAATCTTTCACTAATAAGCCTCGAAGGAGCGGGTTTTCTAGCCTTGTAAGAGTTAATTACTTAAATTAATCAACAATGTGTGTGAATTTCTCATTTAGACCTTGAAGTTATTTGTCACTCCACTTGACCTATAAGGCTATAACCCAATGAATTGAAAACTTCTTCACTATCCAAAGCCAATTTGATCTCCAATACCATTTATCAAGATTCGGAATCTGGACCATCCAAGGAATTTAGAAGCGAGATTGGACGGCCAAGATTTAACTTACTATGGGGGCCCACTCAACCAATCTGTTCTGTCTTGCCAAGTGGCTTGACGTTAGCTGAGACATCAATGTACCCATACCTGACACGTGTAAAGATATCGTTGGCTAAGACAATTGCCCTCACTATTACACACCCTCTCTTCGGTCTTACTCTTTCTTTGCTTATATCTCTTCGTATCTTCACTTTATCAAGATCCAAACGCTGTGATTAGTAACCCTAAATTCGATCCTTCTCTTCTCTTCCTGATTTCGACGAGTATAGGGAAAGCTTGAGGCACTCTCACTCTGTCTCTTCCATGTAATGAAGGTTCAAATTTGATGAAGTTTGGGGTGCTTGCTTGTGTTTTTAGTGGATTGTTTTGCCAATTTCGATCGTATGATTGTTTACATCTTAAAGTTGGTGGCTTTTTCTTAATGGGTTTTCGGATCTGATCTTTGTATAGGACCTTTTGGCTTTTCATGGATGGAATCTGTATACTTTTATATAAAGTTGATTGTGAATTGGGGTTGTGGTTAATAAGTATTGGCACAGTTCTGATTACCGATTGGTTCTTTGTTCATTTGATCAGGGAAGTATGGTAGGAGATCTTTTCTGGCGTTGCCTACTTGGGACGTATGAATTTCTCTGTTTTTAAATGCTTAACTTTTGGCTAGAATTGATTCTGAATCAGATATGAGTCACAGTTTGTGGGTTGTTAATCTTCCGGTGATTGTGATGTGGTCTTCAATTATTACGTGTATGGTAAATCTTCTAAATCAGAGATATGACTGAAGATTGCTAAAACTTTTAATAAGCTTAAGGGACTATCTAAACCATACCTAATTCGTTTATTTGTAGTTTGTAGATCTCACATGATTTCATTTCAGTGAAGTTCCATGTATTGATCTGATCTTTTACAAAACCGACCCCTTTTGATTGTATCTGAGCCCAATGTTACTATGGTAACCTGTGTAGCACGTTTTCGTTCATGGCTTTCCATTTAATTTTTTTCTTTTTAAATCTTTCCTTTCAATTGCAGTGATGTTTTAGGCTTTTTGCTATGTGCAGTGATCACAAAAATGGAAGTTGTGAATGTCTTGGTTGCCCGTTGCTCAATTGTGTTCTCTGTATGTCTGTTTACTACTCTTTATCTTGTTCTGATCTGCTGATACTCATGACATTGTCGCATTTCCAACTGCAGTTAAGGAAGGCCATGTGAGCTGCCTGAATCAGAATCCGATCGCTGCTGTTATTGCTTTGATTTTTTTGTTCAATATATTTTCTTAGTTATAATGAGTAAATGCAAGGGTTGTGGGAAGTTGGGGAGAATGGTGCCTGGGGATGGGTTTGTTAGTGGCTACCATGTTTCCCTTATGTTGTCCCCTGTCGTCTCTGTTTGGGATTGTATTGTTCGAAAGAAGAGGTATTCCTTCAGGCCCGAGTGGGTGTAGTCATTGATTTTCCTGGTTTTGTTTGTTTTGATTACTGAAACTAGGCAGTAAGTATTTAGTGTTAAACAGAGGACAGAGAAGAAAAAGAGAGACAAAATTATGGGAAAATGTTTAAATGTTAGAAAATATATTCTAGCATAGGTAGAAAGTTGATAAACAGATAGTAATCAAAGTTGGCAGCTTCCATGGAGAGCATACCGTGCAATAAGGTGCAACCTGTTGTCAGAAAAGTTAAGAAGAAGCAGATGAAAGGTGAGCTGGACCATCTCAAACGGGCAGAGAAGAAGAAAAGGCGCTTAGAGAAAGCGCTCGCTGCGTCTGCAGCTATTCGATCTGAGCTTGAGAAGAAAAAAGAAAAGAAGATGGAAGAACAGCAGAGGCTTGATGAAGAGGGTGCTGCAATTGCAGAGGCTGTTGCTTTGCATGTGTTGCTTGGTGAGGACTCTGATGATTCGTGCAAATTTGCTTTAAACAAAGAACTGTTCACCTCCTGGAACTGCAACAACGAAATTGAGCTCGTAATGGCTGAAGAGAAAGCATGCCTTCCTTACTGGGGCGGCTGCACAAGGAGTTCACTTGAAAGGATTGGGTATGGAGCTGATCGTAAATGGGATGATATCCAAAATGGTGATTGGTCGTTTTCATATGGTTCTTTTAGAAAGGATTTTCATTCACCATACTTTGACGGTGGAAGTTGTGGGACTACAGAGTTCTCGGCTGGTCTTATTGCAGCTCAGGCTGTTTCATCCCTTAAGATAGCAGAGGAGGCCTGTGCTGATGCAATTGTCTTCAATTGAATGCCAGGAGGGCTTCATAAGCAGTATTTTGCTTTCTTTGGTTTTCTTCAGAATAACACTATTGTATATATTCCCAAGTTTCTCGTTGTCTTGTTTGCATGTTTCTCCTTATCAAACAAATGTTGTACTTTGGTGCTTTCTGTTGCCTGTTGGTTTCTTTCAAATGCTCTTTGTAATCTTGTTCTGGTTGATTTTTACCATTGGAGCAACCTATATAGGGATGGCAATGGGTAGGGTTCGGTTCAGGTATTACTTTACCCATATCTATATTTATTTTTTATGATTCAACCCATATTTAAATCCATATCCATCGGTTTTTATGATTTACTACCCATATCCAAATCCATTGGATTGTTCAGATTTTTGGATATTCATCGGATTATAATAAAAATATAACTTCTAAATATAAAATATAAAGAGCATATTTATGCGAACAATCTAAATCAAAATTACTTTAATAATAATAAGTCAAGATTTTAGTTTGTATGTCTTAAAAAATCATAAAATTGGAATAATAAAAATAATAATGTCTAGTGCAAAGATAACATATATTTTTCACAATCAAGAACTGGAACAAAAACTGAATCCAAAGCTTCAAATTGTCTTTACGTGAACTCCACAACATTCAAAACTCCATCTCCATATCATTTGCATTATTATCAT
>JANVCQ010000007.1:32071602-32097029 GCA_025531925.1 Erythroxylum plowmanianum | reverse complement strand
AGTATTTTGCTTTCTTTGCTGGGTCTTTGGTTTTCTTCAGAATAACACTATTGTATATATTCCCAAGTTTCTCGTTGTCTTGCTTGCATGTTTCACCTTATCAAACAAATGTTGTACTTTGGTGCTTTCTGTTGCCCGTTGGTTTGCTCTCTGTATTCTTGTTCTGGTTGATTTTTACTATTGGAGCAACCTATAGCATCCTCAGTGGGAAGTGGTATCTAGATGTTCTTAACAAATAGCACTAATCTGCTTGTACATTGTGGAATTTGGTAACAGTACACTTATTAATATCATGTAATAGCTGCATTAGTTACATGAAGTTAAGCCTGGTTTCCTGCTACTTCAATGGCTAACGACGCAATCTGCACGCATAAAGTGTACTCTCGTCTTCCCATCACTTTCTTCCTTTGAAGTCAGCTGAGTACAATTCAGGCCAATATTAACTCATTTCCTCGAGGAAAGTGACACAACATCTAACGTGGACACAAACATGATTAAAAGCTAATTATAGAATGCCTCATGAATGGCAATCCAGATACCAAATATTATCAACAGTAATATCTGTTGTGTAGAGAACACTTCAAATCAATAGGCTTTTGGATGTACTACGATCCTTTAGACAAACATTAATAAAGATTCGGTTGAAAGAACAAATGAGAATTTTGCAGTTGACACACAATGAATGATACTATTGGCTTTTCTATTATAAGCATTCAATCGTGCCGTATCCAAAGATGCCAAAGAAAGTGAATTTTCTTTCACACCATATTCATCATTGATTCATGTACCAGTAGTTGTTCAGACAAATGCCATCGTGAATTTTGGCCAATTGGTAGATCCGATCTTTGATCTTGTTGCTACTGAATAAGCACATCTTCGTACTTATTTTCAATATCTGAGCTACTTGATGGTTTGGCACCAGATGTAATCATGTTCTTGAACCATGTAGCCTGAACTCTAGGGCTTCCTCTGTTTGAACTGCTAGGGGACTTGGGAGCTGAGCCATTGCTTGAAGCAACACCTAAAAGGAAGCGATATGCCACTTTACTTGCTGATACAATCTCTGTCTTAGCTTGTCTCAACTGTGATTAAACCACCCAAAGAAGTAAAAAGATGTTAATTGCCTCAACAAAAATGTTGGAAAAGAAAAGATGAAATCCCAAGTATGCTAATCAAAATTTATTAGTGACAAGAAATGGTAAGTGCTGATGATGGATACAATACAACAGTTGCTCAAAGGAGATAAAATTCAAACAGAAAACATTCAATTAAAAAATAAGTAGTCATTATGTAGGACAATGATCAATACATTTTGACTGCTAGTAATAAGTAAATGCTGATCAAGTATAACATACAGGAACAAAGGAGAGCATCTCACCCTTATTGCTGTGTTTCCTGCTACTTCCATAGCAGCATCACCAGCATTAGCAAAGCGATTAACCCAACCTGTTAATAATACCAGTGGAACACACATTCCAATAGAAACAACATTACTAAGACTATAACTTCAAATCACATCAGAAACTAGAATATAAATGGATCATGACCGATAGAACATCCTGTTTATAATTCATAACTGAGGCATTCTGATCAGGAAAAATGATTCTTTGTGAAATAAGGTACCTGGAAGTTTTGGCACACCAAGCCTCTCACACAACTCATCGCAGAAGTGATTGCAGTTCTTAGCTAACAAGTCGTATGAATTTCCAGGCCATTCTCTACTCAGCTCTCGCAAGATCTGATTTACCTTAAAGATCGAGAAGTTTGTTCTTCCTAGAACAATGCTCTCACGATATGTATACATCGGATTCCTTTTAGAAGGACAACTGAAAACTCCAGTTCCATGATCACAAAATCCAAATGACCACTCATCATCTCCATATACCTACAAAATATAGCGTAATCTATTAAACTAGGCATTCAAAGATTTCGACGAAGTACACAAAATTATGTAATGAACACCATCTTCGTCTTCCTTCTTTCATGTATATGAATCTCTTTCTAGAACCAAGCACTTCCTAGTTTTGGCCAACATTCAGCGATTGGGTGGCATATTTAACATCAAAACCATGAAAACCGCAAAAGCAAGACTAACATGAGAATCAGTAACAAACTCCCGGATCTACCCAACAAGATTCTACTATTGCTTAAAGGCGCGCATTTCAGAGTCAAAAAACTCCATCTTGAAGAAAATAGCCGTTAATAGACACAAATACAAACCCAAAATGATCTCATCCTACCAAGATTGGCAAATCAATACCGATAGAAATCAAACAGAAGCAAGTACGACGACGACAACAACAACCTGAACAGCGCTATGGAATATGCCACCCAGACCTATCCCGTCCTTGAAGATCTTGTTGATATTCATGATTGTGTTGTTCGTCTTCTCCGACCCACTATTCGTCACATCATATATATGCAGCGTAACCTCCGTCATTGTCACCCAAACCACAGAAACAAATCCAAAAAAAAAACTAAACCTAATTCTTAACCCTAAACGAAAATTCAAATCATCTCCTCCTCCACTCAACTCCCTCTCGCTCCAACACTCTGAACAACCACTCCAGAGTGCGAAGAATGATGCTTCGAACTTCGAACTTCAAACTCTACCTTTAACTGTGATTTGATTTCGAAACTTTCATTTCAATTTCAAATCCTACTCTTCTCCGAATTGCTTTTTCAAAAAACATCTTCTTGCATTTCCATTTTGAAGTCACTAGAAATGATTAACCGTTTGGGGTCAATTTGTAAATTACAAGACCTTTGAGGGCAACGACGAAAGGAATATCGGTCACTTTTTGACAACTGGCCGACATTATCAGGAACATGGTTCTATGAATTATGATTAAACGCAGCTGGATACTGGTCCCCATTCCACATCAGCCGACCCGTGATGATTCAAGTTGACCGACAGGTCTCAAATGACTATAATGCCCCTGCTTTGTCCGGTTAGTTGTTTATTTAAATCTCCAACCTTTCCGTACCGTCCCGCCTAAAGTTTAAAGTTTACAAATTTAACCTATTTAATTATAAAAATTTCTTAATTTTTTAGTTAAATTTTTAATTTTTTGCTTTGATTTATTTTAATAATTTTTATTTTTAAAAATCAATCAATTTATTAATTAATCAATTAATTTTTATAAATTAATAAATTAAAATTAATTAATTAATTTTCAAACAACAATTTTTAAATTAAACTTCATATTTTTAATAAGTAAAGATAATCTCTTTTAATCATATTTTAAATTATTTAATTTTATTTAATTTTTGGCCGATTTTATGGTAATTTAATTTCGATTAAATCGTTTAAACCTTAAATTTTTTAAAATAATGTTATGTTAGTATAATTTTTAAAATAATATTGTTTCAAATTTAAAAATTTTAAATTATATATTAAATTGATATTATTTATAAAAAGTTAAATTAAAATAATATTATATTTAAAAGAAGGTCTAGTCTGATTTTCGTATAGGGCTTGCTTAATGCGGAGTGGAGGTGATTTGCAGATTATTGCGTCAATTTGAAAATTTTAGACAAAAGATCATAATTTATTAAAATAGTGAAATTGGTTTTTTTAAAGATTTTTTATTCGTATTGAGAAGGTTAAAATTATTTTAATTTTAAAAATTGAGAGTTGAACATAAATAAAATTATATTTAAATCTATAAAATTGAAGATATCATTAATAGCATTTTATGTAATAAAAGAAATCATAATGCTTCTCTTAATATCTACCATTAAAAACCTTAATCGATCTTACCGATTCAATTGAAAAAAATCTTAAATCTTCTAATTTTTAATTCAATTTTTAACTTTTCGCCTTGATTTATTTTAATAACTCTTATTTTTAAAAATAATAAATTTATTAATTAATCAGACAAAATTTGTAAATTAATAAATAATTATAAAATAAAATTAATTAATTAATTTTCATATAATAATTTTTTTAATTAAACTTGGTAATCTCTTTTAATCATATTTTAAATTATTTAATTTTACTTAATCTGTAGTCGATTTTATAACGATTTCATATTGATTAAAACTTAAATCTTTTAAAATAATGTTACCTTAGTATAATTTTTAAAATAATATTGTTTCAAATTTAAAAAATTTAAATTATATATCAAATCGATATTATTTATAAAAAGTTAAACTAAAATAATATTATATTTAAAAAAAGCTCCAGTCCGATTTTCTAAATTCGAATTTAATAAGGTGGGAAAAAGTGAAAGGAAGTGGGCAGTATAAGTGCTGGTCCTCCCTGATAATGAGACCCACTAAGCACTCCTCACGTACCCTCAACTTAGTTGGCAGACCCCAGTCCCCACCAACAGAACAGGGTAGCATTCAAGAGGACCTTTCATGATCGTCATAGCTTGAGAACAGGAATTGAATAATTGAGATTTAGTTTCTGTTTAGTTAAATTTTTTAAGGATAAATAATTACCTTTTTTACCGTAAAAGTTAAAAAAATTTGTTTGATTATAAAATTAAAAAGTACGTTTTAATAAATGTAGCTTTTTTAATAGTTAAAGTACAACTTTTTAAGAAATTTAAATTTAAAATTTTTTTTAAAAATAATTTTTAGGTTAATTTTTTAAATCAATTAATTAATGAGTCTATTTTTTAATCTCTTTTGTCTTTATGTTGTATATATAATTTCTACAATATTCACAAATTCATCTTTACGTTTATTTTAAGATCTATATAATATTATTTAATTTTTTATATGCTTTAATATTTATTTTGATATTAATTTTATTTATGTTATAATCCATAAAAAAGATATGGTTAGATATATTTTTATTTATGTTTATATGAATTAAAATTATATAATAATTAATATATTGTGCTTTGCATATTGTTTAATATATTTTAAATAATATTTATATGCACAAATTATTTTTATTACAAAATAAAATAAAATTAAAATTAATAAAAGTACTTTTTATTTTTATGTTGTTAAACAATCTACTGCATGAAACCCTTTTTAAAAAATTATTTTTTAATTCACAAACAGTCAACTGACTTCTTAGAAAAACTTTTCTTAAAAAAAACTTTACTATCAAAAACTCTATTGATATAAATCTATCCAAAAAAACACTTTAATCATCATATATGCTTTGGTAACTGAATGATAGAACGGTTAGCTTTTTTTTTTTTTTGTTGCCCACGAGATATCCTAAGAGGATCCCAATTATAAAAGGTATCTTTAAGCCATCCACACCCAAACTAATCTTCGTTCGAACCGGATAGATCCCTTGTAGGAAGCAAAGCTCTAACTCCAAGTTTTAAATAGCTACATATATGAGGACAGTTTAAACCTGTGACCTCATTTAAACCAGAAGAACTTACCAACTCACCTGCACCTTGAGGTTTAGAACGTTCAGCTATTAACCGACTGATTGTAGGTGGTTGTAGGATTCGAATTTGTTCAATTCTCAGAAGATTGGACACGCTGAAGGCTACAAAAGAAAGTATCCAAGCAGTTCAGCATGTGATAGGAATAGTGTTGTCCCTGTTAGTTATAGCAAGACTATAGCAGAAATGAAGAGAATCTTGAGAAAATTTACACCAGCTGATAGGCCAGATCGTACTCGATATCAAATCAAGATAATCAGATACAAAGGTAGATCGAAAACAAGGGAAATCAGACGGTAAAACAAGTTTAAATTTATGATCTTGTAGTGTATGCTATTAACAAATTTCTTTCAGTTCATCTGAAGGAAATCCTAGCAACGAACGTAGCCAACTCGTGTCAAAGCAACAGTAAAAGAACTATCTTCCATCATTGTTTATTAGCTGGGAAAAGACTAGGGTGGTTGATATGTCTGAGCTGCTAACATTCAAATGATTATCTCTGTCAGACTGTGTGCTGCTATATGGAACACCAGGAGTTACTCTAGACCTTGGCAGGTCATTTGCATTCATGTTGCTGTCTTCTTGTGGCTCTATTGGTGCTCCAGATTCCTGAAGCTGTAGTATGTACTCCAAATTCCACAGTACATCACCCATAGTTGGCCTATCGACACCATAATCAGCCAAGCATTTTTCAGCCGTTTCTCCAAACTTCTTCAAAGAGTTAGCTTTAATCTGTCCCACTAGATTTGGATCAATGATCTTGTCAAGCATTCCCTTCTTCTGCCATTGCATTGCCCATTCAGCTAAATTCACCTGCTCCCTAGCAAGTAATGGGTCAACAGCTGGTCTTGCACATAGAACTTCAAAAAGCACAACTCCAAATGAGTAAACGTCTGATTTATCTGTAAGTTGCTGTCTTCGAAAGTACTCCGGATCAAGATATCCAAAGCTACCTTTCACACCAGTACTTACATGGGTCTCATCAAGGCATGGACCTGACCTTGAGAGACCAAAATCAGCAACTTTAGCCACGTAGTTTTCGTCCAGCAAAATGTTTGTAGACTTAATGTCACGGTGGATGATACCTTGTGTGGAGCCTGTATGAAGGTAGTGAAGGCCCCTGGCTGCACCAATGCAGATTTCAAGCCTTTGCTTCCAAGATAATGGTGGATGACTTGAACTGTATAAATGATTCTTCAACGGTCCTTTTTCCATGTACTCATAAACCAGTATCATTTCTGACTGTTCTTCACAAAACCCGACAAGTGAAACAAGATGCCGGTGGCGTATCTTGGACAAAACTGTTATTTCAGTCTGGAATTCTGGAAGCCCCTGCCTAGATCCTGGAACACCCCTTTTTATAGCAACCTTTGTGTTGTCTTTGAGAACTCCTTTGTACACCATACCAAATCCACCTGAACCAATAATCAGAGTTTGGTCAAAGTTGTTAGTTGCAGATTGTATCTCAACAAAGGGTATCCTCAAGCTGTGTGATCCATTTGGACCGGGAGATGTATTGATAGTTACTTCGGACATTCTACTCCGTGAACTGCCCCCGAATACACGGAGAGGAGTCCAGCCAGCACTCTCCGAACGCCTTGTTTTTGACTGCTTCTTCTTCTTTTTCTTGCATGTACATGCAAACAGGACAAGTAGAACCAATGACAATACAACAATACCTCCAAGGATTGGACCAACAATAATCCAAATGCTTTTCTTCTTAGAACCCTTTTGTGAAGTTGGAAACATCTTCATTATCTCCACCCCATTCAAGATAGCGTTGATTTTCACTGTACTACTTAGGTCTGAAGGTCCAATACTTACACTTATGGATCCTGAATCATCAGAAGCAGCAACAAAGTCTATGTAAACAGGAGATGAGAGCAAGTGGAATGTCAGTGCCGACAAATCAACATCTTTATATGCAGTGTTGTTGTTTATAAACACGTTAAAGTACAACTGATTCAGTGAACTGCTAACTATGTCACAGAAATGGAGCCGAACAAAATGCGAGCCGCCACCCAAACCACCTACTGGGAATTTCCAGGTGACATTGAATCTTGCATTAGGGTTGCTGTTGTCCCTATTCATCTCCTGGGCAGTCATGTAGACATCGTCAGGGGCAATTTCTCTGGTCGCACCACCACTCTGGTAATTAGGAGTATGTGTAGTCGCAACACGTTTGGCAGCAGATTTTATAACAAGAAAATCATCATCAGGAATCCAAGCTCTCCACAATGTGTCATTGAAAGGTGTCAAAGTTGAACCTCCAACATTAATCCTATGAATTGTCTCAAGAACATTAGATGTAACATTCGGAATCTCTTCAATTCCATTTTCCGTAACCAACCTAACTCCTTGATCTATAATAAGGTCCCCAGGAGCTGAAAATAGCTCAATCCCACTAACAAACGCATAACCTTCATCAACCTCAGGACTAAACAGAATCTCCACCATTTCACTATCTACTTTTAGTATATACTCTTTGACTACAAGAACTTGGGTACTAAAATCACTCAGTATCGTGTACCCATCAAATGCAACACTAAACTTAGCTGTCAACAAATTAAAACCTTCTGCTACAAACGGCGAGAAATGAAAACGTACCAAATGAGTCCCATTTCTCTTGATACTAAACTTGTACCCCGAAGCTTTAGTGAAAACTCTTGCTGTATGATACAAAGTGAGTGAATTTGCAGATGGGTTCTTGTTCGTTACTGGAACGGACGGACCAGATGAGACAAAATCTGACCCTGGTTTGACGTAATCAGCTAGAAAATTTCGGTTGTCGACGGAAACACTGGTGGTCGAGCCACAATTTAGAAGATAGTTGTCCGGGGGAGTAAAGGAAGTAGAGCTGAAAGAGATAAACGAGAGGAGAGTCAGTGAAAGAAAGTAGAGTCTTTTGGATGCCATGAAAGAGGCTCTCACAACTCTTCAGAGAAGCTTTCGAGATGATAAGTAAAGGTTTAGTGGACTAGAGCACTGCCAAGAGAAAAGGGTCATTTGGGTTTTGACTCTGTAAGGAAGCTTGGATTTTCCTTTAAAGTACAGTGGAGGGACACTGAATTCGGCCTAGACAGTGCAAGTTTTCTAATCATTGTCTCGTGTGATGATAAAATCAACCGTTCACATTTAGTGGATAACAATGGAGGTCAGGCTGTTGCCCATTATAGAAGGAGCAAACCAAATTGCTTATACCCTCTCTGTTTGACGATTGATGGTTTAAACTTTAAAGGATCAAGAATCTCAATTTCAAACACCCAAAAACTCATGTTTTTTTCTTGCATATGTTGTTGGATTGGACTAGGAATAGAAACAACCTTTCAATCCAAGCTCATTCTGGTAGTTGAAACCCATGTGATCCCAAAACCCAACGTTACTTACACATATCCGCAACAGGAAACACAAATCACCACATAACCCTATCTGTGTAAGCATATGATCAACCGCCATTACACCATCGCCCATCTACGCTAGGTGAAATAGTTATGCCTACTAGCCTATGCAACCAACCTCAAAAGCTACATCTCACATTTTCAATCAAAACCCACAAATATTCTATACATAAATTACTAATATCTACCAGAAACAGGCTAAAGGTAGAATCAATCATCGTTTTAAAAGATTATTACGTGATATTTTCAAACCCGAACCTCAGCCATGGGAAAGGAAACTTGAGATATGCTAATCTGATTCGTTTTAATGGGTGACAGGTTTGAACACTTTGACAAAAAATTGTGAAGATGAGTCATATCTGCGGTGTGCATTGGCATTTCTTCATTCGTTGTACAATTTCTGGTATGCTTCCGTTGTCAAAACGAATCAGGCCTTTGATATTTGACATTATAAGATTGCCTTGTACGTAAGATAACATATTTTTTCAGTGAAGTGGGACAGGCGTTCTTTATGAATAAGTTTGAGTTTCTTGAGATGAGGTAGGCTTACGTCACCTTGCATCATATATGGCCCTATTTTCTAATATTATCATTACCGCCGTGATTGTTATCACACTCAATCTAAAATTTTGAAATAAAGCAGAAGTTAAAGAGGTCTGATAGTACTCAGTCTTACTCTTATATAGTAAAAATGTTGTTTCCGATAAACTCACGTACAAATGAGACAATATAAAAATAATGTAGATTACAAAAAAAAAGGTACAACTAACACGATAAAATATTATGTAAATAAAATTACAATAAATATATAAATAAATGAAAATAAAAATAAAAATAACATTGTATTCTTGATGTAGTTCAAATCTGCGAGTATCAGATAAGCTACAAAATCCGACTCTTCTTGCCTCTAATTAAGTTTGGTGTTCTTGCTCAAAGATTTGAAAGGTATGACAATCTTATTGCCCCACATACCAATTCTAGGAAGCCAAGTTGAAATGTCCGTAATCCTTGTCTAAGACTTACATTTATAAAAGGGGAAAAAGACATTGGATTGTACTTCCTACGCGATTATCTGCGTATCGCGAATAACATATCCTGAGTGTTACTCGTGATATATGATAATTATATAAATTACTTTTAAAATTTTATATATAAATATTTATTAGTTTAAATGTTAACCTGTTTATAAAACATCCTTTATTTATATTTAATTTAATAATTTTATTCTTAATTTTTTATAATAAAATTTTATGTTATTGTATGTATATTAATTATGTTATTGTATGTATATTAATTATTATTATTAAGGTAAAAGATATAAAAAAACTATTTAAATTTTTGAATTTTTAAATTATTGTAAAATTCCAAAACCTCGTTTTTTATAATTTGATTAAAAAATTACGATAAGACATATGCAACACGGACATCCCTTCGCATTATTGATTTTAGTATTCACTTGAGATATAATATAGTCATTGGGGTCATAATTGAATTTGAAATATAATGAACAATTTCAATAATATTAAACCTCTCTTCGTAATAAAATTATGAAAAAAAGATGCAAAAATAATATAATTTAATTATTGAAAAAAAAGACAATTTCATTTATGTTTAAATACTAAATTTAAATTCCTCTTGTTTTCAAATAATAAATTTCAATGCTATAATCTATTTTAAATTAAATAACACATCACGATGTCAGTATAAAATTTAGAAAAAAATCAAGTAATAATAAGGGTGACGATGAGTTAGCCCTATCAAATTTTTAAAATAATTTTTTAAATTTAAAAGTATAAAATATCTTTTAATTAGATCCGAGCTTAGGCTATTTTTAAATATCTAATTTTTATTTTATAGGTTTAACTTTAGATTTAATTTTTAAAATATTAATATACATTACTCTACGATCACTTGTGACATTTTCTATGTCGTTTTGGATTTAGACCAATACGGATCTGGGCTGTTATTGGACCAAAGAAAATGGGCTTCAAGAACACTGCCTGAAATAACAATAGTATGAAATGATTGTTTGCGAGAGCAGTTGACTAAGACCCTAGTTATCAAGTTCCAGTCTTTCACTTTCTTCTCGGACTGAGCTCGCCGGAGGTTCACCGTCAACGACATCAAAACTTCCCTTTTCGCGTTCACCTCAGTTGACCATCCCAACGCTGCAAAGTTCACGTTTCGGCAATGGCATTGCAGTCTCACCAGCCGCCGTAAGCACTAACTACCCATCCATTCAACGGTCACCGTTTTCATTTGCTTGTGTTCCTGTTACAATCCAAACCTTTCTCTGCCCTCGGTTATGTCCTGAAGATCCTGTTTTAGCCAACCAAAGCTCCTTACTTTGTCATTTCTTGTTGATAGAGTTTATGTTTTTAGTTTCTTAAAATTTGTGTCCGATCATCGCAGGTCGGCGAAGAACATGATTGGAACTGATATTATGGGAAGGTGCCTACCATGCGCGTACACCCAACTTTCCACAGCTCACCTCTTTTTTTTTCCTTCCTACTGTTTCTGACTTTGTGCAATCCACTGCTTTCTTTCTTGACTTTGATGCAGTCGGCAGCAATAGTTAGAAAGTTCATTTGCTACGGGATTCTACGGGTCGATGGCTCGGGGGATTCACACAAAACTTCGGATGGTGTTTCCTGATATCTGCAGAACTTTGGGGGATTTTCACCGGCCTCACTCTCGCTTGAAATATGAGATATCACCGGATTGAATTAGAAGTGGATTCTACTGCAGCGCTACAATTAATTTCATCAGTAGCTATCAGAGCTAAGACACTCAATTCCATTCTTCAAGGCATCCATGAACTACTCTTCCAGAATTGAATTATTGCACATCGCCATATCTACTGAGAGAGCAATAGATGTTCGGATTGACTCACAAATCACGCTACTCATTTCGATATCGGGATTACCTATCTCAACGCCACTCATCGGGTGTAATTTTCTTATTGTAGATTATTGTTTGGGGCCCCGCTCCCCTCGACCCTTGTTGTAATTTGTTTCAGTTTTCTTTTTTATAAAAAAAAAAAAGCTCGTTGACATTGAAACTTGGTAAGTGAGATGTAATCTTCTTCAAATTTCCAAGCAGACTCGAGGCTTGACCATGGGACCATTTATCTGTTTCATTTTTCACATATTAAATGTTATTTTTTAATGTTTAAACTATCAAAACGATTAAAGATTTAAGTTTAATATTATCTTTAATAAAATTAAAATTTTAAAACATAATTTAAAAAAATTGTTCTTACATATAGAAAAATTTTAAATTTGATTTGAAAAAAATTATTAAATAAAAATCAATTAATATATTTTAATTTATTAATTTACAAAATTGATCAATTATTTATTTATTTTTTAACAATAAAATTTATTAAAATAAATCACACGAAAAAATTGAAAATCATATTATTCAAAATTTTTACGGTCTAATCATTTTAATTTTTTAATCATTACTTTTTTCTTTTTTTCATTATAAGTTCATTGTACTATTTTTTAAATATGCACAATTTATGAATATTATATTTCTAATAAATCATTTAATGTGATAAGTAGGTGTGAAATTCTAACAAGCCTGAAGTCAACAGCTAAGACTCGAGTTGATTGACTTTGGCCCCCTGAATTTGTCGGGTCACTAATTAATTAACTCCTAGTTTTTTTATTACATTAGTTATCCTAGTTTAGTCGAGCTAATTATAAGCCCCTAAGACCCCGTTCTAAGAATTCCATAGAAGGTAAATCTGGAACCTTCATTGTTTTAATTTTTTAATCATTATTTTTTCTTTTCTTTTCATTATAAACTCATTGTGTGATTTTTTAAATATGCACATTTATGAATATTATATTTCTAATAAATCATTTAATGTGATAAGTAGGCATAAAAATTCAAATAAGCCTGAAGTCTACAGCTTAGACTCGAGTTGATTGACTTTGGCCCCCTGTACCGTTGGGTCACTGACTAATCAACCCTTAGTTTTTTTTTTTTTTTTGCATTAGGTATCTCAGCTTGGACTAATCCTAAGCTCTTAAGACCCTACCCCAAGAGTCCTAGAGAAGGTAAATATGGAACTCCAAGATTTCTCAAATTCTTATATAGCTTGTACACTTTGGCGCACAAAAAGTCATCACATACTTGATTGGTTAACTACTAATTGATCACTATCCCTGCTCAGCATCAGGTTCCCAGCAATTTTCGGGTTCTCTAGTAGCTTCAACTCTCATACTATCGCTGGAAACGAGACGTTCGTAATTGATCCGATCAAGGAGCTTTATTCAGAGAACTAGAGGATCGTCAACAAGAAAATTTTTCGATTTTCTCTTCTTTTGAAGAACTCGAACTCAAAATCTCCTATAAGAGAGAGCATAGGTGGAAATTTACATCACTTAGGCTATTCCTTGTTGTCCCAATCTACTTAGGCTATTCCTTGTTGTCCCAATCTACCCCTCAGATTCTCTGTCCTATTTTTCACATACCAATTATGTTCAGTTTGATCTCAACCATCTATTTTTTTGAGTTCTATATAAATAAATGGTTGAGATTAAATAGGACAAAATTAGTACATAAAAAATAGAACAAAAGATCACGTCGAATAAGCCTATTCTCATCCCCTCGTCATAAGAAGATTCGATCTTGATATAAAGTTAATGGTCAAATTTAGTTCCACTTACCTAATCAATTTGGACCTCTTGTTTCTTGTACTTGCAGAATCTGATAACAAAGTAAAAGGACAAATTAAAAGATGAGAAAGTTTGTGTGAACATGAGTACGTCTTGCATTGAAATGTGTGATCTTTGGTTGGAAACCAGTTCTCGTTACAGTGGTACATCTATGTTCCACTTAATCTTTGGTTTTCCTCATCTTAGACATTAAGAACAAGTTTTAAAAAATTTAAAATTTTTAAATCACGGGTATTGAATACTGTTGATTCTTGAACCCTGTCATGACCAACTTCTTGACAAAAAATGTAACGCAGGCCGACACTTGTTTTGTCGTCTTCTTATTTTTTCCTATACAATTACAGGCGGCGATAAAAGTATTCACTAATCAAGAGAAGTCCCCGTCATTAGCTCCATAAACAAAGGCAGGAGACTGGGAGAGATGGTTTCAGGAGCTGAAAGTGGTGATACAAATGGAGCAACTCTTTTCCAGTCGATTCGATCAGGAATAAAGCTGCTTGCAACAGTAATCTTTCTTGGGTACTGTATCATCTGGTTGATGATGCCTATGCGCATATATTATCTACACTGGTATCCTAAGATTAGTGCGAAAACAAGGTCCACATTCTTGGGAGGAGAAGGTTCAGTTCCTGTTCCTGTTCTTAGTTCCCAGTTCCCATTAATCTCTATTTTCAGAACCTGAAGAGGCTAGTGAATAAGTTCTGTGATGCTGTTCTACAGGTTCGTGGTTGTTAATCTTTACTTTCCCTGTCCTCCTCATAGCTACACTGGCCTGTATATACCTCCATCTGGGAAAGAAAATTCCTGACGATAGCTTCAGGTAAAGTACTGCTACTGCTCTAAAACTTGTGTGCTCTATATGATCAGTCTCTTGTAATCTGACTATGTTTTCATGGACACAGCAAGAATGGTGCTTCAGGTTCAGGTTTTGGGTGGTGGAAACGAACGGCGGTCGTGAAAGGTCCCCTTGGAATCGTGTCCTGGATAGAGCTGACGTTTCTTGGCATGTTTGTGGGGTTACTAGTATGGACCTTAGCTTGGTACTTGCATGGAATGTTTGAAACTAGCGTCCAAGAAGCTGAACGTGAAGGAATACAAGTGTAAAGTTCTCCTCACAGGCTTTCTTCCTCCTCCATACATTGCCTATCCTTCACAGATTCCAGAGTCCCACCATTTTTGACCCGGAAGCAACCTGTTTTGTCTTTTTGAGTATTATGTTCAAAGTCCTTGTTTATGTTTCTATGACCTTGACAAATTTGTTCAGGTGGGAGTACAAATTGGAATGTGTAGGATTGACTTTGGGCCTTGTGGGATACGTAAGTATGGCCCTACTCTTCTTCCCAGTTACCAGACTATCGTCCATATTGCAGTTTCTGGGCCTGACCTCAGAGTCAAGCATCAAGTACCATATATGGATGGGTCACATATGCATGACTCTGTTCACTGCTCATGGCCTCTGTTACATTTTCTTTTGGGCCAAAACCCATCAAATATCAGAGGTAAACTTTTTATTTTCCTTCAACTGTTTTATTCATTATCGGGTTGGATTTAAAATTCAAAGTTGGATTGGATTTAAGATCCAAACTTGAGTTGGATCATATTTGTTGGATATTCCATAACTAGATTTTGAGTTACGGGTATGGTTCTTGATTAATTAGTATATTCTGATTGGGTGTTTTTATGAGTTTTCTGAAATTTTCGCTCTTATGGTATTATTATTATTATCATCATCATTATTATTATCTATTTTCAATTTTAGTATTTTCTGTATTAATTACTATATTCATTATTTACCTTTTCTGCTGTATTCTTTACGGATTTACTTTTTCAACCTGCATCCATATTATCCTTGTCACATTTGCATGTGGGTCTATTGAAAACAGCATCTCTACAATGTAGGGATAAGGTTACGTACTATCAGGCCCCCTCAAACCCTACTTCATTGTAAAACTTCGGGGTATGATGATGATGATGATCTCGTGTTCTTAGTCTAATCTGATCTTATTTTGCATATCTAAACTTACTCCAAGTTGACTGCATTCCAATTTCTCAAAGAAGAAACTTAAGAAGTTGGTTGTGTTTTCACTTGGCAGATGCTCAAATGGGACAAGTTCCTTATTTCAAATGTTGCAGGAGAAATTTCTCTGCTTGCAGGATTGGTCTTGTGGCCTACAAGCCTGAAACAATTCAGAAGAAAGCTATTTGAGCTCTTCTTCTACACTCACTACTTCTACATTCTCTTTGTTGTGTTCTTCGTGTTCCATGTTGGCTTCTATGGTTCTTGTATCATCCTTCCTGGTTTCTATCTCTTTTTAATAGATCGATTCTTGAGATTGTTACAATCTCAACAGAAAGTAGCCCTAGTCTTTGCGCGAGTTTTGTCATGCGAAAGTGTAGAACTCAATGTTTCCAAGCTTCCAGGTGAGTTTTTGATCCATTTTAATGGAGTGGTGGCTAAATTCCATTGTCTGAACATCATTGTTTGTTCTGCAAGGATTAAGCTACACTCCCATGAGCAGTATATTCATAAACGTGCCTAGCATTTCCAGGCTACAATGGCATCCCTTTACAATTACCTCCAACAGCAACACAGATCCTGACAAGCTAAGCGTAATCATAAAAAGTGAAGGAAGTTGGTCATCAGAATTATACAAGATCCTGTCGTCCCCTTCACCAATCGATCGCCTGGAGCTCTCTGTCGAAGGACCCTATGGACCACCTTCAACCCATTTCATGAGGTGCGTATATGCCACAGAACCAACCAGAATCTATCTTCCCATTTTCAACCTTGAATTGTCAGAACATTCCCGAACAGGACTAACATTTGTGGAACATGAAAGGAGTAACAATCTTAAAAATATATAAACAGCAAGTGTTTTTACTGAATATAAGAGGGAAATTTGTGACAGGCACGACATGCTTGTAATGGTGTGTGGAGGAAGTGGCATAACTCCTTTCATATCAATCATCAGAGAAGTAATTTTTGCGGCCAGCACAAAACCTGACAGGACCATCCCAAGAATTCTCCTGATTTGTGCTTTCAGGAAATACGTGGACCTCACCGTACTAGAGCTCATCCTCCCAATTTCAAGCACCAAACTTGACATATCTCGTTTGCGGATACAAATCGAAGCTTACATAACCAGAGAGGAAAAGATCAATACAAGTCAGCAGTTGGCCTCCAGAACCATATGGTTCAAGCCAGCTTCTTCTGATGCACCAGTTCGTTCAATTCTCGGCCATAACAGTTGGCTCTGGCTTGGAGCAATAATTTCAGCTTCTTTCATCATCTTCTTGCTTATCATTGGCATTCTGATCCGATGTTACATATACCCTATTGACCATAACACTGATAAAATATATCCTGCTGTTCCAAAGTCTGTTCTGAACATGGTAGCTATATGTTCCTCCATAGTGATGACTGCTTCTGTGGCATTTATTTGGAACAAGAAGCAGATGGCAAGTGAAATTAAACAGATTAAGGATATGGGTGCACAACCATTCAACACACAGAAGGATTTGGAGAACATGGGAGATTACCAGTCTCTTTTACAGGTCACAAATGTGCACTTCAGTGGAAGACCAAATCTGAAAGGTGAATGTGCATCTATCCCACCTGCACTTGATCCTATGTGTTCTAAAAATTCTAAATTCTGACATGTATATCTCCACTGAATCTTATGCAGATAGATTGATGAAATGTGAGGGAAAGAGTGTGGGAGTTCTAGTAAGTGGACCAAAAGGAATGAGGCAAGATGTTGCTAAAATTTGTTCATCTGATGTATCAGGAAATCTCCATTTCGAGTCAATAAGCTTCAGTTGGTGAGAGGAAGATAAAAAGAGTGCTAGACTCCAGGTTCTATTAAGCTATACCTGGACAGGACCTTAATGTATAGTCATATTTATTCTTGCTTACAATAACCCTATCACTTTGCCATATGATTCACCATAAATCTTCCTATAGTCATGGGATGATGAAACCAAATTGTCCATTTCGGTAGAATTCCTGGTTTCCAACTTACCACCAAGGTTCAGGACATTTATTTTACCATGCTTCGACCTTCAGTTCAACAGAAGCTAGAAATGGTAGAAACCACCGAAACTAAAACATGACACACAGAAAAACCTTGCAGATCTCTATTTATCTTTTATACATGAAGCACCTCAGCTAGACATTACAATAGCAGGTGTTGGCTGGGTGAAGATGACGACAATGGGAAAAAAAACAAAAATATGAAACAGATACAAAAAATTGAATCAACTTCTAACTTCTTAATGCAAAACTTCCTAAGCAAGTCATAAGGGGTAAGAAGATAAACAATTAGTAACTCCTATACACTACGTAAAACCCATCATGTGTAATCAACGAATTTGAAGGTTGCCCTCTTTGTTGAGATATCACAGCGCAAGGCAAGCACCATGTGACTTAATCTGTACACCTTCTGTCACTAAAAAAAAAAAGCCTATTCTTTATTAACTCTCCTAAGTGCATCTCTAGTTCTATCAGTTATCCTGCAGCAGTTAGCATAATCACGAGTCATCAGCCACAAAATAAACTTTTATGTTACCGAAATCCAGCACCATCCGTGTCATATAGCCCCACCCAATGAAACATCTCATATCCTTTGTTACTGTCTATTTCCATCATCTCCACCTTTCACATTCAACTTACCTACCACCATCTCCCATTTCAGGAAATTTTCTAGAATGCCTCCTTGGACTAAACTGATTGTAGGAATCTGACTTGTGGGTGGGACGAGCATAGCTAAACCTTCAACATTCATGAGACATTTTTGCTGGTGATTTTCTTCCTCTATAGTTTGGCAGTGCACCATTTCGCTCATCAAACCATTTAGAACTATGGTGTGATGAGAAACGATTTCTTGTTGAGGACTTATAGCCGTCTTCATAAGTAACAGCAAAGCGCTTCTGAAATGGCAACTTAAGTCTCTCTGCTCTGGCATCTGATCCGTAGACCGGAGACGTGCTCTGACATCTTGAATCCACATTTTGCTCCCTCTGCAATGCATATGTAGCTGGTGAATGACACCTGGATCTTGGAGGAGATTTTCTGCGTGCTAACCCATAATGATATCGTCCTCTACTGAGGGGAGATATGCTTCTTCTATCTCTCTTTGACAGCCAATGTGGCAGATGATTAGGACATTCAGGAGTCTCCTCAGGTATGAGTCTGTTGTATTCCTCTCTAATGCCTCTGCCAAGCTCTTGTTGATACCTTTTAAACTTACTCCTAGTGGGAACAAAATCTCTAACCGGTAATAATCTTCTAGTATCCATGGTGTAGTTATAATTCCTGATGACTGGAAACCTCCTCATATTATGTTCATACCCGTCACGAGTAGAAGAGTTCATAAATTGCCTGTGGTTGCAGCTGAAAAACCATGTATCTTCAGGCTCTGAATAATCAGAACCCCATCCACGGCCCTCTATGGCACTTCTTGGCCTAGGTGCACAACAGCAATAAGGGCTCCGAGAGGAAGGAGAGTATCTTTGATCAGCATCCCAGTAACGTGTTGGATGATTGGCAAATCGACCTTTGCTTGGGCTTTGTGCACAAAAATTAGAAGTAATTCTATCCCTTTCCAATAACTTTTTGGAAGTATCCCCTGCTGCATCTCTACAATATACACCAACAAAACTATCAGCACCCAAACATATGATAGCAATCAGCATGTGGGATACACGTAATGGAATAGAAGAACAAGGGCAAAAATTTCTTAGCAATGTAAAGGCGAAAGAATCCAGAAGTCACCTGTTCTGAAGTGGAATGTCATCCTTCAAACGAATAGCATCAGGCCCTTTAACATTTGACAACTCCTCCATACTCAATGGCACTGACAAACCAGCTTTTGATGAGCAGTCTTTGTCAGTAGTCACATTCAAGGTCCTTGTCCCAGTGCTTGCTGAATCATCTCTTCGAGAATCTCCTGTCCTGGAATTTTCAACTCTTATCACATTATCAGTTCCTGGACTAGGTCCTCTCACAACCTTCATTTCCTTTCCACAATCCAAGCCAGAGAACCCTTTTTCCTCAAACTCAGATCCATAGTCCAACTGTTCAACACCCCAATCCTCTAATTCACCATCATCCCAGCAAAAAAGTGGATCAGATTCCCTCAACTCCCCATCCTCAAACTGCGAATCATAGCCATCCTGAAGTCCAGAAGTATTCCCAGTGGCCACTTTCGTGACATGATCAGTTTGGTAACTGTTGGATTCATTGCTCTCATCGGAGGGATCTTTGACAAATTTGCTGGAAGTTTTCACATCAGCAAAATCAGAAGTTGAAGGTTCCTGGATAATACAACTTGGAGAAGAGACAAATATGTCACTATCCCTGTAGTCGTCGTCAAGCTGTTGTTCAATCTTATGGTCCTCTGTGCTTGATCTGTTAGTGCAACTGGTTAAACCTTTCATATCCACTGAAGATTGTTCATCAGTATGCATACTCGAAGAGACTAATCCATGCGGACGGCTCTGACTAATTTCTTTATGTTCCTGCTGGTGATCGTAAGGACCCAAATTTTGCAGCTTGCCATTTCTGTGGATTGAGACATTGTGTAAACATTCAACTAGAAAATCAGTTTTCACATTCTTACAAGGCACATTATTCAAGTGAAAAGGTAATCTATCATCCGTTGATTCAGATTTCTTCTTTGCTCTGGTGTCATTTCTAGCAGAACACATAGGGGATATGGAAGTAGAATTATTGACAACAGATGGGACTTCCATTTTATCTTTTGGGTAGGAAGCAGTTTCTTCGACAACCACTGCAGAAGATAATGATGAACCAGCTCCTTCTTGTATTGGTTCTTCCAAGAGTGAACATTCTTCAACAAGATCAATATTCTTAAATAAACTGTTATTGCAGGCCACAGCAGCAAGTATCTCAATCCCAGAGAAGTCTTCAACGTTTTCAAACTGACTATCATTTGTTTCTGAAATCATACCAGTCGCATCTATTGCCTTGGGAGTAGTATCACTTTTTCTACTGTGGGCTTTGCTATTTAAGTTAAGTTCAGGCACTTCAAAGTAAGGCAGTGGGCACTGAGATGTTAAGGAGGTAGACTGTGCCACAAGTCTCCTCTTCTTAATTGGATTGTGTTCTATTTCTTCACCAAATCGACGCCCAAGAACAGCCACACCATGCTGCCACATAGACAAATATACGTCAGAAATTCATGCAGTCGGATGTTGCAAAATCAATAACCATTAATAGAGCAAGTTACAAAAGGATTTGTAGTTCGATTTTGAACCTTCTCAGTATCTGACACCAATGTAGCATCTGCTTTGTTACGGACATCATCTAACAGCTTGGAGCCCATGTTGGACTTTCTATCAATTGATCTCCGTGTACGCCTCGGGCAACTTCTATAACGCTTTGCCACTGTCTTCCAAGTCAACTCGGGATTTATGAACTTAATAAGTTCCAAATCCAATGTACTCATCATGGTTGTAGAGGCCACAATTCCTATTCCAACAACTGAAGTTCTATCACCACAATTCATACAAAGATATAGTGGCTTCTTGTTTTCAACTTGATGCCAGAGCATAAATAAAGCTACCAGCACAAGTAACGTATTTAGTCTGCAAAAATCGTGTCGAGTGCAATTAAGCATAAGTGAGTACAACTAACCACCTAGGTGATTTCATTTCTCGCTTGTTCTACTGCATCCATGCTGAAGTCAAAGTTTTCCAGACACAGATAAAAATTTTGGCAAAGATAAGAATCCCAACGGCTTACTTTTCAGTTTCCTCCAAAAGATGGATTTCAAAGAAATGGCTGCAAGGTTGGAGCCTCTAGCTTCCACTGCTCTTCTCACCTGCAAATATAAAGTTTGGATAAGAATCCAAAGCAGTCTGAGACATGGAAGAGAAAGCAATAGCTATTCTAAGCATATCGAATCTACAATTTTACATTTTATCATGCCAAGAATCTCATAGCAGGACTCCCTAGTAAAATTCTATAAGACAGTTAGGCACAAAGTGTTTTCAGTTAATTACTTTGAAGTGCAGGAAAAAAGCTCCATCCAATCATATTAAACCATAGCAAAAGTAGGTCCAAGTAAAGAACTAGAAAACAGAACATTTGATCTATGAAATACGGGATCCAAATAAGTTCATATCGTCGCTAAACTATATTTCCACCATAATATTCTTCGTCTACATTTCACGGTTGTTTCAGCACATGCAAAATAGACCAAGCAAAAGCAATTGTATCTATAATCCCATTGGAGATATCCAATCAAATCACACCTCCAACCATAGACTAGGGCATAAATGATCTAAACCCAATTTGAGCCCATCATTCAAGTACCACCCGTTAACATGAAAGAGCATATCCCTTTCTTCGGAACGGATTAACATGAAAGATGACCTTTTGATTACCACATAAGAACTATAGATCCAATCAGGAAGACTAGAAAATGATATTCCCAGATCGCCTAAACACAAGATTTACAACAGAAATAAACACCAATTATGTCATTAAAGCTCCACAACAATAAATAGCATAGACCCAATTCGATCCAGTCAATAAATCAAATTTCCGCCCTCTGCAGCAAACAGATAAGCTATCCAATTACTGAAGCTATTTCCCACGACCGCCATGGCTAAGCATTTCACGAAAATCAGAACAAACCCTTGTTTCAAATACTCCCTCAACAGAGTCGTATAGTTCTAAACATGGCCAAAACAACACCTGACTCCTACTTCTCCATAAATTCAAATCTCAAGATCGATGCTTCTTGAGCCTCACTGCACAATAAAAATGTACAGACAAAGAAGAACCGATCTTCACCGGGAACCAGAAGTCGCCGTAGCTTGTGACTCATCAATCAAGCTCTTCAGAAACTCGGCCTGACAACTAGATTTGCCTGTCCCAATGATATGTGCTTCAAGCTTCTCATTCCGAATCCGACAAGTCGGATCGGGTAGGTCAACCGTAGAGAGAAACAAACACCGCACCCACCATTGACCATAGTCGCATTCCTACAGCAGTTTCATTTTTCATGCTTAAAACAGAAATATAAATCGTACGAATCACAACTTATACCTTTTCTCTCTTCAAGAATCGCCGAGCTTCGGGACACGATTGATATGAAAACCAAGTCAAAAACCTTATTCCTTCTTCTTGATCTCCTCCTTTCTCTCAGAGTTTTTGTTTCCGCTCTACCGACGATCAAAGACCAATCTCAATCGTTTAGAATGTGGAACGTTCGATTGCTGAGCCTTTGAACGCCGACAGTAGACCAGCGCACTTCTGATTATTCTCTCTCTCTTTCTATCTCTCTCAATCTCAAATCCAGACCCTTGCGTGGATCGACGCCCACGTATTTATTGGAGACTTTGTTCCGAAATTACCCATGTGAGTTTCCGCATACTACCTAGGATTTGTCCTCCTCAGCCGCTCTGTCCCTTGTCTTATTCGTTCCTCGGAAAAGGATATAAAAAGAAGAGGATGTTCCTCGGAGGTCTGAATGCCGCCGATAAAAAATGCAAAGGAATAATTGCATTATCTGTTTGTTATAGGTATTTAGTAAAGTTAGGATCGTTTGGTTCCATTTCTTCTTTTTTTTTTTTTTTCTGTTTTCTGTTTTTGATTTTTGTCTTTTTTCTTAAAAAATAAAAATTTCGTTAAGATTTGTAATATAAAAAATTAAAAATAAAAACTTACTTGGTTAAAATTTTTAATAAAACATTGAAAATAAAAATATGTTTGATTTTATTATCATGTTTCTATTTTTTATTATTATATTATTATGTGTAATAATTATAATATAATATATTATTTTTTAAATTAATTAATTATCATTATAGTTAAAATTAAATATATGTAAATCAAATATTATTAAAAAATTATACATTAATTATATATAATAAAATTATATAAATTAAAATTTATATTAAATTGTTGTAATCAATAAAATATGTCTATCTTACTATAATTATTAAAAACATAATGGTAATATTATTTACGCACTCTTTCATTTCGACTTCATCTTAAGATAATAAGCCACTTCAACGTAATTCACAAAAAAATATATTTAATATATGTATGGCTACGTATATATTAAATTCAACTAACTTACAAATACATTTTACTGTTTAATTCTCTACGGTAAAGAATAGGCTTCAACGACACGTGAAGACAATGGGTAAAGTTCCTTGATCGGATCAATTACGGACGCCTCACTTCCAGCGGCAGTGTGGGAGATGGAGCTACTAGGGAACCTTGGGGCTGATGGGAACCTGATGTTGAGCAGGGGAGAGCCAGTGATCAATCATCAGCTGAGCAATCAAGTATGTGAAGACTCCTTGTGCGCAGAAGTGTACAGGCTACGTAAGAACCTGAGGGATCTTGGGGTTCCAAATTTACATCCTCTAGACTCTTGGAGTGGGATCGTAGGGGCTTAGGATTAGTCTGGCTAAGCCGGGATACCTAATGTAATCAAAAAAAGAGAGGAGAAGAATAGGCTTCAAAAGAATAGACTTCAAACTCACGTACAAATGCAAAAACCAGCGGAGAAGAGCTATTACTTGAGAATAAGTTTATTAGGAAGACACGTGAATAAGTTTTGAAAAATAGGCTCTACTACTGCATTAAATGATGGCTGCTACATTAAATAGTGTAAAGACAATAATGTTTGACAATCTATGGGCTCCACGCTAAAGATACATGAAGACTAGCTATGAGGACTATGAGGAGTAGCTCTGCGCATTAAATGATGAGAAATGAGAAAAAAAAAAAGCTATTGAGAATCAGATGAGGTATTCGTTTAAGTTTAGCAGGCGAGGAGGTGAAGCTTGCCGATTTTGGGTCTATGGAGGTGGTTTTGGAGGGGGATATGATCACCAGCGTGGTGGGGACGCCTTGCTACATGGCACCGGAGATTCTCGTCGGAAGAGAGTACAGTGAGAAGGTAGACGTCTGGAGTGTGGAAGTGGTCTTGTATATTATGTTGGCAGGATTCCCGCCGTTCCACGGAGAGATGGCGGTGGAGATTTTCGAAGCCATGCTTAGAGGGAACTTGAGATTTCCACCAAGGGTTTTTGAGTCGGTGTCTTCTGGTGCTAACGATCTGCTAAGAAGGATGCTCTGTAAGGATGTTTCAAGGAGATTATCTGCTGAACAAGTACTAAGTAAGCGTCTTACTTCTTATGAACTTCAGTTAACTAAATTATTGTATGATTTGGGTCCTTTTTGCTTATGATTTGGTTTGTGAGTTTTTGCAGGACATCCATGGATGGTGAATGGTTGAGAAATGAAACTTGTGTTGACTGTTGCGCAGCAAACCTGAAAAAAATTGGAGGAATGTGCATAGCCTCTGTTATAATACATATTTTTGTATACTGTGTACATACATAGATGCTTTCTTTTACTTGTTTGTAAAATTTTGTCTCAATGTATGCGAATCACCTGTGATGGAACAAATAGGTATAAAAACAAACCTGAAGGCGTTGAAGACGCAGAAGATGAAATCGACGTAGAGAAGAGAAAAGCGATTATGAAAACTGTTTTTAAAAATCACGAAAACGTTATTTTTATGTTTTCGTATAATAGATACCATTTTTTTATTTTTAAAAACAAAAATTATAAACGTGTTTAACCAAACACGTTTTTAAGACTTGATTTTCAATTTACAAAAATCGCAACAAAAAACTAAAAAAACGAAAACAAACAGCCCCTTAGTTATTTAGTATTAATTATTTATGTATAAAATAATTTATAAAAATATGACTTTAAAAAATTATAAGGAAAATTAATTTACCTTTTCTCTGTAAAATTATTTTTTAACTCTTCCTATTTTTATTAATTAATAAATATATGTTTTTTATTTTATTAATAATTAATATGATAATTTTATTAATAATTAATAATCAATATAATAATAAAATAAAATTTTATTCATTTTTTATTTATTACATAATAATACTAATATACAAGATGATCAATT
>JANVCQ010000007.1:32034572-32064644 GCA_025531925.1 Erythroxylum plowmanianum | reverse complement strand
CTTCCTAAAAGCTCATCATACACTTAAAAAGGTTATCTATTATACAACTTTAATTCTAAGCTTGATTTAAATTAATAATTTAAAATAATTAAAATAAATTATAAATTTATATTAAAATAATTAATTTATTTTACATTTAAAAATTAGAATAAAATTATCGTGTCAATAATATTTATATCCTGTTTAATAATTAGCGAATTGCATTAATTATTTTCTAACTGAATGAGGGGCATTTAATTATTTAAAAATTAATAGATTTTTTATTATCCATTTTAATATATATATATATATAACATGTCATAGTCATAGAGGCATCACTTTTTATGCTAAGCAAATGAACAGTGCATGAAGATATAACCATTGAAATAACATTAAGAAGAAACCGTAGAGAGAGAATTTTCCTAGAATCCAAACACTCCTATTCATTATTTCGTTAGGTGATTTGCTCCGTTTCTTCTATTCTTTTTTCCTTTGCATTTCCATTTCCAAGGAAAACGTTAAAAGCACTAACTTACATAGAACAACACTGGAAAATAATATAATATTAATGAACAAAAGAAGCAAGTTAACGCCAAGCAGAAGCCACCGTGAGGGTTTTCCCCATCCAACCGAAACAAACACCACCATTCACGTGTTTGACGTTGAAACCCGAGTTCACTCGGCCTGAACAACCGAGTCTCTCCTTCACCGACTCGCCCACGTCTTGACCCATCTGCTTCAACTCGAATCCCGCCATTCCCATTCGGGCCCGCCATTTCCCGAACACCTCGCATCTTTCCAGACGGTCTCTCCCTTCACACGCAACCGAGTTACTGAGCCTGCGGCCGAGTCCTTCCTCCACTTTGACTCGTTCCCCGGTGTCTTTCTGCAGCGTGGACTCGATCGACTCCAACAACGCGCTGTAGTAAGACAGCGTGTCGTTCACACGTGCCGTGAATGGGGCAGTGTTGGTGTTGATTTCTTGCTCCACTATTGTCACCACCCGCGGAGATAGCTTCTTCACGCGCCGGAGAAGCTCGTCTCGTGGATTCTCTATCGAGACGCTCTCGTCTGGCATTCGATATAGCTTGAATGCAAAGTTGACGGCCAACGGCTCGTCGGGTTCGCAACCCAGCGACTCGCGACTCAGATCGCTGAGTCTACAACACACCACGTAGAAACGTAAGGCAACTCCGAGTCGGTCCGCTAATTGACTCAATTTGTCACCAACTAACTTTATCCTCTCTTTCTCTTCTCCGCCAATATCGGCTAGAGCAGTGATCTTGAGGGTCATGGGAGGTTTACCCTTCCAACGCTCCGAGAGTAGATAGAGAAGATCCATGTACTGGGTTCCTTGGCCTATATCGAAGTCGATAACGTGAAACCCATCTTCGCTTTTTGGTTGTTCAACTGAAGCTTCGAGGATTGCGAAGTTGGCAGCCATTAAACCAAGCTTAAAACAAGGCGAAACCTCGTACAACAACTGGGTCGAGCCGAAATGTTCCTTGCTGTAAAGCTCCGTAACCGGAGGGGGGTTCTCGGTCGGGTTAACCCGAGATTTCAGCGCCGTTAACATGTAACCCATCAATCTCTGCTCAGAACTCTCTTCGGGATTTGAAACCTTAGCCATACACTTCAGGATCTCAGTTGCAACATCGAATTTTCCTTCTGAAATTGCCGATGCAGCTTCCACCAGAGCCTGTTTTGAACAATTCGGGACTGGGTTAGTCACGGAAGTTGTCGAGGACGAGGACGAAGATGGAGATGGAGCCATCGGGTTGGGACTCGAAACGCTGATGAGACTCTGTATTGTCTCAGACCACTCGCTGTTGGCGTTTGTTATCGCAGATACTGCATCACCTTCCTCGTCGTTGTCATCCAACAGCTGTTTCTCTAACTCCTCTAACTGATTCTTCATCTTCTTCTCACTGTCCTGTCCCATCACAACCGTCCCTCCAACTCTGGTCTGGTTATTGGCAGCGTTCTTGTAAGATATCCCTGGTAACGTCTGGTTTTGCGAGTGAATGGGCAGACCAGAGCCAAGATTCGTAGGTTGAGGCCTGACTTGTTGAAGAAGAGGAACACCGTAATGTTGAGAAATGTTGGGGAATTCAGAAGACGCACTAGCGGAGAATTCAAAAGGAGAAAGTGTTGAAATCGGAGAGTTTTGTTGATACACCCTAGGCTTCACCGACCGGAGCAGGAATCCGTTCAGTGCCGGGTTAAGACTCCCATGTTGATGTTGTTGTTGCTGCGCCTGAAATTCAGCTAGAGTCCGCTTTCCGATCAAGCCTGGAGGTGCGAAACTAGAATTTCCCATTCGGTGTTGAACGATCTGCGATGATGGGTCTATAAGCATTTGAGAGAGCTGGTTCCTATACGTAGGAGGAGCTGGGTTGTTGTTCGCAGCAGTATTCATGGTGGTGCTCGTGGATCGACCAGCGAGACCCGAATAGAAATCTGGGCCGCCACCGGAAAACCCAGAAGCCATCTCCAACACCTCCTCTTCTCTCTACCGTGTACAAAGAACGAATCAGAAATCGCTGCAGAACCTATGAGAGTCCAGAGATTCGCATAGAACACGAAACTAAATCAGAAAAGTTAACGCATTGGAGAGTTAGAGAGAGAACGGAAGAGAAAGAGAGTTTATTTCTTAAAGAGTAGGAACGATTCTGGTGGATATAAGGAAGAGAAACGACACAACTTTCTGTGTGTTTCCATTAACATACGTGCACGTTTGGCGTGAGCTTCTCACCGCCTGATCACGTTTAGATTGCGTAGTTTCCGAAACTTGAAACGATCCAACGGTGATATCTTCGCCACAACTTACGCGCGATTACAGCTCTCCTTCGCTCCACATTAAATTGCATACCCACGCTTGTCCTAGGAGCGTGGAAACTCTTAAAGCCATCACTTCGCGAGGGACCAACTTGTTGGCCCAGGCGCGTGTCTGCACGCTGTTTGTTTAAGCAGTGTGAATATAGAAGGACTTTTAAAACTTGAGTGAACGAGATGATCTGTGTTCGGCGCAGTGATCAAGTGACAGAACAGTTACGTAGTGGATGTGAGAGAAAACGACTAGAGCGCGAGCGGGAAAAGTAGCATTCGGACACGTGTAGCTACGAGGGAGAGAGTCGAGGATATTTAGGTAACTGTGAAGTGAGATTAGAAATGCTCGAAGCCAGTTCGGTGGAATCGAAATTCCACCAGTTGTTTTGTCTGAACGGGCGATTCCAGCTTGATCCCTGGTGGTGGGAGAGACAACTTACACGTGTCGGTCATTGGTTTATGCCTGATTGATAATTGTCAAAACCTGAAATTTGTCAACGTTGGCTATGCCCAACCGTTGAGTCTTTTTTCTCACGCGACCGTTCCCAATTTTTTAATCGACAAGCTACTCACAAATTTTCGATAAATTATATATATAAACTATGTGTTTTATTCGGAAATTTAAAGTTAAATATAAGGTTGTATATTTCTACTACTTTCTATATTCTTCTGTGTATTTACGAGATTTTTACTGAATTATTATTATTATATACGGTTGTTATTAGTTGTAACAAGATAATATAAACGAAGATAAATCAAATTCTTTTCAAATTTTAGTCTTAAAATAGGTAAAATGTTATTAGTCATGTTTAACTGATTACATTAGCTGTTAGCTGTTACCTAATATTTGATTATATCAGCTGATTTGACTAGCAAATTGAATTAACTGTTTATTAGAGATGTTTGGTAAAATTAACTATTTAGTATAAAATGAATTTTAAGAAAATAACTTTAAAAAAAATTATAAAGGTATGAATATTATATGTCTTAATATTTTGTTGAATATTCTTAGTAAAGAATAATAAATTATTTAATGAATTAATAAATTAGAGTTAAATAAAATTTTTAATCTAATCAAAATTTAATATATTTTTATTTATGATTTATAATTTTTTAATTATTAAAATAAATGACAAAAGTTAAAGTGTTTAAATTAATAAAGACTTGGGAAACAAATTTTACAAATTAATTATTATTATTAATTGTTGGCCGATGAATATGAGTGGGGTTTGACTATGGCTGGAAATGAATAACAAGCCTACGTAACTTAAACAAATGGTTCCAATATGGTACAGAAAACAAGAATTAATTGAGGGCACAATCGTAAGCCAAACAAATATTTAATAGCTAATAACACATAATATTACTCCTGGTGAACTTTTTAAAACTCAGTTTATCAGTTTCAATTAGCAAACTCAATTAACTAATTACAAAATATTAAAAATAGCTGATAAACAAAGTCAACTAGTTAAATTTATTCAATTAGTTATTTTTTAGCTGATCAATCAACAACCAAATAGGGTCATTATTTGCAGTAAAATAATAAAATAAAATTCAAAAAATAATTTTTAAATACTAAGATCAAAGCAAGGTCTTTGCTCAATTTTTATTTTATTTTTAGTAGTTTTTTTTTTCCTGTTTGTTAAATCATATTAAACTTAGGGAAATTGTAGATTTTATTTAAGCAATGTCCTTAGGGACCACATAAGTAAACAAATTTATAATTGGTAAAAAATTATTATTCTACACTAAAATAAATTAATAACAAAATAATTACTTAATCAATTGGCAAGTATTTATTTAATTGTGAAATTCCAATTACGAGTTTATGACAAGAAATTTCACATAATATTCCCATTTTTTAAGCATTTTCAACTTGAAAGGGAAAAAAAAAGTACTAATTACAATTGGTAATGGATCGTGTCGGGTTTACTTAGACCCGAAATTTTATTTTTAGGGCTACATCCTACCGAGCTTAAATAATCCAAAACTTAATCATATTCAATTAAATTTATATTTACTTTTAAATTTAAAAACGACTTTAAGTTAAGTTGAACATGTCAAGTTAAAATTTTAGTCGGACTCTCAAAATTATGAAACAAATGTTTGAATATGACTCAAAGTCCGATCAATTAAGGTCAAATTCGTTAGTTTATGACCGGGTCGTCAAAATGAACTTTTTCTTGTCTTTCTTAAGATTAGTAAGTTAAATAAATTTATTGGGTGACTAAGCATTATATTTATATCAAAATTGATTGCCACCCGTTTCACCATAGTGCTATTAATAGTACATATTAAGTGGATTGCATGTGGGATGCGCATTAAAGTCCATGGTATTATTAAGTCTACGAGACTAATCCGTAATTAATTGAAACTCTTTTTAAACGTAATTTATAATCAATATCTTGGTCGACGTGTAAATATTAAATAAATTATTTAATACATATAATAATATTTAATTATTTAATGCTGAATTGTTACTTTATATCGATATTTTATTAATTTATACTTAATTATTTGTAATTACATATTGTTTAATACACTTTATATAAAATAAGGTTATATTTAATTCACAGATATAAGCTTATTTTAGTGTTCTTTAATGTAATACAATCCTATTTACTAGTTAGGGATATGACGATGACCTTTCTAGATTTGGCATTTTAGCAAAATTTCTACTGAGTGTAATATAATGTTATATGCTTATCTATTTTGTTGTCTTTGCATATCGATACCTCATGATAAAATTATAATGATACAGAGCTGTAAAGTTGACAGATATAACTCTGAAAATAATGAGCAGAAGTTTGCAATATACCAGGTATAAGCCGAATTTTACAGCTTATCAAGTATATTTGCCAAATTATTTTTTTCTAATCTTGTATCAACTATACTTTTTTAATTATAATTTTTTTATTTTTTATTTTTTTAATCTTCATGTTGTATTTTATTTTCAGGTATATCATTTTGATTATATTTTATATTTTATTTATTTATATATTTATTGTTATTTTATTTACACAATAATTTAACGTGTCAGTTTTACTATTCTATTCTTTAATCTACATCATTCTTTTATTGCCATATCTGCATGCGAGTTTACAGAAAATAACCTCTCTACTCTGTAGTGGTAAAGCTGCGTATTATCAAACCTTCCAAGACCTCACTTTATTACAGCGAACTGAGTGTAATGATGATGAGTAGTAAAATTTCTACTAAGTATTGTTATTATTACTAATTAAGATTAAAATTGTACACTATATGATGAATATTTACTGAATGGTCCTTATTGTTGTCGTATTTATTTACGTTCTATTCTTTTTTTTTTCTAACTTGGCTAATTGACCTTTGAATCCTCCAGACGTTGAATAGGTAAACAAGCAAGTCAACGTTGTTCTTTTCTCTTCACTATAATTTAAATTTTGACTTTAAATTATGAACCACTAAAAGATATTTTAAAGGGGGCATTTATGTCAACTCATTAAATTTACATGACAAGGGTGTCATAACCGACGCCTTATCAACATCTTAAAGTAGTTAGGCTGCGTGCAGGCAAGTAACTTTGCTATAAATGGGTTAGTAACAAAAGCCATTGAATCACACTTGTCTGCATTTGCCCCATTTTTTGCCTCATTGTTCCCTTTGCCTAACTCAATTTCTAACGCCTTAGTTTTCTTTTTGATAGGGACACTAAAACTCATATCTGCAAAATATTGAAATATACCTTAGTTACGTATTCTAGGTCGAATATAAAAGGGTAAAAAATAAAGAAATGCGAAAAATATTTGATTTCGGTCTCTGTAACTTCAAATGAGTTTTTTGAAGTCGAAACAAGCACAAATTTACCGTCGTCTTCATGGAACTGTTTTTCAGGATGCGAGATAAGATCTTTCTATAATTTTCTCAAAACGTAAGCTCTCTTAACGGGTCAGAGAATCCTTATGCTTACGATTAATTATATGTGCAACTGCAGGAGTCCTTAACCTTTATATATAGTATTCATATTGAATTCCCTCGTTACAAGATTGATATGGGTCTGGTCTACACTGATTGAGATTCATTTTTCACACAAATTTTGGCTCATTGATTTAGATTATTTACTGGGTCACTTTGTTATCTTTATATAGATCAAATCACGTAACTTAATTGTTAAGTTATTGAAAAATTAAAAATTGCAATTAATAACTGTCCAATTTTATAGAAAATGACAAAATTGTCCAACATTTTATTTGTAGTAAGGTTGCGTACTACTTGATTTCGGTCTCTGTAATTTCAAACGAGTTTTTTGAAATCGAAACAAGCACAAATCCGCCGTCGTCTTCATGGAACTGTTTTTCGGGACGCGAGATAAGGTCTTTCTATAATTTTCTCAAAACATAAGCTCTTTTAACGAGTTAGAAAATCCTTATGCTTACGATTGATTATATGTACAACTGCAAGAGACCTTAACCTTTATATATAACATTCATATTGGGCTCTCTCATCACAAGATTGATATGGGTTTGGTCTACACTGATTGAAATTTATTTTTTACACAGACTTCGACCTATTGATTTAGATCATTCACTGGCTCACTTTATATAGATCAAATCACGTAACTTAACTGATAAGTTATTAAAAATTTTAAAAATGCAATTAATAGTTGTCCAACTTGATAGAAAATGAGAAATTGTCCAACACTTTATTTGTAGTAAGTTTACGTACTACTTGACCTCCTCAAATCTGCGTGTCAATGAAATTTTTACTTAATTGCTATTTTTAAATAAATTTTATTATTTTTTATAACTGACTAATTCTTTAAATATTTTGTTTAAAATACACAATTGGTTAAGTATTATATAAGAAATAATGATTGAACGATCTAACGTTACATAAAATTATTATTATATGAAAAAAGAAATTTGCATGAGTATTTTTTGACCCATACCCACCAAAACATCGTACCTTAATTACTATTTTCTACATGAGAGGGCTCTTTGGTCTTTTTCTCGAGTTACGTAGTTTAACTAGCAAAGCCGTCCTTTTGAAAGTTGGTGGAGACTGCCTAACAGAAAAACGAATCACTCGAGACTTGAAAAAGTCCTTCCCCTGACTGACTCGGGGCGTAAAAGGGCATAAACGTCACTACAGCATCGATGTGGGGGTCGTGTTTGGTCGCAGGCTTTCAGTTAACCGGGGATGGCAGGTTTCATTCATGTTTGGAATCCATCAACGCTAACGCCGACTTGGGGTGTGATATTTTATATTTTATTCGAGGGATGGGGGCCACGCGCTTCCAGTTGCGTCGGCTGGCACACACGCTGTATGTCTGTGCCACACGAAATCTACCCAAATCCGCAAAATCCGTTTGCACTTTTCAGTCACCCAATGGACGAACAGTAACGAGTACATTTATTAAGGTATTATTTTATATGGTGAAGAATATTAATTATTATAAGCGAAAAGGCACCAAAAAAAAGACAACTTTAATTAAAAATATAAAGCTTTCCCATAATTAAAGTTTAAATAAAGTGTTTCTAAATATTCTAAATTTTAAGTTTGATTTTTTAACAAAATTTTAATATAATCCTAATTTCGAGTTTTATTGATTATTAAGTAACTAATTTTATTTTTTAAGAAGACATTTCTTCACGGGACTATTTGGAAATAGCTTTTTAACTAGTTAGGAATAAGGTTACGTACTTGTTGAATCCCGTTTTTAGAGTTGTCATAAAGCTTAAGTGTATCATCATGTAGGGTTATTTTAATTAAGCAACGGAAATTCAAAACGACTTCTTCAGAACAATTGTAGCTCTATGTCTCTAGTTTAATTTGAAACAATAATCATCTCATTCGGAGCTCTATAGATCAAGATATGATTAAAATACTGAAATATGTTCAATAAAATAACCAATTCATACTCTTCCAACCGATTCCCTCACTTTCTTTCCATCAATATTTTTTAAATCAAAGCTTAAGGCTATATTTTTTTATGGAGAAATTGAGAAATGTATTAGGAATCTATTGGTTCAAAAATCACCTCGTTTGAAGTTAGTAATATTCGCACATTTTATGATTTTTCGCAAGAATTGAGCTCCAAAATTGGGGTCCAAAAGTACTATTGAATCTCTCCAAACCTTGTATATTAACGAAATTTCTATTGGATGTTAATTTCTTCAAAACTTTAACTAATTAAATTATAATTTACATCACTGAAACCCTTTTCACAATTATTTTAAAAGTTGAGTTTGAAGTTAAATCTGTAAGATAAATTATTTAAGATTTAAAATGTTTAACATGTATTAGACAGTTATAAAAATTGATTAAGGATTAAATAAAATTAAAAATTTTAAAATATAATTGAAAGAGATTGTTCTATTTAATGACGAATTTAAAATTTAATTAAAAAGATATTATTAAATATAAATCAATTGGTTTATTTTAATTTATAATAACTTGTTAATTTATTAAAATTGATCGATTTTTAATAACAAAAATTATTAAAATAAATCAAACCAAAAAATTAAAATATAATTTAAAATTTTTACAGTTTAACAATCGAATCAATTGAAATTTTTTATCATGAAAATATTATAATTGAGTAGTTGTCACTATACTACTTCTTTTTGTTTTCTTACCCTTTCCTTGACTTGATTAAATTAAAGATGGAAAAGATATTATTCTTGTGTTTTTTTTTAAGACTTTCCAAGATTACTTGTTTGAACTTTGAACCGCGAAATATGACTTAGATGCTAGCAAGAGCTTGGTAAAGGTGACGGTACTTCTCCTCCCTAACTGCTCGTAGTTCTATCCGGCCGTGACTTACTCATGACTCGATCAACTTGAGCTAAAATTAGATGTTATTAAATCGGGTCAAAATTGACATCCCGACACTTAATAGTTAATCCACCTCTAAACATAGGAAACTGTTGTGTTAATACTTATACGACTTAAAGCTTTCTTAAAATACTAGCTATCGTCACGGTGCACCCAAAAAGAAAAAAGAAATCCATAGAGGTCCATCTAAGTTCCTATCGAATGTGGATGCATAATCCAAACAAGCAACAAGTGCTCGATAGCTAATTAGCAATAAAATAGGATTAAGCATTGTGTCAAGGGTTTGGTGGAAAAAGGATGGCTTGTGAATGGAGTTATCTGCTGGATTATGACTAGCAATGGTCCAAGTACGAAGCTCAAACCCCATTTGATGAGAGGTTTTAACCTTTTAAGCGCTTCTTGTGGCTAACATTTTGGGTTTCTCTTCAATCAAATCTAAAATATTAGAGATTGCCAACTAATTAATGTTTAATCTTGGGACCATTTTTATACCCACTAGCAATCAAGACTTGTTCAAGGTTTGTACTTTTAATATGCAACAATGATCTGGTCCCCGTGACGACAGCAATGTCTTAAAAGTTAAACCGGTTTAAAAATTTTGAAACGGTTAATTTTTTAGTTCAATTTTTAATATTTTGTTTTTTAAAATTGATTAATTTATTAATTAATCCGTTAGTTTTTATAAATTAATCAATTTTTATAAATCAAAATAAATCAAATAGTTTTTATTTAATAGTTTTTTTTATTAAACTTTAAAATTTTCAATTAATAAAGATAATGTATAATCTTGGGACCATTTTTATACCCACTAGCCATCAAGACTTGTTCAAGGTTTGTACTTTTAATATGCAACAATGATTTGATCCCGTGACGAGAGCAATGTCTCAAAAACTAAACCGGTTTAAAAATTTTGAAACGGTTGATTTTTTAGTTTAATTTTTAATATTTTTGTTTATAAAAATTGATTAATTTATTAATTAATCAGTTAGTTTTCATAAACTAATCAATTTTTATATACCAAAATAAATCAAATAATTTTTATTTAATAGTTTTCGATTAAATTTTAAAATTTTCAATTAATGAAGATAATCATTTTAAAAAGTTTTTAATATTTAATTAATTTTACGGCTGTTTAATACCGATCGAACATTTTAAACATTAAATCTCTTACCTTACCGATTTAACTTTTGGTATGATTTTGAAAACATTTTAGAAAATTATGTGTTATTCATGAGATAATGACCACTTTATGTTCTTGCCAACCAATTATGATTGAAAATTAGAGTAAAAAATAACTTTGTTTTTGAAATATAAAATTTTAATATCTTAAATTAAAAGATTAAATATATTTTTTAACAAATTAAAAGATTGAATATATAAATCATAATATCTTATCATTTGAAATTTAAATAGAAAATATGAATATTTTATATTTTATTATTAAATATAACTTAAATTTATATTAAAAATTTATTAAAAACATAATCAATAAATATTATAAATAAAGTACCATTAAAATAGAATAAGTACCCGTTTCAATGTCTTCATCAATGCGCACCGCATGCTCGCTATCCATGTCAAAGGCCACCGTAGTCGGTACTAGATCACGTTCACGTGCTCTCTCTCGTTTTCGGTATCTAACACTTCCATCACATCTTCGTTGATGATTGGTTGATCAATGCATGCCTTTGGATCGACAAGCATATGCCTAATTTGTACGTTATTGAAGTTATTAAATATTATTCACATATTTATGTAAATTTTATATAAATATATGAATGAGAGTTAACTGAGTAATTAAAACGCATAATTCCATGTATTAATTCCTATTTCAAGATTCCAATTTTCATAAAAAATTTTAAAAAATCTAAAAATTCAAAATTAAGGACATGAGAGTACTACAATTATTATTTAAATTGAATTAATTACTTAATGACTTATTTAAAATATATAATTTGCATAATATTTATATGTTTAATAATTGTTCAAATAAAGATAAAGAATGCATTATTTTATAAAGAATTACCAGAATAAAATTTCCATTTTACATTTTTACTCCTTAAAATTGAAATATGGTCTTGTGAAGAATTAAAAATAATCATTAAAGGAAAATTATAATTAATGACTAAAAAGTTAAATCAGTACGGTCGGTTCAATCATTAAAATTTTAAAATAGTTAATTTTTTTTATTTTACTTTAATAATTTTTATTATAAAATTGAACAATTTATTAATTAATAAGTTAGATTTCATAAATTAATTTTTATAAATAAAAATAAATTAATTGATTATCATTTAACATTCTCGTTCTATAATTAAAATTTAATTTCGCACAACGACAATCTTTTTTCTTAATCTTATTTTAAATTTTGTAATTTTGTTTAATCTATTAATTTTATAACTGTTTAATACTAATTAAATTTTTAAACATTAAATATCTCGTATTACCGATCTAATTTTTTATCCGAATTGGTTAGAACTTTTGATTCTACATAACTTATGAGTTAGAAATGCATGATGTTTGAAAAAAAGAGGCTTATGCTTGAAGATATATTTGGTGAATGGGTACACTTCACCAAGTGCCCTTAATTTAATTGGACCGTATTTTAGGTAATGCTTCTAGACTAGGGATTAGGACTTCCTACCTAATTTTGTCCCTCCTTAGCTGCTTGAGCACGCAAAATGAAGATCGAAGAACAAAATCATACGTTCATCTAATTAAAGTTAATTGGGTTTTATTTAATTATATATTATATTAAGTTAATTAAAATTTAAAATCAATTTAATTTACCTTAATTGAACTCCTAAAGTAGGGGATTAACTAAATTCGAGAAGACATGCGATTAAGTACCTGTTTGGATGGGTTTATATCAGTAAAACTTTTGTCAGTAAAGCTTTTATGAGAAGAATTTTTATAAGAAGCCAGTTGACTGTTTGGTTGTCATTTAAAAAATAGTTTTTTTAAAAGAGCTTCATATAATATATTTTTTGACAACATAAAAATAAAAAACATTTTTAATTTTAGTTATAATTTATTTTGTAATAAAAATTATTTATGTGTATAAATATTATTTAAAATATATTAAACAATATGTAAAGTATGATATATTAATTATTATATAATTTTAAACTTATGAAACATAAATGAAAAAAATATCTAACCAAAATTTTTATATGTATTATAACATAAGTAAAACTAATATTAAAAGTAAATATTAAAACATATAAAAAAGTTAAAATAATATTATATAAATTTTAAAATAAACATGAAGATGTGTTTGTAGGCATTGTGAGAATTATGTATAAAATATAATGACAAAAGGAAAAAAAAATAAACTTATTAATTAATAAGAAACTTCACCTGAAAAAGTTTTTTTTATAGAAACTTTAAAATCGAACTTCTTAAAAAGTTGTATTTTAGCCGTAAAAAAAATTATATCTACTAAAAAAGTAATTTTTTTATTTTATAATTAAATACTCATTTTTTAAAAAAATATTTGTGATAAAAAAATGTTTATTAACCCTCCAAAAATTAAATCAAACGTACACTAATCAGTGCCAAAACACGTGGATAGCGACCGTTTTGGAAAAAATCGCTGGTTTCTAGCTGTCATCTCATCATCTCCGTAGATGTAACACTTACTTTTCGTTTACTCGTTCCAGCACTGTAAATACTTCAAACTCTTCTGGACCCAATCCTTACTCTTGCCGGCAACGGTCCTAATAATTAATTTTTAATAACTATATATATATATAAATGCTTATAAATTACATATTATAAGCCCAACAACTTAAAGCCCAAAGTTTCAAAACTTTAGATGACACAGTTCGGTCCATGAATCTTAGCCACAGATGCTCAGATGACTCGTGTCTGGTCAAAGGGGTTCATTGAACAGTCATCAGAGCCAGAGGTGATCAGACGCCTCGTGTCAGGTCGGGTCCATATGCATGTTGAACCGTTAAAGCCGAAGATGACGTCTGGTGTCAGATCAGGTGTTGGCTTGGGTTGGGTTAGTTACATCCTTGTTAGTTAAAGACTACCTAAGTTATGGTCTTGACTTGCTGCTCTTTCTAACAACTCAAGGGGTTTGAATTTTAATTGAGGGGCTATACGAATACTTCTCGTTCAAGATCGATCACGATAGTCAACAAAAATAACGCATAGTTTATAAAGATTCAATAATATACAGTCTTATCTTTAATTAATAGAAATGTTTTATTATAAATTTTCAATTCTCATAATAAATGTATTAAGTAAATTTTCGTATTCATATAATAATTCATAAATGATTATAATTTAGATGAAATAATTAATGATTTAAATTAGGTGATTAAATCAGTCTAAGTAGATATTTGATAATGAATTAACTAGGCTCGTTAAATTTTGCGTTTGCATTTAAACTGTTTTCTTAAGATTAACTACGAGTTTAAGTTTAATTAAATTTAATTTCATCCGACTTTAACTAATTTATTATAATTTTTAAATTTGAATTCAAACTTGGTTACATATAATTTAACTTAAAATCGATTAATTCCTCATAATTTTGAGTTCAAAAAAACTATAAAACCTAGTTGTAAAATCCAAAAATTTGTGAATAGTTAATAATAAAAATTTAATTAGACTTGATCAAATGTTAAGCTGGACTTATTAAGTCCCGAGTTTGAGCCCAGTTTTTTTTACTTGAATTCGAGTTTGAGTTTAGTAGAATTTACTTCAGTTCGATTTCATTTAATTTACTCTAATTTTTAAATTTAAAAATGAATTAAAATAAACATAATTTAACTTAAAATCAACTAATTTGCAATAATTTCAAGCTCAAAAAAATTGTAAAACCTATTTTTTTATAATCATATTTGAATTCGGTTCCCATTAAATTGGACTTGACCATTTGATTATATACTAAACTTATCTGGGTCAGATTGTAAATGAGGTCCAGCAAACAGTTTAGAGGCCTTCAAAACTCCAGGCTTTTCATATAAATCCGTATTCAAACTGTCAAAGTGAAGCTCAAAAGAGCCGAGGATGGATTGAAACTAAAGATCTTTGGATGCTGAAAAGGCATGTTCTGAGAAAGTCAAACATTGCTTTATATGTTTCATTACTTCCTGAACTTTCTTTTTTCACTTTCCGTACACTATTCTATGGCTAGTCTCCATCAGGCAGGCCTTTATGCACATGGTTTTCTTCTTTCTTTGGCATTCAAAAGCTACAATCGCTCACCCCAAATGCCCCCTTATCTGTGCTTAACAAAATAGTAAGTTGATAAATCACGGTTTGATCTTACTTAACTTATTATAATAAGCTACTACATTATAAGGTAAATCACAGTAATCAAATAGATTAGTGTGAGTGGTTCAGCACTCTCATTCCTTAATCAGAGGTCTCAAGTTCGAGTCTTGGGAATGAAGAAATCTATTTGGCCAGCACTTTACCTCTTACGGGCTGACTCGATGCAAGCAGAGATTAGTTTGGAAGTGGATGACTTAAAAATGCTTCCTCATAGTTGGGATCCTTCTAAGACATCTCGTGGACTAACCAAAAAAAAGAAGGTAAATCACAGTTTAATCTTACTTAGCTTATTAGAAGAAATTATCATATTAGATGAACTCTCACATTATCACTGTTGAAATTCGAACCTGTAATCTTATACTCAACTTTCTTTCTGATAATCAGTTAACCTACCATGCGGGCTTCTTTTTTTCTCTCAAATTAATGGTTGGTTGTTTCGATTACAATTAATATTATATAAATTCTATACGGATAAGATTTAATAGAATTAGGTAAAAATTGATAAATCAAAACAAAATATCTAATCCTTAAATTGATAAATGGGAAGAGAAGATTTAATCTTTAAATTAATATATATAACTAATGATTAAAAATCTAGATAATTCGGTCATTTAACAATAAAAATTTTAAACGACTAAAATGATAGCTTTGTCTTAAATTTCTTTTCTATAATGTAATATTAAGGTTACGTGAATAGCGCTTATGTAGAGATATGATTTTTTAAACAGTTTTATCTGCATATAATTTTTAAATTGTTCGATGAATAAAGATAATTTATTTTAATTATATATAAAAAAATTTAATTTTATTCAATATTTAACCAAATTTATAATATTTTAATATAATTAAATTTTTTAATTTTTAATCTTTTTATTTTATCACTTTTTTTTAATCCAACTTTTAAAACAAATCTTATATAGCTAATTTCAGTTTCTTGATTTGTACTTGTGATTTTAAGTTAATAAGAAACAAAACCGACCATCTTCTTGTCATGTCCAAATTAATGTTCTACTTCTAGACATGAATGTCTCTTAATTAGGTTAAAGTTCGATGGCAAGCAAGGTTTACTTTTAAGGAAAGTTCGAAATATAAAGGAAATGCTGAAATGGGTCCTGTTCCTTTCATTGTCATAGATACGAGAAAAGGGTTCGTTGCTCTTCCCTTTTCCTTTCTTAAATAATGTTGCTTATATTATGAGTCTTTTTATATTCTTGTAAAATAAAAAATCTTGTGTTCCGAAAAGAAAGCTAACTTTTATAATTTTGTTTAAATCGATCATCCTTGTGAATTTTTTAAAATTTAAAAATAAAAAATAGTATATAATAATCTATAAATCAAGCAATACATTCAATTCAATTAATATTAATATATTATCAAATTTATTCTAATGCTTCATTTTTAATATTTTAGGAATATTTATACAATTTTTTTGGGTGTATTAAATAACAAAATTTTAATCATAAATAATTTTTACTTTTACAATTTCTATTATTAAAAGTTGATTAATTTATCAACTAATTAGTTATTTTTAAAATTAATTATAAATAATTATATTTTATTTAATAATCTCGTTATTCAAATTGTTTAACTGGTAAAGATGTTATAATATTGTTGAACCTTTTAAATTTTAAATTTTTTATTTTATTAGTTCAATTTTTGACCAATGGCTTTAAAACATTAATTATAATATCATTTGGGACCCAATGTTTGTATTTATTTAAACAGGAAGTCCTCGACTTCAATTCATTATTATAAACCGACAAAATGATGAAGTGTTCAAGAAGAATCACGTTTAGTCCAATGATTGAAATGGGATGTCTTTTTTTAAAACTAATTTTAAATGATTTAAATATATTTTTAAGTAAATCAAAATTTACAAATAAAAATTATAATTACACGTGGAGAAATACGATTCATTCATCTTACCAACCTTCTGTAATATAACTCTTTCGTTCATTCATGTTACCAACTTTTCATCGTATAGTATATGAACAGAAGACTCTAATAACGCAGAAAAGTCAAATTACAACTTCCTATTTTGTCGGTATTAGCTATGACTTTAATTTTAACTTTTTAACTTAATTTATTTTAATATTCGTTTGTTAAAAATTGGTTAATTTATTAAATTAATTAAATTAATTAATTTTATTTAATAATTTATTTTAGTTAAATTTTAAAATTTTCTATACGTAAGGACAGTTTTTTTAAATCATATTTCAAAATTTTTAATTTTTAGCTAATTTTATAACAATTTAACACTAGTTTAATTTTTTATAAGTTTTCGGTCCTTTTTTAATCAATGGGTATAACAAATGCCCTCAAAAATATCCCAGGAAGTACGAGAAAAATCTCAATAAATTTTATCAAATTTGACAAATTAGATTGATTTTATTAATATTAAAATAATATTTTAATTAATTATAATAAACTAAAATTATTTTATTAAATTAATTTTAATTAATTAATTAATTAAAATATAACAAAGTTTTATTTCTAAAGATTTTTAATAAATCAACTCTCTTAATGATTACACTTACTCATAGTCATTCTTATTGTCATTTTTTCCGTACGAGGAGAATGAGACGTTGTGGGTGATATTGAGTTTTCACTTCCACAAAGTCTTGGCAACATCTCCTTTCTGTATTCTTTTGTCTCGTAGCCTATTATGAGCTGTTGGGGACGGCTACTATCCAACAACTCTTCCAAATATCTTGGCAAAGCTGTTAGATGCTCATTGGTCATGTTAATAAAACAATGTTTTAAAAACTCAACCGGTGATTGAATCGGAGAAGCAACTGATTTAAAGATTAATGGTTCAATCAAAATTCAACCTGATCGAATCGGTAACTAATAAATATATAAATTTTTATTATATATAGTATATATATAAGATAATTTTTAAACATACTATTTAATTATTTGTTTATCTAATTGTAAACTTGACTTAAACCTTCAAACTTTAAAATATACAATTTTTTTTTAAAAATTAACCAATTACAACACAAAATAAGATAAAAAAAGTTCACTAATCATATTTTATAAAAAGATTAAAAAAAAGATCATTAATCATAATATTTATTCAAGTTGAAATCATCAAAATTAAGACATTTTAAATGGATCGATCGATTCTTTCTTTCACCGATTCAACAGTTTTTACCGATCTGACCGAAAAATGTACGGGTCAATTACTCACTAAAAATACTGGCTAAACCAAACCGTTTCATGCTTCGAGTCACCGGTTTTCCAGTCCGATTGATCGGTTCGGTCCAATTTTCAAAACACTGTAATAAAGTATGTAATAATAATTTTTATATACTTAAATATATAACAATAAATTTATAAATCATTAAATGAGCTATTAATTTAGAATAAATAACAATTTTAATATAAATCTTATTTACAAATATCAACATATATCTATTATTATCGCCCAGTCATTTGTTTTTAAGAATAACATGTGACATAGGAATTACAAAATGTTGGATATTAATTTGTTCTTTTCAAAAATTAGAATTTGATTTTTTTTAAAACGGAGGAACCTTCAATTGCTACTATTTAGATGCATATTGGGTAAATCTCTAAATTGATGAAATAACCTGCAAATCATGTCAACCAGATACTCCGCACTAGATAAGCTCTGTATGATAAACTCGATCAAAAGATTGTAAGGAGAGGGCATCAAAGATAGGAACTTTTGAACTCATTCCACACTTTCTAAATTAAAAAAAAGAGAGTAAAGTTGTTAATTATATTGAATCGGTCAAAGAATGTTATAATTAAAGTTTAAGATAAAGTTTATTTTAATGTTAATTTTCTATGTAAAATCATATAATAATAATATCTTTACAAAAAGTTAAAAGGAATCAATAGAAAGGTAGAAAATATATTTAAAAACTAATTAATTAAATTAAATTTAAGTTCAAATTTAATAATTTCTTTTAAATCTAATTAATCATAAAAATTAAGTTTAAATAATCCAAAATTATTAAATAAAATCATATTTAATCGAAATACATATTTCAAAAATTCAATTAATTTGTCATCATAATAATAATAATAATAATAATAAATAAATAAATAAATAAATAATTTATATTATATAAATTATTTTAGACAAATTAAGCATAATAGGGACACAAACGTAATAGACACGCGTTATATGTGTTGCACTTGCACCACTACCTTATAAGGACACACACGTGGTTTCAGAGAGCACTACAGAAAGTGAGAAACCGAACCCCCGCACTCCGAGACGTCGCTATCTTTTTCCGGCGAAAGTTATCTGTTCCGACCAACCGTCATGGAGACCACCCCACTCCTTACTGGAGCTCACTCCGCTTTAAAGGACTACGAACCGGTGAAGAGCTTCAAAGAGGCTAAGTCAGTGTTCTGTGTCGAGACGCTGAAGATGTGGAGAATCGCTGCTCCGATTGCGTTTAACATGCTGTGTCAGTTCGGGCTTAACTCGGTTACCAACATTTTTGTGGGTCATATTGGAGACTATGAGCTCTCTGCTGTTGCCATTTCTCTATCTGTTATCGGAACCTTCAGTTTTGGCTTCATGGTTAGCTCTTATTTACCATTTTCATCTTTTCTAGTTCGCACCCCATTTGTCCGAATTTTCATGTTCAGGTCCCTGCCTACTTTTGCGTACGTGTTTGTTATGTCTTTTTGGTTGGTTGGTCTTTGAAGGATTCAGCTTTTTGTCGAGGATTCTTCGTTTTTTACTGTTCCTGTTCATTTTAGTGTTTTAAGATCAGAACTTTCTGCAGTGTATGGATCTGGGCATATCAGGAAACTAGGAATGGATGCAATATGCTGGTTGGTTTGTAGTTTGTATACTTTCTTTTCACTTCTGTTCATTCATCAATTCTTTCATAGCTGATTTTAGGATTATTGAACTGAACTAGGTGGTTTGTTCTTTGGTCCTCCCTCTAAAAATTTGTTGTTTCCGCGTCACATCAACATCAAACATGTCCTCTAAATGAATCATTTGGTCTCCACGCTGAAAAAAAAGCTTAAAAGAAGGTGTGGTGGCATCATTCCCTATCCACTGATCTGCTTTTTCCTTTTGTCCGGATGTGATCTAAGCTGGCAAAAAATTTTCCACTGTTCTTTTTCTTGAAACCTGTCTTTGTTCATAGTAATTTTACTTTCTCGGTTTATGATGAAGCAGTTCGATTAAGCATTAATAATCTTGGGCCTACTGTGACTAAATGTTACGATCATGAAGAGGAAGGAGGGCCCTAGAAGTTTTAGAAGGACTCTCTTTGTTTGTTTACCTTCTTCCTTACAGTCATGTAAAAATATTTTACTTTACATACTGAATCAGTTCTGCTACTTGCAGCTTGGTATGGGAAGTGCATTGGAGACACTTTGTGGACAAGCTTTTGGGGCTGGACGAGTTCATATGCTCGGTGTGTATATGCAGCGATCATGTATTGTACTGACCACCTTTTGTTTCATCCTCTTGCCCATCTATGTTTTTGCCTCTCCAATCCTGAAGCTACTTGGACAAGACGATGGTGTGGCTGATCTTGCTGGATGGTTCACTCTTCTAACTATCCCACAATTGTTTTCTCTTGCCTTCAATTTCCCATCCTCCAAGTTCCTGCAGGCTCAAAGCAAAGTTGGTGTACTAACTTGGATTGGGTTTGTACTGTTCCTCCTGCACATTCTGATGCTCTGGGTTTTCATATATACACTTGGTTTGAACTTGGTTGGTGCAGCCATAGCTTATAACATCTCGAGTTGGGCATTGGCCATAGCTCAAGTTGTTTACTGTGTAGGTTGGTGTAAAGATGCATGGCATGGGTTGTCATGGGCAGCTTTCAAAGATATTTGGGCCTTTGTTAGGCTCTCATTTGCTTCTGCTGTGATGCTTTGCTTAGAGATTTGGTATATGATGAGTCTTACTATTCTGACTGGTCACCTCGATAATGCTGTTCTCGCAGTTGATTCCTTGTCTATATGGTGAGTCTCTGTTTCCCTGGAATTAATTCACTAATCGAGCTATTTTCATGACATGATTTGCATATGACATTCAAGTAAAAATCCGAGTCTTACGGATACTAAGGTTCGTTCTAACTTTCAATTTTCAGCATGAATTTCAATAGCTGGGAAGGGATGTTGTTCATTGGAATCAATGTTGCCATAAGGTAAATGACTTCAACTCAATTTGCAGATATACCCTGTTGACATTTCGGCTGTGTAATGTTCATTTCTTAATGACTTTAACCTACTTTTTGATGCCTTACTGTAACTGATCCTCATTGTTCATTGCTTTGTCAGTGTCAGAGTATCCAATGAGCTCGGTTTAGGACGTCCAAGAGCAACTAAATACTCAGTCTATGTGACAGTATTGCAATGCCTTGTAATTGGGCTGCTTTTCATGGTTATTATAATGGCAGCTAGAGAACATTTCCCTGTCATTTTTACAAACAGCAAAATCCTGCAAAACACTGTTTCTAAGTACGCCTACATTCTTGGCGTTACGATGGTACTTAACAGTGTTCAGCCAGTGATATCAGGTATCCGTTGTATGTGATTCTAAGCTGAGAGCCCCATGTCTCAGCTAAAACCTTCTGATAACTTATGCAAATTGTCATAGGTGTTGCTGTTGGTGCTGGTTGGCAAGCATTGGTGGCCTATATCAACGTAGGTTGCTACTATATATTCGGGCTTCCGCTTGGTTTCTTGCTCGGTTACAGAGCAAAATTGGGATTCATGGTACTGCAAATTCTGTAACTGTTATTTGTTCAGTTGTTTTACCTCAATGCCTCAAGTTATCTTCCATGAATTGCAAGAATTATGAGAAATTCACTACATTTCATTGAAATTCCACAAAAAATCAACCATTTGCTTCTATGGAAAACTCGCTCAGAGTCGTCAATGCGTTACGATCAGATTCTGCTTACTAGAATGGTGTTTTTGCTGATACCTTTCATTCATTCCAGGGACTTTGGGGAGGAATGCTGGGTGGAACTTTATTGCAGACCTTACTTCTCTTATTTGTTCTTTACAAAACCAACTGGAACTCAGAGGTAAAAGCAACATTGTCATGAAAATTGAGCTCTTCCCCAAGAACATGATTATGATTAAGTGTGCTAATCTTAAAAATGTGTCCGAAGGTTGCACAAACAGCAGAACGCATGCGAAAATGGGGCGGTCAAGACCCTAACATTGAGAAGGTTGATAATGGAGTATGAAGTTCCTGTTCTGTTGGATTCAGGACCATCAAATGTTGTAAGTGCCCTGAACTGTTCAAGACTCCTAAGAAAGCTTCATGTTTCCTGTCAAATGCTCTTTGGTCTTGGATTCATGAGGAGTCTGCAAATTTTGAGCTTGCAAGCATGCCTTTTACCTCTTGTCAGTGAGCTGCCAAGCTCACTTTCACCAACCTGTCGTTTGGAAAACATGAAGTTGTTTAAACACTTTGGTTTCTTTACACCCTATCATGGGCCAAGAACTTCATCTCTGCATTGATCAGCAATAAGTGTTACCCAAGTTCTGTTTGAAGAACCTTGGAATTTCCTTTTACACTTGCCCTTGAACAATTTTTCTTTATATATATCAATAAAAATTGTATTGTGTCTGTTGTAAATTGATTAAATGAATTATTGGTGTTTGAATGAATTATTTGAATTCAAAATTAAATAATAAATTTAATTTAAATTCATGAATTCTAAGATGCTTTCATTTTTATCCAATAATGATTAAAAATTCAACGGCATCAAATATAAAAATTTTGAACTTTTCAATTTAATTTTTAACCTTTTATTTTATTTTACTTTAATAACTTTTATTATTAAAAAATGATTGATTTATTTAATTAATCAATAAATTTTTATATATTAATGAGTTCTTATGAATTAAAATAAATAAGTTAATTTTTATTTAACAATTTTTTAAATTAAATTTGGCAAAGATAATTATCTATGATGGTTTAATATCAATTGAATTTTTTAAACTTTAAATTTCTTATCTCGTGACCTGATATTTTGGTTTAGACCGCACCCAATTTAAATTTAACAAAAGAAATTCAAGTTAGTCGGGTTTCAAACCAAATCTAAAAATCCGGCCCGGCCTGAAATTTAAAAACAAGGCGATACAAAACCCGATCAGATTCAGGCTTTTCTTTTAAATTTCAGCCCATTGCCATGCATAGTTTCACTACTTGCACGTCCTGCCAACTTCTAGTTTATGATTTGTCACAACTGATCAGGAGATCATAGAGGAATAGCGCTTGAGTTGTCAGAAGATTAGAAGATTATAGTGAGTACGAAAAACATATTATTAGCAACTGGAGATAGTATCACAAACATGGTGTCCAGACTAAGCAGCAACAGCACCTTTTTGCTTCTTTGGCATACGATAGCCACCAATGACACAAGCATGGTCTCGCTCAAAGGGCTCAAGTGTCACCTGCTCAGCAGGCTTGAATTGCTCTTGTGCCATCTTCTTCACCTCATTCTCAAACACAGCCTCTGCAGGAACAGTGGAGTCGATGCAATTTGCCTGAACTCGCAATGTTAACCGTAGAAGTTCAGTACCGCAAAAGGAATCACATTATCTTGTGGAGATGAAATATCTAAAGAAACCCACCTTAATGGATATAACAAAATGACCACCAGCTTTCAGGTAAAATGAAGCGTTCAAGGCTAAAATCCTAGCCTGCAAAGTTAATTCAGGAAAGCATATAATTCTGAGAACTAGAAGCTGAACCAAAAGGATACTTAAATCACATGGTCCATTAGCAGAACATTCAGGTCTAGTAACAGGCCAAGCACGATGCCTTGCGCATGCTGTTATGCGGGTGAATTTATTGAACACTAAGGCAATGGCAGGCGTGACACATACAATACATCAGTGGTTAGCCAGAGATGGGAGTAGATAACAGAAGGCAAAATTTTCCTGTACTGCAGAACGCACAAAAATTGCTAAACCCAAAAAAGGATACTGATGCATATATAAACCCAGTTAAACATACCATAAATATAGTAAAACCTAGAACTATAATTTATGTTCATTGTTACATTACCAAATCATAAGTGGAAAAACCTATGCAGAATCATAGAGAACTCAACAAGTTCTAAAAGATAGTAATTCTTGAAGTAACATTCTGAAAAGCAAATTATGAACAAGAAAGTCGTATAAAAACAAACAAAAAGCGAATATATTAAAGGAAAAAATGAAGACATGAAAATAATTTAATTTTAGAACACTCAAAACGAAGATTGCGTCAAAACTAATAAATGCATCAGAAACTCGGGATTTGCATCACCCATGCTGTCCTGAAGGGGAATCCGAGTGGTTCTTCATATACTTGATTGATCAATCATTAAATATAAACATGAAAGCTTCAACAAATATTTCAAAATGATTACTTGAACTTTATTAATAGTTGCATCGTCCATGCAATCCTGATAGGAAATCCAAGTAAAGCTCGTCACATGCAGAGAAGTTCAGAGCCATAAATACAAAACATAGATACTGAAAACAAACGAGGAACTGGCAAAGAAATATCCAAAAACAAAAGACAATAATGAACAGAAGGGGAAATATGAATACAAATAAATAAGTAAACAGGACACTGAACTGGAGTGAATCCCCTTTCCTCAAGCAAGCTTGCCACCTCTAAACCGATTATTCTATATCATTGTAACAATCACAAATCTGTAACAATCACAAATCAAAACAAGAATATGAAAGAAGTAGACCTGATCGGGCTGAGCAACATCAGAAAATATAACATCCACCATGCCAACAAGCATGCGATACTTGGCCGGATGTCTCGCATCTTCAATGATGGGTATAATATTTGTCCTCTTCTTTGCCATGTTAACTAAATCCCTACCACTTCTATGAGAAAATTCTACAGCATAGACCACTCCACTCTACCAACAGAAGCAAATATCTTATCAGCAGCTTGTATGGATGATGGACGAAAACTAAGAAATCACTTACAAAGCAATAATCCAACAAAGACTACTTACAGGACCAACAATATCAGACACATGAGAGACAGTAGTACCAGAAGCAGCACCAAGGTAAAGTACTTTAGCACCAGGTTTCTAAAATTCCACGAAATTATAGACATGGTCAATATTTATGTAAATCAAAACAACTATGAATCACATCAATGATAAAACAATTTTAAATTCAATCTTCAAATTAGAAACTTACAATCCATATGTTATCAACACCACCAAGAATAGCTGCTGCCAACTTTGATCTAAAAGGATTCCACACTCTGTATTCTACTTTAGTTCCATCTTCGTTCTGAAAAATCATATAAATTTTCACTTAAAACTGACATGAAACAACCAAATGAAGAAAGACTGAAACACAACTATCATAAACCATTAAGAAAGACACACCTGAACAGCAATTCTCTTCTCGTTGTAAACAGCATCACCAGGAACCATGTTCTTGGTAGCAAGAGCATCTTCTTTACCCTTTACAACAAACACTCCTTCATGTCTATGAGGCTCTACAATAACCTTACTCCCACCTTTCATTCCACCACCACGACCACCTCGTCCTCTTCCTCCTCCGCGTCCACCACCACGGCCATCGCTCTTCATGGCACTTCCTCTGGCGCCAAATCCTCTTCCACCACCTCCCCCTCTGCCTCTTCCTCTGCCTCTTCCTCCATCACCACCTCTTCCTCCTCTAAACCCACCTCCACCACCGCGGCCTTAATCCAGCAATCATTTGACAATGGTCAAAAACAGAAACAAATACACGACTCGGAAAAAAGCTCAAACTTTCCTACAAAACAAACAAAAATTGGATGAGGCATTTAGCTTTCCTCTACCTCTTGGAGGGGCCATTCTCACCAAAGCTAGCGGAACTTGAGATTACAAAGTACGTAGACTGAAGAACAGAGGTGAACTGGAGCTTTACCAAGGATTCTGACTAGGAAAAAGAGAACCCGAGGATTTAGGTTTTTCAGTATGTACTTTTCAGGGTTTAACAGTAAACAAGACATGGCTGTTATTTAGGTTCAAAGAAAGCCCGCCTATTATCCGCCGCGTGTCTTTTCTGGAATCGGTACAATTCACTTATTTCCGTTTATGCGTATGACCTGTAGTCCTCTCCATCCATCCATCCGTCCGTCGTAAGTGATATACAAAAATAGAAACAGTTATCCTGTGCCCGTTATTAATTTACACAACTTTTCTTTTTTAATTTTTTAGTTTTGGTGATTAAATAATATCTTTATTTTATTATATTAAAATTTTAATATTAAATAATATATTTATAAATTTTAATACATCTTTTCTTAGTAAAAATCTATAAATTACAAAATTATGAAAAAAGTTAGAAAGTTTAAAATCAAACAAAAAATTTAAGTTTAAATTATATTAACATTTTAAAAATTAAATATCTTTTAAAATTTTATCAAATGATTAAATATAAATAGTTTAATTTTAAACAAATAATTTTGTTCCCATCTCATCTCAATTTAGCATCGTATTGTTCCTTAAATCATCAAAGAACAAGTGGACAATGCTATTAGATTTCTAAATTTAGAAATTGATATACTAATGCTCCCAGCCCACCTCAGACTAACCTAAATTTATTTCATTTTATTTTTTAAATTAAAAAAATAAAAATAATATTATTTTTATAAAATAATATTTTTTAAATAATTATTGAGCTTTAGACAAGATCCAACCTAAATAATCCCACTTTGAACCTAATCAAGCTCAAGTTTTTTTAAAATTTAGGTCCAAGGTTCAATGTAACCTGACCTATTCAATCCAAAGCCTACATAAACACTTTTTCTAGTTGTATTGAACTCAAAAAAAAAAACTTCATCGTCACTCGGTTCATTGGGCCTCTTTTTTGCCTATAGCCAGACTGAAAGGTATAAAATAATACTCCTTTTTATCCAAAATAAGTGTCGTTTTAGAAAAATTTTAATTATTTAAAATAAATATCGTTCACGATTTTTTATACATGTTTATAATTTTATTTTCAAATTTACCCTTTAATTTCTCTCACATCCTAATTATACAGATTACATTTTCAAGGCAATTCAATATGCAATTAATAAAGATATATCAAACATTTCACTAACTTTCTTAATAAGTGTGTATATCTCTAAACCGATACTTATTTTGAATAGGAGGGAATTTTATTTTGTTTAAAAAATTTTAAAAATATGATGTCGAGTTGGGACGGAAGGGCTGCCCCCTACCCATTATCATCCTTAAATCGGTTCGAGTTCAACCCATACTCACTATGCCTAATAATGCCGCAAAGATAACAAATCAATGGAACCTGTTCATAACTAAAAGAAATGTTAACTGAATCTGCTTCTTGATTTTTTTTTTTGTTATTCGCGAAGTATCTTAGGAGGGTCCCAATTATGGGAAGACACCTTTAAGTTATTCACACTCAGACTAATCCTCGCTCGAGTCGGGTAGGTTTCTTGCAGGAGACAAAATTTTGACCCTAAATTTTAATCGATTACATACATAGGGACAGTTCAAACCCGCTACTTTACTTAAACTAAAAAAACTCGTTACCAATTTACCTACGCCTTAATTACAAACACATTTCTTGCGCAAAAGGGGTTCTGTATTAGTCTATCTGGAGTCTAACATGCATGTAATCATTTCAAGATAATCTTTTACTGTTAGTATCATAGTCCAGAAATAGTCCCATGAGATTTCTTATATTTTTCGCCAAGAAACCTGAGGGAACATCATGAAACTGAACCCAAAAGTCAGCGTCAGTAAAATCAACATCTTCAGGATTCTCACCTTCTTTCAGTTGATGTATGAGCAGGATACAGTTGTTAAATGACCAGGGACCCCCCAAAATCATGTTCTTCAGATCGACTTTATGGAAGAATTGAATAAGATAGAGATTATTCTCCCCTATTGATTTGATATACGCTCCGCACAAAGGTCTCCATAGCTTTAACAGTGTTCTCTCCATAGCTTCTGGATTAATAGACTTTTCTCTCATAAAATTTCCAAGTAAACAAGGATCATAATCTACCGCCTCCTTCTGAATCTCGTCCGATGAAATAACAAATTCAACCTCCTCCTTCTCCTTAATAGAAAGTCTGTTGAAATCCGGCTCCATAGTGCTATAGAAATGCACTTGACAACAAACAAAAAAATTGACACAGCAATACCAAACCGTGCAAACAAACGCACGACAAAACACATGCACAGAGGCACGACGAACACTTGCATTCTTATTCCCAAAGAGAGAAAAGAAAGTTGTAGGATTTAATCTTAATTTATATTAAAATTTTAAAAGTCAACTTATGTTAATGCACAAAACTTATAGCATCAATCTACATAGTTTTTTTTTTAATTTTTAGTTTCCGTGATCAAATAATATCTTTATTTTATTATATTAAAATTTTAATATTAAATAAAATATATAATATATTTATAAATTGTAATGGCCTAGACCATCCGCTTGTAGATACTGTCCGTTTTGGGCCTCCCCGAAGCCTACTCTCGACTTTCACGGAGAAAACGTGTTTACAAGGGAGAGGTTTCCACATCCTTATAAGGCATGCTTCGTTCTCCTCTCCAGTCGATAGATTTAGAGGAGCAATTGGAACGTCAACCTCTAGACGTTGATGATACTTCCAGGCTTTAGCTTCGGGGAGGAACAAAATTGTGAACGCGCGAGGCCCGAGAGACTGAGACCTAAAGCGGACAATATCTACAAATAGGTGGTCTGGGCTGTTATATTTGATATCAGAGTCAGTACCCGGGTGGTATGCTAGCGCGGATGCTGAGCCTCTTAAGGAGGGGTGGATACTTAGGAGTATCCCATATCGGTTGGAGAGGAGAACGAAGCATGTCTTATAAGGACGTGAAAACCTCTTCCTTGTAGACATGTTATTTCTGTGGAAGCCGGGAGTAGGATTCGGGGAGGAACAAAACCGTGAGAGCGTGAGACCCGAGAGGCCGAGGCCTAAAGCGGACATTATCTGCAAGTAGATGATCTGGGCTGTTACATAATATTTAATACATCTTTTCTTAGTAAAAATCTATAAATTACAAAATTATGAAAAAAAAGTTAAGAAGCTTAAAGTCAAACAAAAAATTTAATTTTAAATTATATAAATATTTTAGAAAATTTATCAAATGATTAAATATAAATAGTTTAATCTTAAACAAACCATTTTGTTTCGTCTCATCTCAACTTAGCATCATATTGTTCCTTAAATCATAGGAGAACAAATGGACAATGCGATTAGATTTCTAAATTTAGAAATTGGGCTACTAATGTCCCAAGCACGACTCAGATCAACTCAAATTTATTTTATTCTACTTTTTAAAATAAAAAATAAAATTGTTTTCATAAAATAATGTTTTTTTAATAATTATTGGACTTTAGACAAAGTCTTGCCTAAACAATATGAGTTTGAACGTAATCAAGGCCCAATGTTTTGAAAATTTTTGGTCCAAGGTTCAATCTAACCCAACTTATTCAAACCAAAGCCTAACCTAACTTTAGCTCAAATTGATCGAGCTATAGGCCAAAATATCGCGATCTTGGCCTGGCTCAATTCGTAACATGATGGAAAGGTACAAAATAATATCATTTTATTAAACAAAATTTTAAAAATATGATGTCGAGTCGGTCCGAGAGTTGCCCTAAACTTATTACCATCCCTAAATCGGTTCGAATTCAACCCATATTCACTCCATTGTATATATAAATATTTCAACAATAAAATCAAATAGTTTAACACATAAAATTTAGCATAATTTTAAAATTTTCAATAATTAATAGTTTAATTTTTCTAATTTTAAAATTGATTCGAACATCCTTATCATTTCATCACTACACATCAAAATTATCATACTCTGTATCATAAATGAATCCAATTTATTCATCCTTATTCTATTCCATCTCTATCGGGGACCATCTCTAATTTTAACATATTTTTTCCACGACCATTGCAAGAACTGTCACGACATAAATGCTCCCTCTCAATTACTCGTATCCAATTTCTGGTGGCATGCCGGTGTTAGGATCGTGGAATCACACACACACAATAACAAGAAACAAGAACAAGAACGAAAATACAAAAGAGACAGGAATTTTTTACGTGGTTCACCAATGCGGCTACGTCCACGGGAGATGCACTAGGTTTTATTTCTTTTGTTG
>JANVCQ010000007.1:31958230-31972409 GCA_025531925.1 Erythroxylum plowmanianum | reverse complement strand
AGAAATTCTTGGAAGGTGATAAGCCAGGTAGAGCACGCAGGCGTTGAGATGAGTAGCTACGTTGAAAGGGATAAGCAGACATGCTCTTGAAGGTGGAGCAATTGGACGCACAGAGGATTGTGTTCGTACCAAATGTTGGAACCACAAGTCTAAAGAGAAAAGGGGTTGGTCAGAATGAAAGCCTCCATGTGATCTCGGCAACATCACTGCGTTATTCATGTTGATCGCCATGGACTTGCCGAAGAGATATGTAAAGAAACGGTAGTTTTTTTGGGTGTATTTATAGTTAAAAGATAATCATTGTTGGTTTAGGATTACCTTTCGGAAAAGAAGTTAGTCTTTAACTATAAATCCTAAAGCTGTCGAAAAATCGGTATGACTTAAGAAGTCCTATCCTAAGTATAATACGATTTTATCATTTATTAAATAAATATTATTCAATTATTTAATATTAAGTATCAATACAAACTATATTCATAGTGAAATTATTTTCAATAACAAATTATGGAAGAAAAGTTCATTAAACTTGTATAAATAATAATTACTGGATGCTTGTATAATTTATATCGAATAATTATGTTATGATTAAAATTGATAATCATTATCAATATGTTAACACTACAAGAAAAAGGTAGTTTACCGACGGAAATTACCGACAGAAAAAGTTAATAAACCGTTGGTACTAAAATTTAGCGACGGTATTCACCAACGAAAAAATGCGCCATGAAATTGATTGTCGGTAAATTTGCCAACGGAACCTCATATCCGTCGGAAAAAATACTGACGGAAAACACTTTCTGTTGGTATATTTACCGATAGAATATTTACCGATGGAAAAATTTTTACCATCAGTAAATATACAAACGGTTATGTGAATCTGTCGGTGAATCTACAGTAAAAATGTAAATCTTTTCCGATGGTTTATGACAAACCGTTGGTAAATATAACTCAGTATATTGACGGTGAATTAAAATTTTGTCAGTGAGTCTAAGGTGAATATGTGCATTTTTTTCGATGGTAAATCACTAGCTGTCAGTAAATATAACTCAATTTACCGACGGAAACTAAAATTCCGTTGGTAAGTACCATAAATATTTTGCAACGATTTATCATAAACTATCGATAATGACTTTATTATAAAGGTATTAAAATTTCTTTTTTAGAATACCAACATTAAATTTTATTTCATAATCTTATGATTAATGTATAATTTCAATAGCTATAAATTATCTGTGCATAATTTTTGATTTGTTTATACATTTAATTTGTGTAAACAGAAAATTAATTGATCATATAAAGTTAAAATTTTCTTCATTGATAATAAAACATTAAATTATACATAAATTCAAACCAAATGACTACAACAATCCTATTTTCATGATAAGCGCAAATGTTCTGAGTCTCTAGCCCTCCCCTTCAACTGTTCCATGTCATTTTGAAGCTTAGTCATGTACTTCATTGTCTATTGCAACTGACTTGTTAATGTCTACACTATGCTCTTAAGCTAGTGGATATGTTTTATTGTCAGTCCTCTACTTGATGTTGCTGCACTGGACGTAGAGGAGTGTGATTAACATGTGTTTGCAAATAAATTTAGCTCGAAGATCCTTCCACGACTATCCCTGTCACCAGTTGTATCAAAATATGCCTGACTCTTATCAACAGCTTGTTCTCCTTGAGACTATCGCTGAATTGTTTCTTGTATTTGGTCCTATTAGGAGGCAATGCTTATATTAGTAAGTGATAATTATTAAGAATGAATATTAAAACATAAATTTCACATACATTCAGTTATCTACATCGACTGTTGACGAACGTCACACTGTCATGCTTCTTAGTGTGAGTATGCAAAAACAACTGACGGGGTATAGACCTTATGCCCATAGACTTTTCCTGCTTAACAATAAAATGTTCTAAGTTAAACTAGAATTTATAAAAATTTGGGCAAAGTCTCCTCTATTTTTATGATATTACCTCCAGTTGAACAAAGAAAATAATTCAACAAAGCCATATATGATACCAAACATATATAACTTGATCATTATCCATAATACACATATTTTCATTTCAACATTCATACATCAATTTAAATTGAAATACAGCAAAGTAAAAAATTAGAATATAATTTAGATACTTACAAGTTTCTCTACATGCTCGTAATGGGTAATTGATCATCCCGTATAAACGGGAAGATTGTCTCCCCATGGGCCTCCACGTCTATTGGACGAGTTATGCCCTAAGATGAATATTGCCTCAGGTAATGTCCAATACTCCTGCCAATGACTCCATATGCTCTCATAAATATAAGGTGGTTATACACCAACCTTGTGTATCGCACCAATAAAGTCGCGATAACGTGTACGAGCTCGCCTCTCCCATACTTTATGTATGACCCCGTCGATACCAGAATTTCAGTAAAATTGTTTCTGAAATTAAAAGAAAAATTCGATAACTTATAATCCAATAATATTTATGTAATTAATGTATACAAATAAATGAAAAAAGAAAATTATTTGCATATTGTACCTCAAACTCTTGAAAGTAAAATGCCTTTGTAGCCTAAATAAATAACCCTCAGGATCAATCCTCTCCTTAAATATAGATGTCATATTTCTGAAACACGGTCCAGACATAATCAACCTAACATAAAAACAAATGATTTTATACCATTTGCAAAAATTTAAACCTATAACTTAATTATAAACCTATATAGTGTTTCATACGATTTCACTTACAGATTATCGACTATTCTTATATACTTTCTTCCATCAGGTCCCTCAGCTCTAGGCTGGCAATCGTCTCCTTCATCTGCTATAGAGGTAGTGGATAATGTATGAATGGTGGATGGTGAAGCATCAGGAGTAGCAGGTGATGCTTTATCTGTAACTGTAGGCCCTGGAGGTGGAGGTGGTGATTCAGTTGTAGCTGGAGACTGTGATGGTCCACCCTCACAGTAAGTCCCTCCGATCATGCCTCTGAGCCTGAGCCGCATTACATCACGTTATCTCTTTGGTCTCATATTTCTACCTTAAATTCATTATTTATTGAATTTTGTAAAAATATAAGAATTTGAATTTGAATCCAATATTTTACAAAATCTATGTAAAAGGAAATAAGGCAATTTATTAAATATCATATTGAAATACAAACTTTGAATTCAATTATGAGAATAATTGTTACAGTCGTAGAATAATAATATAATTAGTTTAAAGCTGAGTCTAGTGTATTGCAGAGATAAATCACAATGATATAATTATTTTCTTGGATTCCAAATGACATAAGAGTCGGTAAAGGTAAATGAGTCCCCGATGGTTGGATTCTTTAGAAGGGTCCTGGCATGTTCGAATGTATCAATGGAAATAATGAAAGTTCTTCCCTCATGTGTAAGATTTTGAACAGTTTCTGCTATTTCTAAACTTGTAGATGAAACAGTACAAAACGGTTTACCTACAATACAATTAGTATAGAACTTACATATTGTCATATTAGATACTTGTTAAACGAACCTATCCTGAAAACTCATATGTACGTGAATGTCCAAACGAGCTCTGTGGAATTGCCAACTTTTCTAAAGCAATCGATTTTTCTATTCCTTTATCAACCGTTGTGACATTGCTCTCCCCTCCATTGGCATACTTGTCATCTTTGAGATTCAAGCAAGCTTAAAACAATAGGTAGTATATACCATCAAATGTGAATATATATAATAACTTCATAAAAGGAAATGAGATGTACATAATAAGGAAAGTGACGTTGTTCAAATGATACTATACACCTTGAATCAGAAGATCAGCCACGAAAGCCAAACGATCATTACTGAAAGAAGTGGAGATTTCTACTGCATTGTTTATTACTTCGGCAGGGACAATTTTATCATATTCCTCCCTACGGAATGAATTACTACCATCTAAAACTAGACGCCATGTCGACATTCCTTGATTAAAATTTTGAATTAAATATTTGACACAATATATTAAAAAGTTTGACATAATCTTCTTTGTCGAATAAAATATTCAAATATAAACACAAATTAATCACTATCATAACTTAATTATAAATTACAATCATCTTCATTTTTTGAAGAATAAGAATCAAAATCCAACTCCTCTTCAGATCTATGACCCTCGTCCTCCTTTCTAGATGAAATTTCAACATATTCGTTAGATAAATCTTTCAAAGGTTCATTACCATCATATGTGACAGATGCATTTATAAAATAAGCATCTTCCTGAAACGCTTCACTTTCAATTCTCTTTTCTCCTTTACCATGTGATTCAAAAAAACCTCTAGGTTTAACTTTGTAAACCCCCAACTAATCTGACTTATCTCATCGTAAGCTGGGAAAAGAGACATAATACACTTGTTTCGTTTGCATAGCCAACATGAAAGGTTCAAATTGTCTCAATCTTCTTTGGTTGTTGATTTCAACAAGATTGTATCCACTATGCACTTTTATTCTAACATTTGGAGTCAGGTCAAACCAATTACACTTAAATATCATAGTTCGCTTGATTGACAATGCAAGGTACTCAACTTCAAGTATCTCAATAATTTTACCATAACAATCCATCAATTCTCCCTGTATGGAAACTCCACTATTTATTGTTGCCATGATATGACCATGATATTTTGTACGATATTTGTATCCATTAACGAAATACATCAGATACAATTTAACAGTTCACAGAGGTCCTTTAGCAAGATCACAAATGAACTTGTTCTCTATTGGATTTTCTAAAGCCTACATAAAAAGAAATTATCATATCAATGAGTATAATGTTATTTTAACACTTAAATCTTACAATTCAATTATGAGAATATTTGTAAGTGGAAACTTACATATCTCTCGAATCATCATGCTAAGTGTCTTCTAACCTCATTATTTACTTCATCCTGTGTGTTATCTAGCATGATCTCGCATAACAATACCTCGTATAATCTAAATATATTATTATATATTTTAGTTATGAACAAGACAAAATTTGAAGACTGATATAATCATGTTCAACTTACTGCACGAAAGGTTGAAACTCTTGATAGTTCAATAAAATGTAACCATGGGCAACCTCAATTTCTTCCTCTGTTAACATTCTTCTTATTGCACGCCCATATGCTTGCCTAGGATATGTGAAAATGGATAAGTTACCATTACCATAACTCGTTCCACCACCATCGTCATTACGAGGAACTTTTCTTTCTCTTGTGTGAACATGTAGCTCAAAATAATGTCTAAAAAATGTACTAGCTTCGTCCACTAAATAAGCATTACATATCGAACCTTCAACCCTAGCCTTATTTTTGACATTTTTCTTCAAGTGATGCAAATACCTATATTAGAAAATATGGTTATTGTAATTTAACAGTTAAAATATGTTATTACTTCAATTACAATAATTTGAATTTGAATTACCTCTCAAACAGATACATCCATCAATACTGAACTGGACTAACTAGTTTTGTCTCGTGTGCTAAATGCATAACTAAATGCTCCGTACAATCAAACAAGTCTGGAGGAAGAATTCCTTCTAACTTGCACAAAATTACTGGAATCTCCCTTTCTAGTATTTCCATTTCAGTGAACTTGATTTCGAATGATGTTAAACTTTTGAAAAAAAACTTATTTCTATTATCACTTCCTAAACCTTATTTGGTAGCAACTCTCGAAATACAATTGGAATGAGCCTTTGCATAAACACATGACAATTATGACTTTTTAACTCAAATAATTTGTACTTCCTTATGTCCACACTCCTTGCCAAGTTTGAAACATAAACATCGGGAAACTTTAGACTTTTCAACCATTCACATAATATTTCCTTTTATTTTTTGTCCAAAGTGTAACATGCTTTCGGATATTTACCGGTGCAAAGATCCTTATGTAACTCATTCCTTTTACAAAATTGTTGCAAATCTGCTCATGATTTTGCATTATCTTTTATCCTCCCTTCAATATTCATTATGGTATTGAACAAATTGTTAAAAAAAATTTCAATATACCTCACATCTAAGATATGACGTATCAAATTAGTTTTCCAATATGACAAATCTCAAAAGATGCTTCATTTTCTCCAGTCTTTTCAACCCAAATAATTTGTACTTCCTCATGTCCACACTCCTTGCTAAGTTTGAAACATAAACATCGAGAAACTTTAGACTTTTCAACCATTCACATAATATTTTCTTTTATTTTTTGTCCAAAGTGTAACATGCTTTTGGATATTTACCAGTGCGAAGATCCTTATGTAACTCATTCCTTCTACAAAACTGTTGCAAATCTGCTCGTGATTTTGCATTGTATTTTGTCCTCCCTTCAATATTCATTATGGTATTGAACAAATTGTTAAAAAAAATTTCAATATACATCACATCTAAGATATGACGTATCAAATTAATTTTTCAATATGACAAATCCCAAAAGATGCTTCATTTTCTCCGGTCAAAGTTTTTACTAATGCTTGTATTTACTTCATAAACTTCAAATTCTGTAACTTTCAACAAGCCTGAATCATCAACCTCATACAAAATCTCTTCACCAGCTTTGTAAGGGGGAGAAGGTGTTTTTATCATTCTATTCTTAATGAACTTTTTTGGTTATTGCGTCTAAATGGATGATATGGAGGAAGAAATTTTCTGTGATTGTCAAAGCAATACACTTTACCCCCGTTTGGAAGATAAAAGGCATCAGAATCGTTGCCACAATAAGGACAACTAGTTTTCCTATTGTGCTCCATCCAGACTAACATGGCATATGTCGAAAAATCACTAATGGTCCACATCAATGCCGCTCTTAACACAAAATTATGTTTCAGAGACATATCATATGTCTGAACACCATATTTCTAAAGATACTACAATTTTGATATCAATGGTTGTAAGAAAATATTAATTTTATGCTTCGGATTTGAAGGCCTGGCACAATCATTTTCAAGAACATATATGCATCCTTCATACACATCCATAGAGGCAAATTATAAGGTGTTATTATGATTATCTATAATGAATATTACTGGCTGGATTGACCAAAAGGTTGGAATCTAGCCGTCGATAATCCCAACCTTACATTTCGACTTTCAACTACAAACTCAAGATGGGTGTTATTGAAATGTTTCCATTCCAGTGCATCTGAAGGATGACTCATAATTTCGTCTTCCTATTCATGTTCATTATGTCATCTCATGTGAGATGCAGTAATATCATAAGCATATAGTCTTTGAAGTCTCGGAGTTGGCGAGAAATAGTACATCTGCTTCTAGGGTATTAATTTATATTTCATTGAACGCTTTCTAGGTTTGAACCTCGGTTGACCACAAAATTTGCACTCTTATAATTTTACATCATCTCCCCAATACAACATATATTCCAATTTGCAACAATCAATCTTCTCAACAGGCAAACCAAGACTCCTAATAAGTTTCTTCATATTGTAAAAACTATCAACCATTATATGATCAAGGGGGCAATGATTCATTATACCACTCAAGAATTTTATCAAAACTACAGTCTGATATATGCCCTCAGACTTTATGTTCAATATTCGAGCAATTGAAGACAATTGGGTCATTGTCTCACAATTTGACCATAACTCTTAGTCTGCTGACTGTAGTAAGTCAAAAAATTGTTTTGCATGTGGGTTAGGTTCTTCTTCAAGATTTTCCATATTTTCCTTAAAGGTATTACTGCTTGCATCATAAACCATTTGCATGTACTGATTTTCAGTTCCATCCACATAATTTTTTTCTTAATGGAGTTCCCCCTTCAAACTCATTTAAGTTGACAAATGATTCTGCTTGATTTCCCCATAAGGTGCTACATATGTCAGGTTTCCATGTCGTGTCCACTCAAAATAATTGGGGACAAACCCTTTTCTCAGCAAATGCCCATTAACTTCATCAATAGGAAGGAAACATTTTTGTTTGCACTTTTTACATGGACATCTGATCTTTGGCCCATCCATATATACAGGTTGAGAATATGCATAATGAATAAAAACTTCAACTCCAGCAATAAATTCAGGATTAATGTAACCATCAGGTGTTAATCGTTTATACATCCAAGATCTATCAACATAACTCATTTCTACAAAACTGTTAATCTAAAACAGTGATTCATGAGTAAGTTTCATTCATATTCGCCAAATATTACTTCACATCTAAAATAAGACTTGCGAATCAAGATAACAAGTTCTTATTGCGACTCCTAAGCTCCCTGTATTTTTCACAGATAAGCCTCACAGGAGAAATCATCACAGGTTATAGGTTAAGGTTTATGGGTTCATATCTAAAATTTTTGTATACTTAAGATCGAACATATTTGTTTGTAATCATATATGTTAGAAGATAAATAATATTAAAAATCATATATTAAATATGTACTAGTGCCAAATATAATAAGTATTTATAAAAATATGAATACTTATTTTAATAAATTGTTTTAACATATAGCTAGTTTTTTAAAGATGCGTGTAAAAATTCACACATAAAAAGTAAAGAGAAGCTAATCATGACAGAATAAGAATCAATGAAATAACGGATTGACATATTAAGGTTATTGGAACTATAATATAAGTCAAATTCATCCTATATTAATTCAATGATAAACTGAAGTTTATACCATAAATAAGTTTCATATCGTGCAGCCCATTTCAATTAAAAATGTAGGAAGTTCAGATGGGAAGTTCAAATCGCAAACAAATACCCAAATTAAACGAAGTTCACAAAAATGTAGTACAAAATAAAATCACTTACCTCAACTGACATGCAAAAGTATCTTCCTGAAGTACATGAAGAAAGATGATGATGACGGAGCTAGAATGAAAAATATAGAAACGGATACAAATGTCATTAAAATGTGTAAAAATTCATTATTGACATTGTCACACCATATAAGAAAATGAATGTCATTTGAATACATGCTAAAGCTTCTCTTCAATCTCCTTCAAAATATAAATACTGGCAACAAATGAGTTCCTACAACCAAGAACAAATTCGTTCACAGTTTAGAAAATGGGATATATTAAAATAATTTGCCATGAAATATCATAATCAATCAAGGTCATTAGCTATACTGAAATAATTCAACCATCATGTTATCCTCAATAATTTGCATAATTATAAGTCTCCTCGAGAATAAGATCATCACTTAATATTAAGGAGCTCTTTTTTTATTTAAAAATGATAATGTCCCATTTTACGAGGACGCTATTGAAAATTTGGCAGAGTTTTTCCTATAAAATAGACATCCCCCTTTTGAAAGAAGAGTCAATCATGCAATAAAAATACACTTCTATATCGACCAGTAACTGCAACTCAATTTGGGTCTCCAAACTATATGTCTATTTTCTCAATTCAATCCACATTGACATCGCAAAATCTATGATAATCCAATTCACGATTTAAGTATACTAATTTGTAGCCCATACACCCTCATTTATAGTCAATACATCAAGATATTCTCAATTCTTATCAACAATAACTCAATTTAATCAATTTCATTCATTTATATAAGAACATAATCCTTTTCTAAATTTTTAGGTACCTTGAGAATAAGATTATTTAGGTCTTAGTTGTTAGGATTTATTCATTAAGAGGTTATTTAATTTTTTTAAGCTATGAAAGAAAGATATTTGAAGACTAAATTTTAAGGACAACTAATTAATTCGATTGGAAGCAATACAGTTAAAGGCATGCATCTTATAGCATGAGCAGTTGTTGAAGTTGAAAATCCTAACTTGTACAGTTGGTTTATTTCTTTCCTATAAGTTAACTTGGAGTTAATTGGAAGATGGAGATGAAGTGACAATAATTTTTTATAAGTAAAAGGTACATAAATTTATACTTGTGTTTTTTTTACTTACGTTATTTTTTATATATACATTATTATATTATATTATTTGATAGATGTTTAACTTATGAATCCAAATATTAATAAGATTTGTTAAGAAGTTGCTTCAAAATGTACATCACATTATATATCCCGGACATATGTACCATAATTAACATGGACAATGGAGTGGTAAAGATGAGGAGACAATTATGGATAAGTTCATGGTCTACATAGGTCAACGACTTCAACGAGAAACTGAACAAATTAGACAAAATTATATATGGAGTGTTTTTGTATTACTTAAATATCTATAAGAGCACATTTTAAATCAACAATTCCCAATAACATAAGGAAGATGAAAGTAAATTTAGTTAGATATGGGATTTGATCATCTTGTCTTGACTTATATTTATAGATAAAGAATTTGTCTATATAACAAATAAGAATGAAGATATATAGATGAATAAGCTATAAATACTATTTATGATTGACTATATAATAAATGAATTATATGAGTAATTGTAGTGAATATTAAATGTATGAATATTATTTTATAAATTAATGAATTCTTTATAATTCGTTTCAATTCATATGAATTCCAAGTCAAGTAGGGTAAGAGTAAGAAAGAATGAAGTTATTCTATATGTAACAATCAGTGTAATTTTTATTATACCTTATCTTGGTCATTTAGATAAATAAGGACTTAATCATTCGATAATATTTTACATGTAGGGCATTATGTATAAAATCCTTTATATATAAATCATTTTAATTATCAAGAGGAAATTTTTTTAGAATTTTAAAGAAAACCTAGTAATCTCCAAACAAACTTGGAGGAACAATTAAAATGACTTTAAATCAATTTTTTTATCAAAGTAGTGTATTTTATCTTTGAAAAGTCTCAAGAGTTAAGTTTTTTAAATTAGTCTTTAAATAATTTATATTATACATTTTCTATACATTTATGCATTTTTTAAATTAGTCACCAACTTTTTCTGCTGCCTTAATTTCCATCAGGACTTTGCTTGTGTTATAAACTAAGGTGTATAACTTAATACATCTTAAGAGTTTTAAAGATTTCTACATAAAATTAGCCCATTCTCAGTTTTAAAGATTTCTACACATCAAAATTATTATACTTGGTCCAATTTATTCTATTCCATCTCTATCGGGGACCATTTCTAATTTTAACTTATATTTTCCACGACCATCTCAAGAACTGTCATGACATTGGTTGTTGTGACAACGTACGAAATGAGCTTTAGATTACCTCATAAAATGCTCCTCCTCAAGTGTTCGTATCCATTTTCCAGTGGCGTGCAGGACCAACCAAAACAACGCTGCTTGACGGCGTCGGACGGCCCACATCTCGCCGTGCATGGTCAGTCCGCGTAAGACTTTATTTGCTCATCTTCTTCGCCTGCAGAATTATTCAAGGCTTTCATAATCACTCCACCTCTTGTTCTAGCATGATCCAGTTCACCAGACTATAAATACACAAGTAGAACGCAATGGCTTTGAACTACGAACGCAACCTTGAGATTCTTGTCTGATTTCCCAATTTACCCCTGCTCTGACAAATGGCTTCCCAAAAGTTAGAAATAACCGTCTCGTCGGCCCAGAACTTGAAGAATGTCAACAGACGCTACGGTCCGTTGAGGTCGTATGCTGTTCTTTGGGTGGATGGGAGCTGCAAGTGCTTCACCCGCAAGTGCTGCACCAGAGTCGACGATAACGGCGACACTTCGCTGGTGTGGAATGACACCGTCGTCATCCCCTTGCCTCCTGGTCCCGTCGAGGATCAGACACTGTACATCGACGTCGCTCATGTCCGATCTGACTCCGAGGAGGACATCAAACCGGTCATCGGATCGGCCAAACTCAAGCTCCGCAATGTTATAGAAGAAGCCGGTTATGGAAAGCGCTTGGTACGCTCGCTTCGTCTCAAGCTTCCTTCTGGTAAACCGCATGGAAAACTTAAAGTCAAAGTTGCAGTCAAAGAGCCAGCCTACCGTCGGGCTGTTCCTTACTACACACCACCGAACAGGGTCCAACATCAGGCACCGAGAAGGTACGCGTCGCGTTGCAGAGCCGCGTCGCCTTCTAGAACGGCACAGCTTTATAGAACCGCGCCGTCTTGCAGAATCGCGCCGCCTTGTAGAACCGCGCCGCCTTCCAGAACCGCGCAGCGTTACAGAACCGCGCCGCCTTGCAGAATCGCGCAGTCTTACAGAACCACGCCGCCAGCTTATGGAAATCCTTATGCGCCGAGTCGGTGCTATTCAGCGGCACCACCAAGCGTTTATCCACACAGCTCCTTCTCCTCCATAAGCACTTTACAGACAACCGAGTTACGATCAGAATCAGTATGCGCAGATGCGGAAGTCAAAGAGCAACTTCGGGGTGGGGACGGCATTATTGGTGGGTGTGGTGGTCCGAGCTTTGGTTGGACTTTCATTGGCGGTGGAGAAAGTGGAGGATGATATTGACGACGACTACTAGAGAAAGTCATATGAACCTGAGTGGGGCTCATTCAAGTGTGGGGTTTTAGGAAAGTCATATTACGTGGTCTCGGTAGTGTTTATCGCGTTGAATTGATTCAGTGAGAATAATTCTATTTTCTAGGAAAGTTGTTGTTTCTTTTGTTCCGGGAGCGAGTCTAGATCCTCTATCTAATATTATAGTGTCTTATTATATTCAATAAATCTCAGCCATTTATTTATGTAAGTTCTGCGTAAACGTGAATCCCACAAAATAAATAGCTAAAATTTTATGATACAGGATAAAATAAAATAATATTAGACAGAGGATAGGGAGCATGGGCTGGTATTCAGCCGTTAGTATTTTTAGCAGTTGTGTTTCTTGTTGGCAAAGTCTCCTAGGCCTAGCTATCATGGATAGGAGACTATAAATGTTTTTGTACGAATATCTAATTTCATTTCCTCTGTTGTTTGTTCTTTTCTGAATTTCTCTAATCTCTAATACTTTCTGTTATAAGCTAATTGGTCGCATCAGAAAGTTGTTGTGGGACCGCATTTCATTCGAGCGTGCTTTAGCCTTTTGTTACGTAATTAATAAATGTATTAAAAACCGATTTAACTTTTTGTGATTCTTAAATGTTTTATTATCATCAAACTTTAATGTTCTCATTAAAAATATTATTAACAAAATCACCTTCTTTTATATTACCTGTAGGAGTATAATTAAGAATATATATATATAAGATATTTTTAAAAAGCAACTAATATTTTCTTTTACTAAATAACGAACTCGTTTTTCACATGTGAATTCGTCTTGCTTCCTGAGTAAATAACTTGTTCATTTCCCACTGGCTTCCTTAGGTTTTGCATACAAAGTATTTGAAACATGAATTGTAGAACCAGAATTAATCCACCATGTGTTATGACTAATATTAACCATATTAGACTCATAACAAACAAATGAAATATGAGTATCTTTCTTCTCGAGCCAATTCTTAAATTTGACGCAGTCTTTCTTCATGTGTTCCCTCTTCTTGCAGAAGAAACACTTGGACGGTTTCTTTATATCGGCTTGAGGGGCAACTTTGCCCTTTCCCTTACTCTTAGTATCGTCCTGTCTCTTCTTTCCAGAAACGGTCAAATTGAGCCTTTCACAATCTTCCATCAACAATCTCTCCTCCTCTTGCACACACATGGTCAACAGTTCGTTAATCGACCACTTATCATTATGTGTGTTATAGGAGATCTTAAAAGGACCGTATTGTTGAGATAAAGTGCATAGAATGTAATGCACCAGGAAATATTTCGATATTATACATTCCAATGCTTTCAACTGAGTCGTTATGTCCCTTATGCGCATTATATGATCACGTATCCCTTTTATTCCAGTGAGCCTTAAGGATGACAATTGCATAATTAAAGTGCTAGCAAGAGCCCTATCAGATGTAGTGAATTGTTTATCAATGGCCTTTAATAGATCTTTCACATTACTATGCTGGTCAACAGAACTACAAATGCTAGCATATATTTTGATCTTTATGAACGTTATAGAGAGGCGATTAGATCTCTCCCACCTTTCATAAAGAGCAATAGCTTCTGGAGTGCTGGTCTCAGTCGTACTCAGTTGTTCGGTCTTCCTAATAGCATAGTCTATATCCATCCAACCTAAATAAAGCTGAATTCTCTCCTTCCAAATCTTAGAGTTGTCACCTCTCAATTCGGGAATATCATGTGGAATATTATATGGTTGAGTAACTGCAAATTGAGAAATAAAAATATATGCTCGTTATATATATTTCAAGACCCATAATAATTCATGATTTACCAATGTAAATCATGCATTTAATAGATGACTCTAGTGACATAAGACTTGCCTG
>JANVCQ010000007.1:31946576-31958130 GCA_025531925.1 Erythroxylum plowmanianum | reverse complement strand
TGAGGGTATATTAGGTAGTATGTATTTATTAGGTTACGTTCCATCCTAAACCCCCCAAATCGGAGGTTTCTTATTTTTACTGTTTAGGATGGAATGGAACGTAACATGAAACCCTCCGCTTCCATCCCACTCCATTCCATTCCATTATATTATGAAACCTTCAAACAAACGATGAAACTATGTTACATTCTATCCCATTCCATTATTAACCATCGAAACAAACAGAGCCTAAGGGTATCACTATATAAAAGGCTCATCCACCTCCTTGTAACATTAGATATGGCACTGCATGTCTCAAAACAATTTGAAAAACCAATGCATTTTTATCGCATGAATCAAACAATTACGTAAACCCTTTTTCAATTTTCTCATAAAAAGCCTCTAAAAACTCAACAAGAAGTCAAAACCGTGAGAGAAAAAAAGCAGCAAGAGCACGTTGTGAATTAGGGTAAACTGAAAAAATTAACAGTAATCGAGTGTTGTAGAGATGAAAATATAAGAGGTGAATAGTTACCAGGAGACGATGAAATTGGGGTTGTTCCGAAACTGATTTCGAAACCTACGATTCTTTGAAAGGCGCTTCTGGGAAATTAAGGAATTTCGGGTTTGTTCAGTCTTTTTTGACAGTTTATTTTTATTAACATCTTGGTTATACAAACTCCAATTTGTTAGTTAGTTGGTAAAGGGCTCTTCTAATTTAAGTGAGGTCACGAATTTAAACCGTCCTTATGTATGTATTGGTTTAAAATTTGGGGCCAAAGTTTTATCTCTCGCAAAGAACCTACTCGACTCGAGCGGGGATTAATCTGAGTGTGAATGATTTAAATATACCTTCCCATAATTAAGACCTTTCTAAGATACCTCGTGGGCAGAAAAAAAAAAAAAAAACACCTTGGTTATACAAACACTAGCAAACCGACTCAGGCTTCTGAAATTTTAAATACCATATATCTTCTTAATAATGTATTTATAATTAAAAACACTTTAACTTCTTATAATTTGACTCTTTTAATTATGCTTTACATATCCCCCTTCAAATTCATTTATCATTTTTACTTAAAATGGTACAAGAATTTTAAATAAAATTGTATTAAAATTAATAAAATATGGCAAATGCAACACTAAAATGATTAAATAACATCATAAAATAAACAATTATTTTTAAAAAATATAAATATTAAATCACACAAGAGTCTAATGTAATTAAATATCTAATTAAGATTAATGTTTCCAATACTTAATATCTTAAAATGTTAACATTAGAGTAAGATGTCTTTTTATATATTATAAGGATATATGAATATGATTTGCACATAAGCAAATAGTTTATAGGTTCCAGAGGGTCTCATATTTAATCTGCCTATTTAGTGAAAAATTGATTCTTCTCCTTGTGAGATATTTACTATTTAGTATTCATATCTTCAAGTATGGTATGTATCATCCAGAACTCATGAAAGAGAAGGATGAGAAATAAAAGATTCCCTTGCATAATAATGAATCATCTATGCCATCTCAAGTCAATATGTATTACCATTCAACCTCTTTAGCTTCATTAATGCCCAACTGGACTTGATAATTCTAAAATTTTGTACAGAAGCATAATCTTTATGAATGCCCCCAAATTTGTGAAACTCCACCTTGATATGCACTAATGCATGCAAGAATCTAGAAAACTTTATAACAAAATTTTCAGAAACTAAAACACAACATCCACTGCAACTCAATTTCAATGGAGTTTATATAACTAATCAATGGCCTTTGAGCCCTGCAAATTTTAACGTCAATACCTTCCCATTCCCAGTCATGGTGAAGAAGCAAAAACAATCTTCAGCATCTAGAAAAGAGCCATAAAAGATGGCTATTCACCTCCCTCTAAATGTCCAAATAGTTCTTTCCAATGAGCCGATGCTTCTTCAGTTGTCCGGAGAGTCCAGATGTGGGGCTTGGCTTTCTCCCGTGAAGCCAGAATTTCCTGCACTCAGATTCCACTTCTATAAGTTGCGTGCAAGATATGGTACAAAATGAAGAAAGCCATACACCTGCTTGAAGAAAAAAAGATCGATCTTTGCTATACGTAATGTTCCAATATTTTGTTCATAATAACCTGTATGGATCATGTAAAACTATAAGCTTAATGGATAACAATGTTTGTCAACAATTTGAAATAACTTCTCTTCTATACAGTCCTGAGAGAGGAGAAGAGAATATTCAAAAGAGAATAATTTAGGAGGTCTAGAACTTCATATAGATGAATTCAGAAAAACAACTAAACCATAGTAATTGTCTGAAATTACATATATGTTAGGGGTAAGTGAAGGCTCAGTGATCTTGTATTGAATTGTTACTATAGAAACTTCGGAAAAGCAATATGCTAGCTTTGAAGTGAACTCGAAATCAGCAGAACTAATGGGTTTCTCATAATTATAGGAATTAGAATAACGATTAGAAACTAGACTACAATTTAGTACAAAATAAACCTATCACATTAACTAAGTCCATCATAGAATCCCATAACTTAAGAATGATCAATTATGTGCTTTCTTCAAAAATTAGACTTTAATTGTAGAGGTGACTTTCATTTACTTGTAACTTTGACAGGACACCAATCACAGCTTTTCCCTAGTCAGCTAAGATCTTCTGTAAGCTCCAATTTGTCAAGCATAGTTCATGTTACACAAGTTCGTGTATTTTTAACATATCAAAATTGCAGTATTTAATTCACAAACTCCAAAAAGAAAAAACTGGCCTCTCGCTCTCTCTAGACCTCGCATTTCTAACCTATTTGAAAATAGGGAAAACCCAATTCCAACCTATTTGAAAATATAAAAAATTATTAATAAGTAGAGATTTTTAAATAAACCTGAACTTGGGAAGATTTTTTTGTCTTGAGAGTCAAACAATCAACAAGAGCTCTCCATTTCTCTGAACAATTATCAATATATCCAACCCTATAATACTGCTGCATCTGGTGCACCGGAGCTGCAAAAACCGCAAATTTCCCAATCAGTAACCTATTTATTTTAATTTTATCGAGAAGAGATATTATTATGCAATGTCAATGAATACAGTGTAACAATATTATTTTTGTAAGTGAGGAATTGGGAAGAAAATCAATTTGTTTTAGGGATAGAGAGATTCAAAACTTACAGTAGCAGAACCAGAGAGCATCGAAACAAGTGGAACAGGACAACCGCTGCGAGGAATCGCTTTCGGAACTCATTATGCTTACTGAGTCTCAGCCGTAATTCCCATCTTCTCCAAAGTCCAAACCATTTTCGTTATTGATTTTCTATTTTCTCCAATCACATCTACACTCAATCTGTCATGGTCATTCATAGAAAACAAAAAGAATACAGTTTCAACGGATATGCAAAAAAAAAATTGCATTCCCTACTTTAAAATCCAAAAGGACTACAAATTGGGGTTTTCTTCAATGTCATTAACCTAGTAACATAAGGGTATCACTCTATAAAAGGCTCATCCACCTCCTCGTAACATTAGATATGGCACTGTATGTCCCCAAACAATTTGAAAACCAACGCATTTTTATCGCTTGAATCAAACAATTCCATAAGCCCTTTTTCAATTTTCTCATAAAAAGCCTCTAAAAACTCAACAGGAAGAAACTAAAGGTTCGTAGAAGTCAAAACCGTGAGAGAAAAAAAACAGCAGAGAGAGCACGTTGAGAATTAGGGTAAACTAAAACAATTAACAGTAACTGAGTGCTGTAGAGATGAAAAGAGAAGAGGTGATTAGTTTACCAGGAGACGAAAAAAATTGGGTTGTTTCGAAACTGATTTTGAAACCTACGATTCTTTGAAAGGCATTTCTGTGAAATTAAGGAATTTCGGGTTGTTCGTGTTTTTGAACATTTATTGTTATTAACATCTTGGTTATACAAACACTAGCAAACCGGCTCGAGCTTCTGAATTTTTAAATACCATACATCTTAACAATTTGTTTATAATTAAAAACACTTTAACCTCTTATAATTTGACTCTTTTAATTATGCTCTACATCATCATCATCATCATCATCATCCAGATCAGCTCTCTCTGTGCTTTTAAGTAAACATCTCCTAATAACTTACTCAACTATTTTTGGTGAACTTTAAAGGGTATCCTTTACCCTTATCCGATCACCCTAGACATGACGATATACCCTACTAAAATTACGGTATTGCATCAAGGACAGCCTTAATCAATTTAATATAACCGACCTGGAAATACCAACAAGAAACCCATTCCCAAACTCAGATTCCATACCTATTTTGTAAGCTGATATTCGAAAAAAATTGTTTTCAAACTATGAAATAGATGAATCATGAAGTTCTTTTACTTAAAAACAAGAAGTTGATGAATCAGAGCATGGGGTCAAGGCCCACCGTAGAAAAAACCCTTAGTTGCCAAGCAACTGAAGCTGACTCACTTTCAACTGAAACCCCAGTATGATTCTAAGCAACTTCAATATGAAAAATTTTAACAACGAAAGATCACAGGAAAAAGCACTCTACAACCAAAAAGGAAAAACACAAACTGAAACCCTCTAGTTAAATAGCGACAAAACCCAGTATCCCTTACCTCGAGCTCCAACACATCAATCTCCAAACAACTAAAACAGATCTAAATCAAAACCAACATCAACAAAAGTAAAGCAAGCATCTTGGAATGCGTACGCAACAAAGGGAAAGATGGGTTATCAAAAAGGAACCTCCTTTATGCGAAAACACAATCAAAAGGCTATTTGAAACGAACCTCCCACGCCGGAGGAGAGAGATGGAGCAAAAGAGACACCGCACACAGAGAGGGAAAGACCAAGAGCAAGAGGGAAAGAAATACCAGATCCGAGAATGCGCCTCACGTCGTCGGCCGTGGGGGAGTCGTTACCACCTTAGTAGATTATAGAAGAAGAGACGAGGGTCTATGTTGTTTGCTCCGAGGGTTTTGCAGCACCAAGTGAAAGCGGCAAATGAGACCCAAGTATAGCTACGGTTTTTAATGTGCTTACCAGACCCTTCTGGCGTCTGGTAAAAAGTTCAAATGATATTAAATTGTTATAAAATTAATATACTTCTGTGCAAGTTTTTAAAAATTTAATATTAACCAGCGTTTAGTTTTACCTGACAGAAAGATTATTTCTAATATAACGAATAAAAAGTTTAAAAAATTTAAAATTTTTTATTAAAATAAAAATAGATCAATTTTTATTAATATATAAAATAAATCAGAAATAAATTCAATAATTCAAATAAAATTTAAATACCGTTTAAATACAAATACATTTTTAATAAAAAAAATAATTAAATGCAAATAATGATATTAAATTGTTTCGTGAAAGTTTAGAAAATTTTGTTAGATTTTATGCAAAAAGAGAACTTTCGATAAAAAAATACAGTTTGATAAGTTTCATATTTTTAGTTTTATCTTTTACTTATTAATAATTCTTTTTAGATTTATAACTATTGATGTAAAACACTAGTAGAGATTATTTGGTGAAAGTGAATTAATATTGAAAAACCTTGCTATTAGATTGCTCTATAAAACAACTTTCTACATCAATTTGTGAATGTAACTAGTGCGAGTATTCATATGAAAAATGAAATTTCTTACAATGTCAAAACCTTAATAATCTTTTTTACGTTACTTATAATTCAAGAGTGAATAACATAAATTTTATTAATTTGTTTTTATCTTTTCACTTACTCTATTTTTAATATTAATTTTATAATTTCTTTGTTATATATCTAAGGTGTTTAGTAAAAGGAGAACATATAATTCATTTGATTAATTATATTAATTTATAGATTAAAGAAGAAAAACTTTCTCTTAATCTTGATCATAATAAATTTGAAAAATTAATTAATTAAAAAAACACATTTATCATAATGAATGAATTAAGAACAATTAATAATCATTAATTAATATCTTATTTTAAATATATTTAACATTAGAAGTATAAGGTGTTAGATAATAATATTATACATTATTAATTTAAAATTTATTTAAATGCAAAAAAATTAATGTAAATTTTAGAAGGAAAGCATGAGTTACGACTCTTTACCGTTAAAAATTTTAAAATTTTTGACAATTAGAAGCACAATTTTTTATTTTTTTATTATTCTAAGTTTTATATTAAATTTAAATTTTATTTGAATTATTAAATTTATTCCTAATTTATTGTATACTATAAGCTTGTAGGGTTTTGCAGATCATAATTGATAATGCTAAATAGAAATTTAAATCAGATCTATCGATAAAAGATATAAATATGACGAAGGGAGACCTAATACTAAAAAACAAAAGAAACCATAATTAGGTGGATCGCAAACTTTTAAAAAAATCTAAACTGAGAAAACTGCCACCTCTCATAATACATAAATCATAATGATAAATCTAAGAGAATTTCTTTTATTCATTTTGGTTTGGGTGGGCCCGCATTATTGGGTTTTGTTCCCTTTGGTTAGGTCGTCTACCTCCTCTTGGGAAATCGAACCTGTGACCTCAGGGTTTTGTTGGGTGCAAGATCCACGCCTTTCATCACTGAGCTATACTTTTTTGGTTTGGGTGGGTCCGCACCATTGGGTTTTGTCCCCTTTGGTTAGATCGTCTACCTCCTCTTGGGGAGTCGAACCTGTGACCTCAGGATTTTGTTGGGTGTAAGACCAACGCCTCTTACCATTGAGCTAATACCAAAGGGGACAATACCTGGCCGGTGAGGGTCCCTGCCCAAACCATATATTATTTTAGGACGTGCAATAAATAAATCTTTGATTGCAAAACAACTCCTACCTACCTGACAACTTTGGACCATGTGACGTGTTGGGTTCGGCTTTAAGCATACAAAGGCTAGCCCATACATTCGAACTCGGCACGTATCAAGCGTAAAAGATATAATCTATATATAAGTTTAACGTGGGCTCAACATAACATTTCATAATAATGTAGATCAGATTCATATAGTGTATAAACTTTTTCCAACCACTTAATCAATGCTTCATTAATTAATTATTCAATAAAAACAATAAAAATTTATAATGTAAAAAATTGAGTGAAGAAACATTCTCTTAATATTAGTTATATCAAAATTTTTAATTAGTAATTGATTAAGGCTGGGTTCTGAGCAAGGACATGAAGGTCACCTGCTTAGGACCTACTCTTATGAAGACTAAAATAGGACTCACTCTTGACTTTTATAAAAAACAAAATGAGGCAAAATATGATCCACTCTGGACTCTTATAAAGAGTAAAATGAGACAAAAATAAAAACTCAGTTCACTCTTGACACTCATAAAGAGCAAAATGAGACATAATCTTAATTTTTTTAACATATTTTTATTTGTTTTTTAAGTTGTTTTTCTTAATCTTGATGTTCAGAATTATTGCAGCTGATTGGATTTTTTAATAATAAAAATATAATTATTGCACTCCATAGTAATCCATCAATTCTCCTTGTATAGAAACTCCACTATTTATTATTGCCATACTATGACTATGATATTCTGTATGATATTTGTATCCATTAACGAAATATACCGGATACGATTTAACAGTTTGCAAAGGTTCCTTAACAAGATCATAAACGAACTTGTTCTTTACTGAATTTTCAAAGGCCTACATAAAAAGAAATTATAATATTAATAAGTATAATTTTATTTCAAAACTTAAATCTTATAATTCAATTATTAGAATATTTGTTAGTGGAAACTTACATATCTCTGGAACCATCGTGCAAAGTGTCTTCCAACCTCATTATTTACTTCATCCTATGTGATGTCTGGCATGATCTCGCATAATAATACATCATATAATCTAAATACATTATTATGTATTTTAGTTATGAACAAGACAAAATTTGACAACCGATATAATCATGTTCAACTTACTGCATGAAAGATTGAACCTCTTGACAGTTCAATAAAATGTAATCATAGGCAACCTCAATTTCTTCCTCTGTTAACATTCTTCTTATTGCACGCCCATATGCTCACCCAAGATATGTGAAAATGGATAAGTTACCATTAGCATCACTCCTTCCTCCCCCATCTTCATTACAATGAACTTTTCTTTCTCTTGTATGAACATGTGGCTCAAAATAATGTCCGCAAAATATACTAGCTTCCTCCAGTAAATAAGCATTACATATCGAACTTTCAACTCTAGCTTTGTTTTTGAAATTTTCTTCGAGTGGTGCAAATACCTATATTAGTAAATATGGTTATTACAATTTAATAGTTAAAACATGTGGTTACTCCAATTACAATAATTTGAATTTGAATTACGTCTTAAACGGATACAACTATCGATATTGAACTGGACCAGCTAGTTTTGCCTTGTATGGTAAATGCACAGGTAAATGCTCAATATAATCAAAGAAGCTTGGAGTAAGAATTCCTTCTAACTTACACAAAATTATTGGAACCTCCCTTTCTAATATTTCCATTTCAGTTAACTTGATTTCGAATGATGTTAAATTTTTGAGAAACAAACTTATTTCTATTATCACTTCCTAAACCTTATTCGATAGCAACTCCCGAAATGCAATTAGAATGAGCCTTTGCATAAACATATGACAATCATGACTTTTCGACCCAAATAATTTGTGCTTCCACATGTCTACACACCTTGCCAAGTTTGAAACATAACCATTGGGAAACTTTAGACTTTTTAACCATTCACACAATATTTTCTTTTATTTTTTGTTCAAAGTGTAACATGTTTTCGAATATTTACCGGTGTGAAGATCCTTATGTAACTCATTCCTTCTACAAAAAAGTTACAAATCTGCTCGTGATTTTGCATTGTCTTTTGTCTTCCCTTCAATGTTCATTATGGTATTGAACAAATTGTCAAAAATAAAATTTTCAATATGCATCACATCTAGAATATGATGTATCAAATTACTTTTCCAATATGAAAAATCCCAAAAGATGCTTGATTTTCTCCAACCAAAGTTTTTACTAATGCTTGTATTTACTTCATCAGTTTCAAATTCTGTAACTTTTAGCAAGCCTAATTCATCAACCTCATGCAAAATCTCTTCACCATCTTTGTAAAGGGGAGGTGTTTTTACCATCCTATTCTTAATGAATTTCTTTTTATTGCGTCTAAATGGATAATTTGGAGGAAGAAATTTTTCGTGATTGTCAAACCAACTTACTTTGCCCCCGTTTGGAAGATAAAAGGCATCAGAATCGTTGCCACAATAAGGACAAGCCAGTTTTCCTGCTGTACTCCATCCAGACAACATGACATATGCTGAAAAATCACTAATGGTCCACATCATTGTCGCTCTCAATACAAAATTATGTTTCAGAGATGCATCATATGTCTGAACACCGTATTCTCAAAGATGTTGCAATTTTGATATCATTGGTTTTAAAAAACATCAATTTTACGCTTTGGATTTGAAGGGCCTGGCATAATCACTGTCAAGAACATATATGCGTCCTTTATACACATCCATGGAGGCAAATTATAAGGAGTTTTTATGATTGACCATGATGAATATTGCTGGCTGGATTGACCAAAAGGTTAGAATCCATCTGTCGATAATCCCAACCTTACATTTTGACTTTCAGCTGAAAAATCAAGATGGGTATTGAAATGTTTCCATGCCAGTGCATCTGAAGGATGACTCATACTTTCGTCTTCCTGTTCATGTTTATTATGCCATCTTATGTCATATGCAATAACATCATAAGCATATAGTCTTTGAAGTCTCGGAGTTAGCTGGAAATAGTACATCCGCTTTCAGGGTACTAATTTCTGTTTCATTGAACGCTTTCTAGAATTGAACCTTGGTTGACCACAAAATTTGCACTCTTGTAATTTCACATCATCTCCCCAATACAGCATACATCCCAATTTGCAACAATCAATCTTCTCCACAGGCAAACCAAGGCCCCTAATAAGTTTCTTCATATTGTAAAAACTATCAATCATTGTATGATTAGGAGGCAATGATTCATTATACCACTCAAGAATTTTATCAAAACTATGGTCCGAAATACGCCCTTTAGACTTTATGCTCAATAATCGAGTAATTGAAGACAATTGGGTAATTGTCTCACAATTTGGCCATAACTCTTGGTCTGCTGACTGTAGTAAGTCAAAAAACTGTTTTGCATGTGGGTTAGGTTCTTCTTCAAGATTTTCCATATTTTCCTCAAAGGTATTACCGTTTGCATCATAAACCATTTGCATGTACGAATTTTCAGTCCCATCCACATAATTTGTTCTTAATGGAATCCCCCTTCAAAATTATTTAAGTTAACAGACGATTCTGCTTGATGACCCCTTGAGGTGCAACAAATGTCGGGTTCCCCATTTTGTGTCCACTCAAAATAATTAGGGACAAACCCTTTTCTCAGCAAATACCCATTAAATTCATCAATAGCAAGGAAACATTTGTGTTTGCACTTTTTACATAGACATCTGATCTTTGGTCCATCCATATATGCAAGTTGAGAACATGCATAATGAATAAAAGCTTCAACTTCGGCAACAAATTCAGGATTAATTTAACCATCAAATGTTAATCCTCTATACATCCAAGATCTATCAACATAACTCATTTCTGCAAAACTGTTAATTTAAAACAACGATTCATGAGTTAGCATCATTCATGTTCGCCAAATATTACCTCACATCTAAGATAAGACTTTGTGACTCCTAGGCTCCGTGTGTTTTTCACCAATAAGTCTCACATGAGCAATTATCATGGTTATGGGTTCATATCTAAAATTTTTGTATACTTAAGATCGAACTTATATGTTTGTAATCATATATGGTAGAAGATTATTAATATTAAAAGTCCTATATTAAATATGTACTAGTGCTAAATATAATTAGTATTCATAAAAATATGAATACTTATTTTAATAAATTGTTTTAACATATAGCTAGTTTTAAAAGATGCATGTAAAAATTCGCGCATGAAAAGTACAGAAAAGCTAATCACGACGGAATAAGAATCAATGAAATAACGAATTGACATATTAAGGTAATTGGAACTATAATATAAGTCAAACTCATCCTATATTCAATGATAAATTGAAGTTTATACGACAAACAAGTTTCACATCGTGCAGACCATTTCAATTAAAAATGCAGGAAGTTCAGATGGGAAGTTGAAACCGCAAACAAATACCCAAATTAAACAAAGTTCAAAAAAATGTAATAAAAAACAAAATCACTTATCTCAATCGACATGCAGAAGGATCTTCCTGAAGTACGTGAAGGAAGATGATGATGACGAAGTTAGAATGAAAAAAATAGAAACTGATACAAATGTCATTAAAATGTGTGAAAATTCATTGTTGACATTGTCACATCATATAAGAAAATGAATGCATTGAATACCTTCTAAAGATTCTCTTCAATCTCCTTCAAAATATAAATACTGGCAACAAATGAGTTCCTACAACCAAGAATGAATTCGTTCACAGTTTAGAAAGTGGAATATATTAAAACAATTGTCATGAAATATTATAATCAATCAAGGTCATTAGCTATACTGAAATAATTCAACCATCAGGTGTTATCCTCAATAATTT
>JANVCQ010000007.1:31891499-31940880 GCA_025531925.1 Erythroxylum plowmanianum | reverse complement strand
ATACAACAGTCCAGAATTTGCCCTCTATCATCGTGTTCTGCTTTTATTTACGTCTGTTATTATTGCCAATCACTACACCATGTTGTTAAAAATGATTAGTTTATTAATTATATCATGTTTGACAATCAGAGGATTACATCAACTGTTAGTTAATTATATCAGTGGTTAGTTAACAACAGATTATATCAGCTGATTTAACTAGCAAATAACATTAGATGTTTATTTTAAAATGTTTGATAAAATTAATTGTTTAGTATTACCTATTTGTGTGTAAAATGACTTATAAGGCATGTCTTAAAATAATGATTTATAAGGACATAAGTATTATATCTTGATATTTCTTTGAATATTCTCATAAGAATTTAGATTTTAGATATTTAATTTCACAAAAATTAAGTTTATAATTCTACTACAAAATATAGAACATATACTAATAATAATAATAACAATAACAATAACGATAAATTATTATTATTATTACTACTACTACTACTTTATTTCTCTATATTAATCTAGTTAAAGTTCATTTTTCTAATATATTAACTTATTAGTTATTAATCAATTTGAAATTTAGAGTACTAATGTTTGTTGAAGTGAAAACAATAACAAAAGATAACAGCTTGAATAATTTGTAATAACTTTTGAGAACAATCGTCTTTTCATCTTTTAATTTCTTAGTCGTTGAAGCAAAACGCTCCTCATAGGATCATTTTCCATAATAGTGGATTGGATTCAATCCGCTAACTCAATCAGCTAATTACTAAATATGATCATCAGCGATTTGACATAATCAAACAACCAAATATCTTTCAATCCCTCAAAAAATAATTGATCAGTCATTTATCAAACAGGGCCTTAGTTAATCATTTTTCTTAAACTTATCAAATATATAAACTAAAATAAACCGATTATTTTCATTTAACAATCACCTTTTTCAATTAAACTTTAATTTTTTAATAATCTTCTTCAATTATTTTTTAAATTCTTTAATTTTATTCAAATTTTAATATATTTTATAACAGTTAATACAGGTTGAAAACTTGAATAAGTCTAAAAACAAAAATTTGAGTCGTTCAAGTTGGTTAATTTCAAATAGGGTTTGGTTACAAAGATCAATTTGAATCGATGGATTAAAATATTAGAAGATGTCATTTTAATCGAAACTTAGTCGAATTGGATCTGAATCGAGATAGAAACTTTTGGATACAATATCTATATATATTCTTTTAGGACGTGGAATAAATAAATCTTTGATTGCAAAACAACGCCTACCTACCTAACAACTTTGGACCATGTGGTGTGTTGGGTTCGGCTTTAAGCACGCAAAGGCCAGCCCATACATACGAACTTGGCACGTATCAAGCATAAAAAAATATAATCTGTATATAACTTTAATGTGGGCTCAGCATAAAATTTCATAATAATGCAGATCAGATTCATATGGTGTATAAACTCTTTCCAACCACTTAATCAATGCTTCGTTAATTAATTATTGAATTAAAAGAATAAAGTTATATCAAAATTTTTAATTAGTAATTGATTCAGGCCCGATTTTGAGCAAGGACAGAAAGGTCACCTACTTACGGCCTACTCTTGTGAAGACTAAAATAGGACTCACTCTTGATTTTCATAAAAAAACAAAATAAGGCAAAATATGATCCACTCTGGAATCTCATAAAGAGTAAAATGAGATAAAATAAGACTTCGTTGACTCTTGACACTTGTAAGGAGCAAAATGAGACAAATCATCTTAAATTTTTTCTTTACATATTTTTTATTTATTTTTTAAGTTGTTTTCTTAATCTTGATAGAATTATTGCAGTTCATTAGATTTGTTAATAATAAAAATATAATTTTAAATTTTACATATACGTGTGTGTATGTGTGTGTATATATATATATATATATAGATAAACGATTTATCAAATTCTTTTTTTATTTGACCTATAACTTATTAAATGTTAGGAACGACCTTGAATTGATAAAATAATTTATTTTGTTGAAAAAGAGAATGGATAGATAAGTATATGAACTTTTCCAAGACTACCTTTATAGAGTAGAAAATGTGTGACAATGAGAAAGAGAGAGACAAGGAAGAATTAGAATCAATCAATGATTGTAAAAACTCGTAAGCTTTTTATATGCTATATGTGCTAAAAGGCACCCAAGCAAAAGGTAAAGTTGAGAGCAATAATAAAAAGAACACCAAGAAAAGGCTAAAAAGTTGAGTTCAAGAAGAAAAGACCCTTTTCAAGGTGAGGTAGAATAGAAAGGACTCAAAAAAGAAGAAATGATGCTAAACAAAAAGTGAAGTAAAGCTTTCTCCATTTCATCCAAGCATTTTTTATTTTTTAATAAATATTTATTCCAAAAAATCAGTAAATACTTCTATTACGAAAAAGGTTCTGGATAAGAAGCAATTAGTTTTTAGTGTAATATTTTTACGATTAGTATTTTCTGATATTTATGCAGCTCATCGCCAGATATTAATTTATAAAATAAATGTTTTAATTTTTAAATAATCAATTTTTTATATTAAAATACTGTTTATATTATGTTAAATTTTTTATTATTTATTTGTATCAGAAAATTAATTATAAATGCAAAATTGTCATGGTTGGTTAGAGAGATAGAAAAAGAAGAGAGATAAGATAAGGGCCAAAGGCCAACCGGCCGAAGTCATTATCTTACACACGAGGGTTGTGCGCGAAAACCCAATAAACAAGTGGGCAAAGCACACGTGCGCACGAAAAAGTAAAGAAGGAAGTGATTACAAGAGCACTAGAAAAAAGAAAGATCATATAATAATAAATAATCAATTTTAAATTATCCAATTTTTTGATATTTTTAATTTAGTGTTCAAATTTTTATAATTTTTAATTGAGTAACTAATCTTTTAAAACTTAAAAATTTTTGTTGCTCGGGCTATATACGTGTCAAGCAGAAAACACATTAAAAAAATTTCTCTGACTCAATTGAATCATCGCCACCATTTTTACATATGAACGATTATATATTACGAACATAAAAAATTTCATTAGTCAAATTAATAAATTATTAAAATAAATAATCTTTTAAATTGAATTGTTTTAAGATTTTAAAATGTTAATATCTCAATTGAAAATCCTAAAAGTTTAAACACTAAATTAAAAAAGATTATAAAAATTAACAATTTAAATTTGGTTATCCCAATAATAAAACTCTTTTAATGTTTGTATGTGGGTACATGGAAAAGTGCTAAAGGCCATTGCAAATATGAAATATTACGTGACAAAAGCATTTACTGATAGTACGTTAAATTCTCTGTTCTAATTATTCTGTTCTAATCTTGTTTTATTAAATATTATTCATATATTTATGTGGAATCCACATAAATGTGTGCATAAAATTTAATAAAATATGATAAGAATACCATAATCTAAACAGAAGATCTGATCTCTCTTGAAAGTGGCCTAATGTGGATTTCAAGTGGTCTATCTCTAGTCCAATGTGTAGTGGACCAACCTTAAATTTGGGATTTTTAGTTACAACATTGCTCCTTTCCATTGAAAAGGATAATGAATTATCTTTCCATTCCACGAATAAAATTTTAATAGTTAGATTTATTAATTTTAAAATTTTAACTTTAATATGTAATTTGAGGGTTGTTTCTCATTTTAATATTAAATTATCAAATAATTCATTTTAAATAAATAATTTATAAATCATTATATGCACTCAATGATATAATTAATAGGCATTAAATAATAACTAATTGTAAATTTTACAATTATAAAAAACTTGTGACAATATAAGAAATTACTAATTTAATTTTAATTATACATGAAATATTTGGTATCTGCCGTAAGCTTTTCCTCAATATAATCTTGTGGGATTTGGGCGATCGGGGGACCATTAGGAGACCACCACAACTCTACTAAATAACAGTTACTTGACATTTTAGAAATTAACATAGGAGTAACGGAAATATCTTGATTAGATTCGTAAATTATTTTTAAATGTTTTATTTGAAATATATAATATATAAATTATAATATATTTTTAAGTTTATTTAGTTCACACATAAAAAAGTTATTAAATGATTCTCTTTGCTAAAAAAGGTATATTTACAAGGGAATCTGATTATGGAGTATAAAGCGTAGAAGCATGAAGACGAAGGCAACAAGCCAACGGTCAACGGTCAACGGTTTTTAACGGTTACGATGGTGCGATCAATCAGGGATTGATTATTGGGTGGTTTAAGCAACGGCACATGGGAGGCTCAGTAGCACCAAATGAGCTCACGAGTCTCGCGGGGGTTAGTTAAAAAGGCTTCAGATTCAATGTACCAAAAATTAAAAAAACACATTAATAATATATATATATATATATATATATATATAGATATAATAATAATAATAAGAAAATGAAATCACGAGTATCTCCACCCCACTCCCGCCGTCTTTGGCCCGTTGGATTTGGTTCCAAGCCATAACTGCATGGCATTCCCTCGTAATTTGTCATTTATATCAGGGCCAATTGTGCACACTAACAGCAAAACAAAAAAAAAAAAGTAAAGTGTATAAATTACTTTAGTCAATAAAATAAAGTCAACATATCTTCACTTTACAGAGATCTGTAGAAGTGTAGAGGGTTATAATATATATACAATTTTTTTTGTTATCATCATCACACTTAGTCTGAAGTCTCGTAGTAAAGTGAAGTTTAGAAAGGTCTGATAATGCACAATCTTACCCCTATATAATAGAGAAGTTGTTTCCGACACACAACTTTTCTTTTGTATTTTTATAAAGTGATTGTTTCTATGATTTGAACTTACGACCTTCCGATCATACAATTTTGTGTCTCTTTTTATAGTTTGTATTAAAATGTTATTTTAGTTGATAATTACCCAATTTACTCGTAACAAGACGTGAATGTTACAATGAGCCAGAACAATAATAGATTTATATCTCATGTTTTATTTGTTTAAAAATTAACAATATTGTTAAATTCTAAATCAATTAAATAAAATTATAATTTTTGAAATATAAAATAGTAAAATTGTATTAAATTATTTTTTAATAATTTAAATTTTCATTATTAAAATTAAACCATAACAATGATACAGATTAATACCTTTTGTTTTACTCGTTTAAAAATATTTTTATTTTTAAAATTTCTTAAACTATATTATAATTTTTAAAATATAAAATGTTGAACTTTTTATTAAATAATTTTTAATAAAATTTGTTATTAAGATAAAATCATAATAAAAAAACAATCATAACAATTAATTACATTAAAATATATCCTAAAATAACTCAATTTTCTTTTATCAAATTATTCTAATAAATTCAGTAAATTCAAATCAAGCAATAATAAAAATTTATCATAACAATTTTTATTTTATTAAAATAATTAAAATTTTAATATTATAAAATAATTTTAACATCATAACATAACTAAATTAGTTTAAATTACTTTAAAAATATTTTAATTTTACCAAAAATAGAAAAATAGAAAAAATATATATATGATTTAAGTAATTGATTACGTGAAAAGATAGCGGTAGGTCCTTAAGTTATGATTGCACCAATAATTAATCCAACACTCCAAACTCCAAAAAAAAAAATCTATTACAAAAAAACAAATCACCAATCAGGAGGGGCCGGTCGGTCCCACTCAGCCTTCCGTTTGCTGACGTGGCAATAATTAAACTGCGAAACGGAGGATGAGGACCTGATAGTAACGGAAACTGAAACAGAAAAAAAGAGAAGTTATCACACACTCTCTCTCACGATCTGTTATAAAAATTCAAGTCACGGTTTTTGACCTCTCTCCTCTGTCTCTGCTCTGCTCTGGATCGCAATCCTAAGTTCCTGAGCTCTGAATCGAATATGAGAAGCGTAAACAACACCGTCGAGACCATAAACGCCGCTGCCTCCGCCATCGTCTCAGCCGAGGCTCGCGTCCAGCCACCAACTGTTCCGGTAAATATGTTTTGTTTGTTTGTTTGTTTGTTTGTTTGTGTTATGTATGCATATCCGTGTTGAACATCATTGAATCCTTTTTATGGATCCTGAGTTTGGCTTTTTTAGTCTTATCGTTTTCATAGATGAGAAATTGTGTTGATGTGATCTTTGTTCGCCTGCTAAGAAATTTTGGTAGGTGGGGAACTAAGATCATCTGTGCTTTTAATCTGTTTCTTCTATGCTCAACTTCGTCTAAACTAGTCTAATTTTGATTGGTGAAGAAGATGGTAAAAGGGGATAAAGATTGAAGCTTTTTCTAGTCGAATTTGGATTCTTTCTGTAGATTATGGGAACCAGAACAAGGATATGATGAAGTTGGTTGATGATTGATGACATTACTTAGTAAGGCACCACTTTGAATCTGCGTATTGTCCTAGTAAAAGCGGTGGTATTTTTCATATACACCAATCATGTAGCTTTTTACCTCTGGATTTATGATATCTCTTGAGAAGACACCACTTCGAATCTCTGTATTTAGAGCTCTTTCCATGAAAAGCTGTGATATCTTGCACTACTGCTCTTGCCAAATTTTTTCAAGAAGTGAAATTTAATAATTCTGGAATAGTTGACCCGGATGCATGACTCAGTTTATCCCATGGGATGCAAGGTGTGGGAATTTCAATGCTTCCACTGTATGGTCGACAATTGAGAAGACTAATCATTTTTGGGTAGATTAATCTCTACTATAGAGTTGATATTTTCCAATTTGCATGAATTTTTGACGAGGAGAGACAATGCTAGGTTTGGTCCTTTCCAAATGAGTTGCTCATACTCTTCTTACTGTCCTGCTTTATTTGAATGCAGAAAAGAAGGTGGGGAGGTTGCTGGAGTCTTTACTGGTGTTTTGGAAGTCATAAAACTAACAAACGAATTGGTCATGCTGTCCTCGTTCCAGAACCAGAAGTAACCGGAGTTACAGTTCCTTCTGTTGAAAATCAAACCCGTTCAACTGCTGTTGTCCTCCCCTTTATTGCCCCTCCCTCTTCACCTGTTTCATTTCTCCAATCTGATCCACCATCTGCCACTCAATCACCTGCAGGGTTGCTGTCTCTGACTTCCCTTTCTGTGAATGCTTACTCACCAGGTGGAACTGCCTCAATTTTCACCACAGGCCCTTATGCACATGAAACGCAACTAGTCACACCACCGGTGTTTTCTGCATTTACCACAGAGCCTTCAACTGCTTCTTTCACTCCACCTCCTGAATCTGTTCAATTGACTACTCCATCATCTCCTGAAGTGCCATTTGCGCAACTCCTGACATCTTCTTTGGAGCGTGCTCGAAGGAACAGCGGAACCAATCAAAAGTTTGGCTTGTCCCACTATGAATTCCAGTCTTACCAGTTCTACCCAGGAAGCCCAGGTGGTCAGCTCATTTCACCAGGTTCAGTGGTCTCAAATTCTGGCACCTCTTCTCCTTTCCCTGATCGACATCCAATTCCTGAATTCCGAATGGGTGAAGCTCCCAAGTTCATACGTTTTGAACATTTTACAACTCATAAATGGAGTTCTAGATTGGGTTCTGGATCATTGACACCAGATGGTGTTGGGTTAGGCTCAAGGCTTGGTTCTGGTTCCATGACTCCGGAGGGTGTCGGACTAGGTTCAAGGCTTGGTTCTGGATGCATGACTCCTGATGCTGTAGGGTTACGTTCAAGGCTGGGATCAGGATCTGTGACACCTGATGGTGGGGGCCCCTTAGAAAACCGTAATTCTGAGGTTGTAGGTCTTGCCAATTCCGAAAATGAACCTAAACTTGATGATTTGGTCGTTGATCATAGAGTGTCATTTGAGTTGAGTGGTGAAGAAGTTGCACGTTGTCTTGAGAACAAGTCAGCGGCATCTAGCAGATCTTTTTCTGAATTCTCCCAGAATTTTGTAACAGAAGACCAAATAGAAAGTGGCAGCGTAAGCAGAAGCGGTGCAGATTGTTTACATATTGATGAAACTTCCACCGAGGTATCGCAGAGACCTTCAGAAATGGAGGAAGATCACTGCAATGGAAAGCATCGATCTGTTACTCTTGGATCATTCAAAGAGTTCAACTTCGATAATTCCAAAGGAGAAATCCCTGATAAGCCTAATGCTGCATCCGAGTGGTGGGCCAATGAAGCTATTGCTGGCAAGGAAGCTAGACCAGCGAGCAAGTGGACCTTTTTCCCAATGTTACAGCCAGAAGTGAGCTAACATTGAAAAGAAACATATTGATGGCCTCCACATTACTGGCCCATCAGATGCAAGTCTGAAGGCAATACAGTTTCCAGACAGAATCCTTAAATTCTGTGATCAAATGACTGATGGGGGATAGGTTGAACAGATCAAAGGGAATATTCATCTCTTTTGAACCATAAAGAGAGCGCAGAGAATACAGCATGTAGGTATCATTAGGCTTCCGCTTCAATAGAGCATTTTTTCCTCTTCTTTTTCCCTGTAATGTTATACAACAATAGCACTTGCATATAGAAGTTGCTATCTAGATTATTTTTTGTCAGCTCGTGTAATATAAAGAATTTATGTCCAAGGGCTTGCTAGTTGCTGAGTCTGTGACCTGTATTCCTGCAGTTGTTATGCACGAAAAACATTTTGGTCGGTTCGACCCGTAATCGCTATTTTTCGAGCGCATACTAGATCGAATTCTGTACTCTGAATCTACCACTCTTGTGAATGCATTTAGTAGAGTTCTGGATTTGTAGGGATGGTGAAAGATATTGTGTATGCCATTTATGGCTGGCCTCATGCCAGCTACCGTTATGCTGGCTAAGGATAAGCCAAATAATGTTGTTAGGTAACAGCCAAGGCTCACGTCTATGTCCTGCCCAACTTTCTCAACAAATAGTCCGACAGAAAAGAAAGAAACAGCCTGTGAACTTTGACAAACAAAACTACTTTTTGGTTCACAAACTTAAAGTTTCTTTCTTTTTGATCTTTAGAAGAATCCGATTTGCAATTCGGTCTGAACCCAGTTCAAAATATACTTGTATGTATAATTTTATGTCGGATTTAAACCCAAAAAGTTTAAAACTCATTGGTCAATATGACCATTGTCACTCCTAGATTGAGTTGTCTCATCCTAGTTATGATAAAACGATATTCATAAACCAGTTGTCAGCAATAGGGAATTGTGATCAGATCAACCTGTTCCAAGTCTTTTTATATTTTCATGTGGGACTACAAGTATATAGATAAGATCAACCTGAGGTAAATGACAGAGACATATGCTGTTCAACTCGAAGCAAGTGTTCGTTTTGTACCCATGCAGTGTTTGTATCCATGCCTCTGATCGAGTTTCTTGGATCCTTTCTGCTTGAGGAACTGAGAAAATACTTTGATTGATTCAACCCCTTTAAATAATTTGGTTTATTTTACATCATTTGATGCTCTAAAGGGCCGCCTTCCCGACTTGTCAGGGTGAAGAGGTTATCATGTGATGCTCTTAGTCCACTTAAATTTGGTTTAAATATGTTAACTATGTTTCAGTTTCATCGTTACTACCCTTCAAGGGTTCTATGAAAATCTGGCACAGTTTCGATTTACAAGTCTAGAATCTGGACAGGATCAACCATGGCAGATGAGGTACCAACTACTATCTATTGGATACACTAAAGAGCTCTGTCAGATATGTTAAACACACCGTTTGATGGGTAAAAGTAAAGACGAAACCTTGCTTTCATGGGGGTTGACAAAATGAGGTAAAGACAATTGCTGGTGATGGAGAACCTAACACGTAGGCACTACATTTCAAGAATATGCGTCTCTCAGATTTTAACGAGGAAGGCTGTATCTTCTAAGAAGTCAAGCCTGTCAATCTCAATCCCACCTATTGAATCTAAAACCTCATCCAATCGTCAGCTTAGGACAGTTTGCTTTTGTCGCAAGTTCCTAGGTGTCAACCCTTTTTTGGGCATGTGTCAGTTGATGAGTTGCACATATACCTGGAATCTGCCAGGTGATCATACTAATGATTGCTGCGGAGAACCTCCTTTCGCAGGTGAGATTATGTTAGGAAGAGTACTTGAATTTGGCTCGATGTAGTAATATTTGTCTTTGAGATTCAGACTGAAAGCAAGTTGGAACAACCCTGAAACGAGACTGTGTCAGCTACCTCTGAATTTGATCAAGTGAACAGATATGGCCATGGCCTCTGCTGTGAAAGTAGTTCTGGGATTAATTGCATTCGGGATCTTCTGGGTGCTTGCAGTTTTCCCTTCTGTCCCTTTTCTGCCAATAGGAAGGACTGCAGGGTCCCTCCTTGGAGCTATGCTTATGGTAGTATTCCGAGTGGAAACTCCAGAGGAAGCATATGCTGCAATTGATCTCTCAATCCTTGGGCTTCTCTTTGGGACTATGGTTGTTGGTATTTATCTTGAGAGAGCAGACATGTTCAGATACTTGGGTAATTTGCTGGCATGGAAGAGCCTAGGAGCAAAGGACTTACTATGTAGAATTTGTCTCATTTCTGCAATTTCAAGTGCTTTTTTCACCAACGACACCTCTTGTGTGATTTTGACTGAGTTTGTTTTGAAAGTAGCAAGGAAGCATAATCTTCCCCCTCATCCATTTCTGCTTGCTCTTGCTTCAAGTTCAAACATTGGTTCTTCAGCTACTCCAATTGGCAACCCTCAGAATCTGGTCATAGCTATCAATAGTAAGATATCTTTTGGAGCCTTTGTCACTGGAATTCTCCCATCAATGCTTGTGGGAGTTGTTGTGAATATTGTATATCTTATGTGCATGTACTGGAAGTTGTTATCTTCTACTCAGAAGGATGAAGAAGATGCAACTGCAGAAGTTGTTTCAGATGAGGATGTGCATTCTCATAGGTTTTCACCTGCTACTTTGGAACGTTTTTCAAGCTCAAATTCTCAAGAGGGAAGCTCTGCATTGGAAACTACCACCATAAATGGCTCCTCCAGCCCAATAAGCCACCCTGAGACTCTGAGGAACCGTGTAACTTCAACTGAGAATGAAATCACCAATGTCCCTAGCAGTTCAGCAGATTCTTCCAAAGAGATTGATGGCTCTCTGAGAAGGGAAGAAACTGTTTCTTCAAAGAGGGAGAGCTCAGTGGAAAGAGTAAGAGATATTTCTTCTGTTGAGATATCAAAGTTCGATGAAGACTCAAACTCCAAGTGGAAAAGAAGGTTGTTGAAATTATGTACTTATCTCGTCACAGTTGGCATGCTTGCTGCTTTGCTTGCTGGTCTAAACATGTCCTGGACTGCCATAACTGCTGCAATTGTTCTTGTGGTTCTTGACTTCGAGGATGCTAAACCAAGCCTTGACAAGGTAAAATCTATAACCACCAGGTTCTTTTCCCCTCCACTGCAGAAACATTCAAAAGAAAAATCTAATTTCTCCCGCAAAAATCCGGTTCATGTCTCCCTTTTTGCCTCAGGTCTCCTACTCACTGTTGATATTCTTTTGCGGAATGTTCATCACGGTCGACGGCTTTAACAAAACCGGAGTTCCAAGCTCTATGTGGGACAAGTTGGAGCCTTATGCACATGTAAACCATGCTGCTGGAACTGCATTACTTGCTGTTGTCATACTCCTCCTGTCAAATTTGGCCTCCAATGTACCAACTGGTATGCTAATATTTCAAGTTCATAACTCCTGATAGTTCAAGCCCTGTTCACTGCATTGAGGCTTACAGTAAGCAATGGTAAAGAACAATGAACCAGATTGAATAAATCAGATCCGCACCCGTATAAGGTCCGCATCTGTATACTCGTTACGGGTGTATTAAAATCTCGTACATTTCTGAATCATGACAATATGATAACTACTAACATAATGTACATGATCATGAACTACTGACACAAGCCTTCCTACTATGAACTGCAACTTTCTGGTGGCTCAACTCATTCAAACTGCCTGTTCTTTCTATTCCTAATTTCTTAGTTCTGTTGCTCGGATCTCGGGTTGCGGCATCGGCAGCGGCTATGTCCACGACAGAGGAGAAGAAGGCCTGGTTGATTTTAGCTTGGGTGAGCACAGCAGCTGGGAACCTATCCCTCCTGGGATCAGCTGCCAACTTGATAGTATGTGAGCAAGCAAGAAGTGCAAGACATTTTGGATACAATCTGTCCTTTTGGAAGCATCTTAAATTTGGATTTCCCTCTACTCTTCTGGTTACTGCTGTTGGCTTAACACTCATAAGATGATGATCATCCTATTATCATAATATATGTAATTACAGTAACGATTGAAATCGACTTAGTTCAAACCAGTTCGATCATTGTAATTATGATTCTGACAGTCTGTGATTTGGTTAGATTGGGCTGGACAACTAAAAATCAAACTTTGTGTTGTGACTGTTTTATTTCCCAGACATATCGTCTAGCCCACCTTCGTTAAGTCCAGCCCATACAAGATATAAGAACCCAACCCACAGTTGCTAACTATTACCGTCTTACTGTGCGGGAAAAAAAAGAAAAAGGAATACACTTAGCCTCGATTTGGTTGGGCTTATGTCAGTAGAGTTTTTTTCTATAGATCTTTTCTAAGAAGTCAGTTGAATGTTTAATTATTATTTAAAAATGAGTTTTTTTGAAAGAGTTTCATAAAAAAACTATTTGGCAATATAAAAATAAAAAATATTTTTAATTTTAACTATATTTTATTTTATAATAAAAATTATTTATGCATATAAATATTATTTAAAGTATATTAAACAATATGTAAAGTACAATATATTAATTATTATATAATTTTAAATCATATAAATATAAATGAAAATGTATCTAACCAAATCTTTTATATAAATTATAATATGAGTAAAACTAGTGTCAAAAATAAATATTAAAACATATAAAAAATCAAATAATATTATAATTGTGAGAATTATGTGTAAAACACAAGGACAAAAGAAACAAAAAAAACTTATTAATTGATCTAAAAATCTACCTAAAAAAGTGCACTTTTGAGAAGTTCCAAATTTGAGTTTCTTAAAAAATCATATTTTGGCTGCCAACAAAGTCATATCTATTAGAAAAGTACTTTTTTATTTTACAATCAAGCACTCATTTTTCTTAAAAAAGATTTTTGTAGTAGAAAAAATTGCTTATTGACCTCCCATAAGCTTATCCAAACAAACACTTAAGTTATGTTTAGTTAGAAGTTTATTAATAAAAAACTTTCGATTTGGAAAGTTTTTGATGAAATTTAAAATGATAAACAGCTTATACTCTGTATTAAATTATCAATCCTTCATTTAAACAACATTTTGCTATTTTATATTATGAATCTTCCTGGGTGGGTCAAGCTAAACACTGATAGAGCCTGTAACCTGTTAGTGTCCTCTGCCTCCGCGGGTGGTCTGTTACGGGATAGTGCGGGAAACTGGATTGGAGGCTTCATGCACAACCTGTGCTGGTGCTCAGCCCTGACTGCAGAGCTCTGGGAAGTTTATTCAGGCCTTACTCTTGTTTGGGATCGGGGTTATCGCCAGATAGAGCTGGAAGTCGATTCTACAGCGGTGATTGAGCTGCTTTCCTCTGCAGACAGACGCTCTCGGACGCTCAACCCCATAGTCATGGGAATTCACGAGCTGTTTGCTCGCAATTGGACTATTGCTCATCGGCATATATATCGAGAGGGCAACAGATGCGCTAACTGACTCTCGACTTATGCAGCCCATTTTGATGTAGGCGTTCACTATTTATCTACTACACCCATAAGGTACCACTTACTCCTTTTAAAAAATATGTCCGGATAGTCTATCCCGAGATACTCGTTGTAATTTTTTTCGTTGTCATTTCCCTTAAAAAAAAAACAAAAAAAAGGACGTCGCTTATAAAGTAGCTCGAACCGTGTGTCCCAGGTTCGATTCGGATCCGAGTTTCAATGTCAAACCTAATTTTGAGTAACGATAATGTTAAAAATAAAACAGAAGAAGAAAAGAACCGTCTTTGTCTTGGTAATGCCAAGTCGACAGCAACACATGATAAGAAAGCCAAGTGGGGCTACAGCACGTGCGAGGATGGTGGTGGGGTCAACATCTCATGGACCCCGCTCATTTATTATTATTACCTTTTTTTTCCACACTCCTTCACTTCCTACTAAGACTATTCATATTTGATGGCTTTTATGTTATTAGGATTATTCTTTGCCTCTTGTTTTTATCTAATTTTCCAATAATTTGAAAAGAATAATATAAAATGTAATTTATTAATAATTTTAAAATTTTAACATCACAATCGTGTTTTTCACACCATTATTCTTATATTTTAATAAAATTCAAGACAGACGAATAAAAAATAAGAATATAATACGAATACATCAAAAGTGATAAATTATATTCACTAGTGTCAATTAAAGGATCCATGAACTTTCATTACTCTCCATCACTTTGTAAGGCTTTTGGTGGATCAATATGCTTAGTGAACTAATCCCACTTTTGTTATGAATGGATTAAGGAAAGGCCATGTGTGTTAAAGTCACAAATGGAATAAAGTGTGATATGAGCATAATCTTTCAAAACACCTCATAATGTTGTGGATGGACCCCTCCCCTAATTGGGCAATGCCCAAGTAGTGATGAAGTCTATGAACAACTTTCATCAAATTGCACAAAAAGTATTTATTTCTAGTAGGCCAAGTTTCCACTTTTATTATTAAAATATGAAAAGGGGATTACATCTAATTAGACCCCTTCATATTTAATTTAGATATTTTCCAATTATTCCTATAATATCATACCTTTTTTTTGGGACGAAAAAATTATTGGTGCAGAACATCTTAGTTACATCAAGTATTATTTTCTAATTGTTTTCAATAGTTCAGAGAAATCCTCTAGTCTAAATTTAAGATTTATAAGAAGGTTCAGATAGTTTTGCAAGAGTTTGTTTGAACAATGAATACGACATTTTGAAAACTTTAGATAAAGCTTATAGCGAATAATTAATTTACTGATATAAAAAAGATAATTATTAGTATTTTACTTATTTAAAATTAAAATTTTAAAATGAGCAAGACCCTTTTTCTGAATTTTTATTTTAATAAAGAATAAATTATCATAAAATTTGTCCCAAACTTATAAATTTAGAATTATGGAAATAAAATATCATACTAAACTAGTCTTATTAACAAAGAAAAAAAAATCATTTAGGTCACTCTTGCCGGCTTGTGAAATGGCAAGAGTAACGTAATCAGTCAGCAATACGTAACAATATAGAATTTAAGACAGTGACTTTATATTAATTAATTATATATTATTTTATGTCATGAAAATTAAAAATGAACCGCAAGTCAATTATTGGTTATTTTTTTAATATGAGAAATAATTTATATAACTGTTGAATGTTAAGTTTTGTTTAAAAAAATGAATTTGATAAGTAAATAAATAATATAATAAAATATGGTTCAACTAATTTTTAATTAATAATTAAATACCTGTATCATAATATTATTAATATAAAATTTAATTTTTATCAAATTAAGTTAAATTTAAAATAATTTATTTTTATATTATAGTGTTTTATTGTTAATATTTATTAAAAATATAAAATTTAATAATTTTAAATTAATTAAACTATGACTTAATCTCGTATCGTTACCATAAAAAAAAATAGCGAATGTAATAATTTCACACACTTGCAATAACTTCAGACATTATTAACTTTCTAAAAATATTCTTACATTTATTTTCTTACAATCCTCATGTTTCGGGCGTACTCATTTCTCTCTCTCCTGTTCGCTCTCTCTCTACGCGATCTCGTCACCAGCTCTCAAAATTCACGAGGCAAAGAAAAGAAAAATCTTTCCTTTTTGGTTGCTACGTTCTTAGATTGCAAAACGCTTGTCAGGGTATTTCAAGAACGGCCCTTTCGAGTATAAAGAAGTTGATTTTACAATCTTTTCGCTGTTTCGATTTGGGCTGAGTGACGTATCAGTGCTTCTTGTCTAGCTTCTGCCCTCCAACTCAGGGTAAGTGTCCGGCTTAGTTTTGTTCCTTTTTCTTGTAGTGTGTAATTGTAGTTTACATCTGGGCAGTCATTGTTTGTTAATTTAGGTCGTATGTTGTTGTTTCTGATTCTACACGTAGATCTGTTTGTTGGTTTTGTGAACATTTAGTGACTGGGATCGTAAATGTTTGTTTGGTTCCTGGGTTAATCGGGGGAAGGACGAGAAATGTAAGTGAGTAAAGCTATTTAGTGGCGTTAGTCGTTTAAGTAGTAATGCTATTTCAGGTTGCAAGAAAATCTGGAATCTGGAATCTGAAACTGTGACATATCGAGTATTTTGAGGGTCATTTCTTTAAATTCCTTGAGACATATTTGCTATTGTTAAAGATATGCATGCTGAGATGGTGGGAGTTGAATTTTTTAAAGACGTGTTTTTTCTGGTTGAAGTCAATTGTATCTGTTCTTTGAACAATCCACTGTAGGTGCTAAGATTTAGAATGCTTTAAGGCTTTTCCACAGAACCTGGAACAATTTTATCTTTGATTTTTGGATCAATTTTGACTTTTCCCCTTAAGGTCAATGACCTTGTTATGTTAACTGGATTTTGACACCCGTTTTGCTCTCATTTGCAAAAGTTCATTTATTAAGTACACTTCCAAATATACACAGATGCGTGCATTTGCACAATTTTCATTAAGGAAAAGATAATGTTTGAATGGCACTGTTTCATTTTACATATAATATATAGTATTCTCATAATGAAGTTTCTATTTTATTTGTGCAGGTATTTTGCTTCCTAATAAAACTATAAATCTCACACAAATTGTTACTGGAAATTGATGACGTTGGGCTCTTAATTTATCGAAATTCCTGCAATCATTACCGGTGGTTTGGAAGTAGATTATTGTATATTATCAAGCCAAACAAGTTTTTTCATGTGTTATTAATAAAACATGGACATATTGTGATGCTGGAGATTAAATAGGTTTGAGAAACCTTTGGTTCTGTAAGTCTAAGAAAACAAAAAATATGCCTTCATGGTGGAAGTCATCATCTAAAGAAGTGAAGAAGAAATCATCCAAAGAAAGTTTCATTGACACAATACATCGAAGGTTTAGAAGCCCATCTGAGATTAAGTCAAACAGCAGATCAGGAGGGTCTGGAAGACGCTGCAGTGACACAATTTCTGAGAGGGGATCTCAATCTCGAGCAGAATCCAGGTCACCCTCACCTTCAAAAACACATGTTTCTCGATGTCAAAGCTTTTCTGCGAGGTCCCATGCCCAACCACTTCCCCTTCCTAGTGTGCATACGCCAGGTGTGGGGCAAAAGGATTCTGGAAATGGCATATCAGCGAAACCGAGATCTGAGAAAAACTCAAAATCATCATTGTTTCTGCCTCTTCCAAAACCAGCATGCATTCGTGGTAGGCCGCATAAAACAGATCTAGATTTAGATTTGGTCACTGCTTCGGTTTCTAGTGAGGGCTCCATTGATAGTGATGTTCCTGCTAATTCTACTCATCGCAGTCCACAGGCAATTGACACCGACCATGGGACAAGAACTAATGCGTCCAGCCCTTCCAGGTCAGCCTTCTACTTTATTGTAATATTAGGGACATTATTAGTGGCCTTTATGCTTTCATACTTTAGCTAGTTGCTGATGCAATTTATGTTACTTTCTCTGAAGTGCAACGCTCAAGGACCAATCAGCTTCTATTGGCCAAATCAGTGCAAGGGAAGAGAAAAAACCATCTTCCCTTGTGTTTGGTAATCATACTCTACCTACATCACCTAAACGGAGACCTCTTGGAAGCCATGTGCCCAATCTACAAGTTCCATACAATGGTGCTTTCTCCAGTGCCCCAGACAGCTCAATGTCAAGTCCTTCTAGAAGTCCAATAAGGCCATTTGGAACTGAACAACTCATGAACTCTGCTTTTTGGGCAGGCAAAACTTACTCAGATGTCAATTTGTTAAGTTCTGGCCACTGCTCCAGTCCTGGATCAGGTTACAATTCTGGGCACAATTCGATGGGAGGGGATATGTCAGGACAGCTATTCTGGCAACCAAGCAGGGGCAGCCCTGAATGTTCTCCAATACCCAGTTCTAGAATGTCTAGCCCTGGTCCTAGTTCTAGAGTTCAAAGTGGTGCTGTTACCCCTATTCATCCTAGAGCAGGGGTGGCAACTTTAGAGACACAAACAAGTTGGCCTGATGATGGTAAACAACAAAGCCATCGTTTGCCTCGACCACCAGTAACAAATTCATCACCGTTTTCTCATTCGAATTCAGCAGCAACATCTCCCTCTGTTCCAAGAAGTCCTGGAAGGGCAGAAAATCCGTTGAGTCCTGGATCACGGTGGAAAAAGGGAAGACTACTGGGTAGAGGCACATTTGGTCATGTTTTTGTTGGATTTAACAGGTAAGTCAGGACAAACAGATGCTAATGTGCGTGAAAATGTATCCAGAAGTGTCTAATTGTTAGACACTCTTCAGTTTTGGCATAAGAGAGACCTTACTGGTTTATAGCATGGTTATTAAGCTAGTAATCACTGATAACAATTTACATCCCTTAATTTAATACATCAATAGTCACTCTTTTACATCATGACCTTTTTAGTGACTTCAAGTTTAATATGCAATAAAGAACTTCTCGCTGCATGTCTCATTTCATTTCTTCAACTGGTTAGTGAAAATGGTGAGATGTGTGCAATGAAGGAGGTGACACTGTTTTCAGATGATGCCAAGTCTAAGGAAAGTGCTAAGCAATTGATGCAGGTAAGTTCATTCCTACTATACAGAAACTTTTTACGTTTACAAGACTTTTTGTTTCTCTTCATTTTTCCCTTAATGAATTTGAATTTCATTTAAAACCTTCAAACAGGAAATTTCGTTGTTGAGCCGCTTGCGACACCCCAACATTGTGCAATATTATGGGACTGAGACGGTATGCCTTAACATGTGTTATTATTCTTTTTATGCATATTTCACTTGACTTTATCTTACAGAGATCTAAAGTTTTCTTGACAAGGGGAAAATTAAGCCTAAAAGAATATCTTAGTCTATGTCAGAAACATGCAATGACCCATAGTGGACATATGAGAGAGAATCAGGCTACTCAATAAAGTGGGTTAAGTGGAAATGTTATGAGTTAAATTGATATTATGTCACATAATTATGTTGGGGTTAAGATGAATTTTATAGGAAATAAAATTTGGAAGTTTCCAAATTAGGTTGCTTTATTTATATGGGAGCTGCTTGAGGGCGCATTTGGTTTTGGATGTTATCAAGCATTGATCTTAAATTGATGTAAAATGATACTTAAGAGGAATAGTTAAAACACGATAAAATGTTATGATTGGAGGTGAGGGGATGGAAGCTAGTTCTTTTAGTTTGGGGTATCTGCTCAGATCTTGATTCAAACCTCTCAAACTCAACTATACTGATGCTGTGGATTTTGTTGATTATCTTCTTCAAGTGCTATTAAAGTTTTTATTCTTCATTTGTGTCCGTTTCATTTGCCTATAGATTTCTTATCTATTTAGTAGTTGCTTGTCTTAATAAAGGTTTTTAATACTTCTTCACAGATTGGTGACAAGCTCTATATATACTTGGAGTATGTTTCTGGTGGGTCCATATATAAGCTTCTCCAGGACTATGGACAGTTGGGTGAGCTAGCAATTCGTAGCTACACACAACAGATCTTGTCAGGACTTGCGTACTTACACTCTAAAAGCACTGTCCACAGGTGAATTGAGTTACCTACTTTATAGGCTCTTTTCTGCTCAACTTGAAGATTGCTGACATTCTTGTGCTGAATCTAACATGCAGGGATATTAAAGGAGCAAACATACTTGTGGATTCAAATGGTCGTGTTATTAAATTGGCAGACTTCGGGATGGCAAAGCATGTGAGTAGACGATTACTTTCTCCTTTGAATTGGCATGCCTTTAATTGACCTGTGAGTTTATTGGTAGGGAATCTGTAGAATGGTGTTCAAGTTGAATTTCTTTATTTTTCTCAATCATCTAACTTACCTCAGGTGACTCTTTTGTTAACTTAATATTTTTTTGGTAGATGCTCTTACAGCAAAAGTTAGGTTTACTGACATTGTTATCTCTGTGAATGAATTCTAAAGTTTGGCCTTCTTTACGAGTTTCATGATCCAATTATGATTTCAGAGTGCTTTCTTAATGTTATTTCTACAGATCACTGGACAATCATGTCATCTCTCTTTCAAGGGTAGCCCATACTGGATGGCACCTGAGGTCTGAGGATAATTTTTGACTTTTGCATGCTTAATCATGTGATGATTCTTCATTCATCAGTTGTTTATTCATTTATTGTTTTCAGGTTATAAAGAATTCAAACGGTTGCAACCTTGCGGTGGATATATGGAGTCTCGGATGCACCGTACTGGAAATGGCTACAACAAAACCACCTTGGAGCCAATATGAAGGGGTATGTTCAGTTGACGGGGATATAAATTATCTGTATTGATGCAATATGAAACTTTAAGCTCATCTCATCTCATTATGAACTTCTTATATTTATCTATGTGAACTGCTTTCTTCTATTAGACAATCTGAAATATTTGCATCATGATCTGAAGGTTGCTGCCATGTTTAAGATTGGAAATAGTAAAGATCTTCCAGTAATTCCTGATCACCTCTCTGATGAAGGTAAAGATTTCGTCCGGAAATGTTTACAGAGGAACCCGCTGCACCGTCCTACGGCTTCCGAGCTTTTGGACCATCCTTTTGTAAAGTCTGCAGCACCTTTCGAAAGACCTATTCTTAAACCTGAACCTAAAGATCCACCTTCTGCAGTTACAAATGGGGTTAAAAGTTTGGTAACTTTCTACTCCATGTTTTTATTTTTATGTCGACTAAGTGCAAATTTGTTGAATTAATTGTTAGTGTCCGGCACTATCCCTGTCGTAATTTGCAAATTTTGACAAGGATTCATATGTTAAATTGGTTTCCTGTGGTTTATATGAATTTGTGAATATCATGTCTTCTACTAAGTATATATGCTTCATATCTTGTATTGCCTCTTAATATCTTTGCACCATGAATAAGTTTATCGTGAAGTATCAGTAATAAGTTTGTGTATGTACACGCGTCTGGAGGAAATTTACGTTTGGAACATCTAGCTTATGATGGTCCATCCTGAATGTAGTGAATGTAGGGAAATAAGTGTTCGTTCAATCATTAGAAATTTTGTTGTCTAAACACTTTTTTATGCCGATCAAACATTGTTTTCGTGTCTCCTTTTAGTAATTTTATCTGACATACTTATAAAATTTAATTGATGTTCTTGTTTGCTCATAGGGAATTAATCAAGCGAGAAATTTTCCCTCCTTGGACTCGGAAATGCTTTCAGTTCATTCGTCAAGAGTTTTGAGAACGAGTCCTCATCTCAGGTATTGGCTCTCTCTCCCTGGAGTCCGAACTATGATATTGTTTCCACTTGTGTATTTAGCTTCTGCTCTGATATCTATTCCATCATTTGCAGTGACATCCATATTCCAAGGAACATATCGTGTCCTGTTTCACCCGTTGGCAGCCCCCTTTTGCATTCAAGATCACCACAGCACCTGAATGGGAGAATGTCTCCTTCACCAATATCTAGCCCTCGGACCACCTCAGGTTCATCCACACCCCTAACCGGTGGCGCTGGGGCTGTTCCCTTTAATCTTTTAAAGCAGTCAGCTTATTTGCAAGAGGGATTTATGAACATGTCAAAGCCCTCAAATGCCGTGTACAGCAATGGCCCTTCTTATCATGAATCCAATCCTGATCTTTTTCGAGGAATGCAGATAGGGTCTGCTATTTTTCCAGAGCTGATTCCCTATGAAAGTGATGCGGCAGGGAAGCAGCTTGGGAAGCCCACACATGGGGAACTAACTGATGGACAGTCAGTGTCGGGTTATCGAGTGTATCGGCAGCTTTTGGGAGATAATGTGCAGATAAATCCATCCTTGGACCTAAGTCCAAACTCTCCATTACTTAGCCGGACTAGTGGTATCTAACAAACTGCATTTTGTTTTCTTAACGTGTTGATCAGATCAAGTTCTCAGGTTCACAAACAGCTGAGGGAACCAATTGATCCAAATAAGGATTCGAGTGAAAAACTGTTAACATAGGTTAAGATTTACGGAAATAGAGGGGAGCAGATGAGTTATAGAGGATCAGCAAGAAATCGATAAATGTTACAAGTCCTTCGATAATTGATAATTCTGATTCGGGTTTCAACTGTGAAATAGACTCTGCTTTCTATCCGCCTTGCAGCCAAGTTTCTGGTTTGATGAAGCTTCAACTTGCATCGAGTATAGAGTGCAGAAGCTTGTGGCTTGTGATTCCCCTAGAGGCATGGCTTCAAGTGTTCCAGTGTATGGCAGTTCCAGATAAGGGAAAAATATTCATGTATATTCTTTTAGATCATTGTACAGAAGGGAAACCAAAGACAAATACAATTACGGGCATTTAGACTGCAATTTTTGGAGTCTGAAACTGCTGTACAGAAGATGGAGAATGGAATTGAAGTTAGTGAAGCAATTTGTAGATTTGCTGAGACTAGTGTATACTATGTTTCGTCCAATCCTTGGATTAACTGTCATAATGTACTCTGAATCACATTGCAGAAAGGAGGGGTGAAACCAAATTGACCTTTAATCTCTTATACTTTCTAACTATAGGTATTAGAAAGGATACAAAGCGTCATACCAATGCACCAAACAACTTGATGCATCACCAACATTGCCAGTGAAGTTCAGAGACATCCTATCCAACAGCTTCCGACCTTTAGGTACCTGAAATTCTGACCTTTGAATTCCAATTGGTGCTTGCCGATTTTCTCAGGCAGCAAACTTTCCGGGATTCTCTTCAGAATGAACTCATCGGGGTCAGTCCATATCTCTAGATCCCACATGATTGCGTACACATTCACCAGAACTCTGGTCTTAGCTTTCATAAAGCACATTCCCTGATGATAAATGGTACTGAAGGGTGGAGCCTTAGTGACAGGTTGAGGATAATGCAGATATAACTATGAGAAAAAGCATAATAGGTACAATTATAACCATAATATTACATTCGTAATTGCAGATTACAAGTATAAAAACTTGCAGGGTGTTTGGTTCACTAGTTAGAATAGATAAGGAATGAAATGATTATTCGTAAAAATAGAATAGATGTGGAATAGAATGGAATAAGTATTACTTAGTTTGGCTTACTCCTAAACATTTCTAACGATGATGTATGTTAATGTTTAGTTTGAAAATATAAATTTAAGATGATAAAGGAATAATTATAAGTCCAAAATATCTATTATAATTTTCACTATTATTATTATCATCATCATCATCATTATCATCATCATTAATTTTCTTATTATGATAATATAATAATAATATTATTATTAATATTATTTTTCTTCCAACAATAACAATTATAATAATAATAATTAAAAAAATTAATAATAATAATAATAAGATGAAGAAAATTATTGATAATAACAATAATGATAATAATAAATATAATAATAATAATAATAATAGGGAGAAAGATTACCTTTACTTATTCCGCATTTCATATAATAGGTAAAGACAAGAGAGAAGTATCTTTAGCTATTCTTAAAAATATAGAAATAACTAAACTTTTTTTTTTAAACCAGAAATAACTAGACCTTGAATTAGTTATTTTGTATGTTATTTTTTAACGAAACAAAAGAATAACTATTTATTAAGAATACATCTATAATAGAATAACTATTCCACTCAACCAAGATAATGAATTTCTTACAAGCAAAAAGACACATGTCATTGTCAGATAACTTGATTTCAGAAGCTGGATCATCCTGTATGTCCAAGAGTCTGTCCATCAAATCCTTCATCTTCCCTTCAGAAACCTTTGTTGAGATTGGTTCGAGGCTTTAGGAATACTTTGATGACGAAGTAAACCAAAACAAGGTTTTCGACTTTTTTGGATTAAGCATCTTATATAAAGAGTGAGTTTTTATGCTAAACTCAAGGGCTAATGTGAGAAAATTTTGTTTTGAAACAACAATTTTTAGTAGAGAATAGAAGTTATACTAAATATGAACTGGAGCTAATTGTTAAATCATTCACAATTTGAATATAGGAAAAGAGTCATATATCAGCAAATAAGTACTTGGCATTAACTAAGATACTGAACTTATTACAGAAAAATCTGGACTGGTAACTAAAAGGGCCTCATGAACTAAAATCTTCTATGACAATCTGGACACCAAAATAAAAGGCTAAATGAAACAAAGAACTTCCCTGCAATAAAAAGAAGATCTCTGCTCCACTTTTCAGAAGACCATTGCTAAAACTGGAACCTCTGCTGAGAATCTAATGATGATGTATAATCAGATTAATGAGAGAGTATTATATATTTAAAAAAAGAAACTTCCCTTCATCTTACATTATGTCACCGTTCTCTGTTTGGGTATATACTTCAGCTTCATACCTTTCTCAGGCTTTATTCTGGATTTGACCTTACCAGCTCTCACGGTAGAATCAAGCAGTGGTATATTAACTAAATGATTTGGACCAGTGATTAGAGGAGTTTTAGTATCAGAAAACTGGGAATCCACTGCTGAGGGGCTGCTCTGAACTTCAGTACAACCTGGAGGCTCAAAGTCTGGGGTTAGCACCAGTTTGACATGCTCAGCTGATACGGCCTTGTTCCACCCTGCACAACACATCTCCGATTAGAAAATTCTGGAAACGTGTCGAAAATGATTGTCGAATCTGTTGACAAATTCAACTCACTCTCTGCCAGAAACGCTTTTGCTGCTTTGCTGGAGAACTGCAAACGTCCCAGGAGAGGACTTTCCTCCATGGATGGATACATTTTTGGCATTTCATTAGTGTCTTCCACAGAACAATGTCTTGAACAGCTGTGACTGGATGATGGCTTGTCCTCACCCATACCGACGGACCTATCAACGTGAGATTCTCTACCACTAATATCAACCAGCACTGAACTTCTGCTTGCACTTTGGCTCACGGGCCGCCAAAACTTTATTGTCGATCGGTTAGTGACACAATGAGCATCATCATGTCTAATCTTCTCTTGACTGATATTTTTCTTTGCCATTTGATGCTCTACCACAAAGTGATCTTCAATCTCATCCAAACTGGTATCATCAGAATGTTGACCATTCCCCAGTGTAACGGATATAGCGCCAATCATAACTTCCCCGTTCTTAATCTGATCTGGCTGACTTATTCCTTCAATTTGCACACCAATTCTTGAACTCTCCACATTATATTGAGGTTTTGATTTTCTGCTCCACTTCTTGATGCCATTAACTATAGGGACAGGCTTCCCATCCCTTTGACTTCCATGTAAACCATTTGGTAGGTGATTTCTTTGTGATTTTCTAGGCATGCTCCATCTAGCAACAGCTATATGCATGCGGCTATTTCCTTGATCCGTGAGCCTTTCAAAATTACCAGCATTCATATTGGAGTATTCACCATTAGACTCAGCTTGGAGCCCCAGATCCACATATTCAAGCGTAGTTGGAGGCAGATAGTCTTCAAAGGACAAGGTACCATGGTTTGGAGGTCTATCTGAACCATGTGTATCAGTATCAGTATCAGATACAGATTCTTCAACTGTTGCTACAGCCTCCAGCCCATCATCACTGTGCTCCTTAGCATTTAACAGATTCCCTTGTCCTTGTTCCTTAGCTTTCTGCTCTTTATGCCTGAGTTTTTTAAGCCTCTTCCTCTCCAAAATCTCAGCTTGCCTGCAAAGGTTACCAAAAAATAAGTTTGGGCAAAATTTAGAAATTGATGTTGAAGCACATAATTTCAACCATCATTGCATGCCTGCTGTTAACAACTATCGTCATGTGTAGAACTCTAAACCAGAGATGAAACTAACAAAATTATTCATCACCAAACTAAGTGAACTATAATTATCTTCCTTCTCTGTTAACACCCTTAGCTTCCTCTATAACCTGCCATGCAAGCTAACAGTGAACTGTGACTGTGTTGAAGAAGAAATAGAAACTTGCAGTAGTGGCATGCAAGGTAACATGACAAAATTAATCATAATGTAAACAAACCTTCTCTGGGCAGCTTCCTCCTCCGCCACCAGCAACTTTTGGCACCTCAAAGCTTCAGCATCCTTGTCAGCAAGCCATGCTTTGACCTTAATCCAAAGATGAAAGGTATTTATTCACACCATGATGGCAAGAAAAGTGCTAATCAGCAACTTCTGTGTGTGCAATAGCAAAAGGCCATATGTGTTGAACAAAGGTAAAATCAACTGCAAATGATTAGATATCGAAAGTAACTAACCAATTTCTGCTCCACCAGAAAGCTAGTGCAGGCCACTAAATTCTTTGTTTCAAGGCCAATCTTTGCAGCTTCTCCATCAAAGATATACTTTTGCATTGATACTGCAGCTCCACACAAGAATGTTTTTTCACTTGCATCATCAAGGATACCAAACAGTTCCTCAGAATTCAAAGGAAATCTTGAAGGCCCAGACTGGATTATGTCCTGCAAAAGATTGGATATATTCTTGAATTAGAATGCAACACTAAACAAATTTGAATCAGAAAATGAAACAATTAACAGGAAAAGGATGAGATCCATTACCAAAAGGATAGAACCAGCCCTCAAGCAATATTGTGGAAGAGAACAAAATCCTGGTTTCCGAGTAAGTGTTGTCAAAGACTTCACAATCAAAGAACCTGGAACTTCCTAGTTGGCAATTAAGAAATGAAAGAATTCTTCATAAAGTAATCACGAGAATTATATATAGAAAAACAAAATTAGAGTATCTCCTAATGATGAAAGCAACTACTTCAGAAATTAATTTTCGAAAATGAAAAAGATGGGGATTCATCAACATGTAAGCACAACATCCACACTCCGCTTCACAATAACATTAAACTGATTTTCAAACATATCATCTTTTCTCAGCCACAATGTAATAAAAGAATGGAAGTTCGAGGAAAATCAGTATTTGTAGATCTCATAAATAAAAGAGCAAAAGATTCTAAACATTTTACCATAGGCAATGAAAATTTGAAATTCGATATGAAATGAGAACGATCCAATTGGAAATAGACAATCAACTCAGTATCAGTTGCAACAGATACAGTATTAATGACCAAAGCAAACATAATTTTACCACCATACAATAACATTCTAGGAGCATCAATCTTGAAAAGTTATATAAATAGGTTTCAAGAAAAGGAATCCAAGAGCAAAATGAAATACCTCCAAAATCACGTCATTGAAAGATAAAATTTCCTTTGCATCATTCTCAGTGAGCTGAAAACACAAGGAACATTTGAGCATCAAGAATGGACAGGTTTAAAACAAACCTGCTATAATATTTACCTTATCCCAAAATGAAGCCAACAGATGCCTATTTTTAAAAGAATCCTGCAAAATGTAAAATATCCCCATTAAACTAACATACGTATAGTAAGAAAAAATTATGCAAAGACAAAATAAAGATTGATGAAGATGAAAATGAAGCCGACATCACATTTCCAATTTCCCAAAAATATTCAAACCTGTTTTGCAAATAGAAAAATGAGCACCAAGCATTAAAGGAAACCTTATCAAGCTTCTTCAACCGATGGTGCACACGCATGTGCCTCCTATAGTTTATGGATGAACAAAATTCTCGAGAACATTTGTCACATTTTTGCATCTGCACCTTCAAAGGAGTGAGCAAAGGCCAACCTGGGAGGTCTGCAGGAATATGAGGCAATAAATCAGTGCAAAACACCAATCAAGGTCAAATCCAACTCTTACCAGTTATCAATAACTAATATTGATATTTTAATCACAAACAGACAAGTATCAGCGACATCAAAGGCAACAAATTCAGGAAATTTATGTGCTATATTTATGAAAAAGCACATTTTTTGCAGAGGTTAACACTAACAAGGGGGATAAATTGCTAATCCCATGAATCTTAGATATTAGTGAACCAAGAACATAAAAACATCACAAATAATTAAACTTTTTCCCATCAAATGGTCAAAATTAAACCTTAAATTATGTATTAGCAGGCACCTTGTTGATCCAAAGCATTAAGTAACTGAATCCAATGAACAGGGCTATCATTGGCCCTTGAGAAAGAAAGAAAAGGCTCTTTTCCAATTGCTTGCCGAATGATTGTGTCCAGGGTATCATTTCCATCTTCTGGTTTCATCACATTGGTGGTGTTCAAGGCCTTTTGTTTGGCAACTGGCATTTATTAACTCGGAACAAAAAAATGTATCTACTTATGGGAAGCCACTGCACAGAATAATAAAGATTTGAATTAAAACCCCAAGATGAAGCATTTATTTGAAGATACAACACAACCAAATGTCACAATGGATAAGACAACAAAAGCAATAAAGTCTCTAAATGCTTATATTAACCCTGTATGTGACCCCAATTCTAAATAACAAAACAGAACGAAAAGTTAGACTTTTTCAGTAGGAAAAGAATAAAGAAAAAAGTACCAAATTCTAAATTGCGTTTGTTGCATAAGAAGCCTCACCTAGAAGAATAAAGCACATATAATGTCTCATTCATATCATCCCATTCTACAGAACAACAAAGCCATCCAAATCATATTCAAAGATTAATGCATACGTACTCATACAAATACATACTACATAAGAATAAACGAAATAATAGATGAACAATGCAGCTTTATCTAGCAGCTCCAAGCAACTGTAATCACTTTGAGTAAATGATTATGACGTGTAAAACATCCGTCCATGTAATCAAAATTATAGTAAGCAAGAGAGAAGAGAAAGAATTTTGCATCCAGATCAAACAAACATAACACAACGCTTTTGGTTCCATTAAAACAAAACTAGCAAAAATCCTTCATAAGAACTCAGAGCTCTCGAATTCAATCAAATTAAAATTCGCAAAACAGCTATACACCAATCCACTTCAAAAGCAACCCAAACTCTCTCCAATCAGCAGCAAAACCGCCAACATCATTAACCAGTTAGCAAATTTAGATTAAACGAAAAAGAGAATAATTACAAACAAACGCGTGATCTGCTATCAACATTTGATACCAAGCGTATAGATATACATATATAGAGAGGCTTATTATATACCTAAGGTATGAGTAGGACTGTGGCTTACGTATCAGTGAAGCAGAAGCAAAAAAATAAAAGAGATCAGTGTGCAGCGGAGAGGAATCTCCGGCGATCGACAAAGGGGCGGCGGAATTTGAAGAGTGTTTGGAGGGTGAGAAAATCGGCGAGGAAATTGCGAGAAAGTTTTGCCAAACGAAAATATTTAAAATGAAACTGTGCTGAAGCCTTAAGGAATAAGGAAGCGAATTGTAAAAAGGTAAATAAAAGAAAGCTTTTTTCTGTGTTAAATAAATATTAAAAATTTTGGAAAAGTAGAGGCATGCTGATGTGGCATGCAAGTGGAAACGACGTAGTATTAATGAATTTGACTCCGCAGCGTTTCTACCGTGTAAGAGTAAGATTGCGTATTTTCAGTCCTTTCCAAATCCTACTTTATTGCGGGATTTAAACTGAGAGTGATGATAATGATGAAGTTTGTATTTAAGCGGTAGAGGCAATTTGATGTGGCATGTAAACTGAAACGACGTAGTATTAATGAATTTGACTTAACAAGCTAGGAGATGACAAATTAATTTGATAATTAATAACTTAAATTTATTTTATTTTGTTGGCATTCAAATATTATATTATATTATATTTAATTCAAATTCAAATTTGATAATGTTTTAGATTTGATTAATTATAATAAATTAACGTAGGCCATAGCTTAATTTAAAATTAAACTGTAAGATATCCGATCGAATTTAAAATCAAGTTAACTCGACAATCATCAACTCATACAAATCTATTAATACTTTTAATTGTCCCAAAAATTGTATTGTTTTATAAAAATTCAGACAAATTAGGTTTACTTTAATATAATTTTTGAATAAGTTTTTTGGATTAATTTTTTAATTTTAACTTATTATTAAATATATTTTTTAAAAAGAAAATTTTATTATTTAATATTTGAGTCGAGTTAATTTTTAATTTTAAAGTACTGGCATGTAAAACAATTTAATTTAAACACTTTATTTATAAATTATACATTGAACAGTCAGAGATGAAAGATAGGCCCAAACCCGGCCTTAAGCTTTTTAAAAAGAAATTGGGCCGGGTTGGGCTACAGTACAGTACAACTTTTACAGTATATTCTATACTGAGGAGGGTATAAAAAAATGTTATAAGACTACAATATTGTATAGATCCTAAGTATCAGTCAACTGTTTCCACTCTTGTATTGCTTGATGAAGAGGATGATTTGGTATAAGATTGATGTGTTCAAGTTTAAGATTTGTCATAGGGGAAGTGTTGTGGCCACTTTTTAGCCATCCTCTAATAGCATCAGCATCATAAGTATAACCATCTGCAGCTATTTGTGGATCTTCCATGACTTCCTGCAAATTTCTTCCATTAATGATGCTTCAAACAATTGATACAGTAGAAACCTCTAAAGGTCTCTCTAGCTGAGCCTAACATGAAAGAACAGATGAAGAATTTTGATATGATATGACTGGTGCTACCAATTGGGAAGCCATTGACTAACTGGTACACAAACTACTATACTGAACTCTGCGAATTAGTGAAGAGGAATAAGATCAAATTCTAGCTTATTCATTGTTGTTGTTACCTGAAAGATGGGACAGATAAAATGAGTTGGTGTTCGTCGCAACTCTTTGGATTCCTTGAGTGAGGCTGGACCAGTAGTTGAGGCCTTCAGTGGCTGGAGGACACTCCAGATTTCAGTTTCAAGGTCTGGACGATTCGATTGGTTCTTCTCGCAGCACCTCAACCCCAGCTTAGCTAACTCTTCGGCTTGCTCAAATGGCCAGTCTCCGGCCGAAATGTCTATCATTGATTTTAAGGTCTCTGCTTCTAGTGCCCATTTTACATCTCTCACCACATCAGAAGCTGGTCTGCCAGTCAAAAGTTGCAGAAGTATGATTCCGAATGAGTATACGTCAGACTCCGAAGTGAGCGTCCCGGTTTCGAGATATTCTGGAGCAAGATAGACAGCACCAGAGCAAGGATAAGAGTTCTTCATTTCACTTTTCACTCTTCCTTCTCCTTGTTTGATCAGAAGAAACATGCCAAAGTCACTGAGTTTGGAAACAAAATTGGCATCAAGAAGGATCTTGGATGGTTTTAAGTTCCCATGGATAATGCAAGGTTTGTTGGAGTGAAGGAAGATAAGAGCAGAGCATATCTCAATACAAATGCGTGCACGAGTCTGCCATGGAATCGGAAGTGTCTTGCCTTTGTTTAGGAGGCAATCTTCAAGACTTCCATTTTTCACATACTCGTATACAAGCGATCTTGACTCCGAGCAAATCCCGATTAAGCTTAACAAGTTTGGATGCCGCACCCTACTCAAAATCTCCACCTGAAAGTTCATGGGCAAACAAGAAGTACCATCAAACTGTTCCTTTCTTTTTCTTTCTGAAATTAACATCTGAAACTGTATTGCCAGGCCAATTTCGATTGACTTAACACATGCTTGCTTATACACATACACATACAGGAACCGATGAGGCCTAGGACCTAGGATGCATCAAACCAACTTTAGCTGATTCTTATCTTTTTCTTTTTAAAGTTTAATAGCTCTTATACTAAGCTGAATATGAAAATATTGAGAGTGTATAAGTAACAATAACAATCAACAAAAGAGAGAGCAGCCAGCTGGTATTAGTATGCATTGTACTGTACAGAGGAAGATAAAGTTATACCCCATTTTTGAACTCCAACTCGCTTTGAGATCCATAAGCAGGCAACATCTTCATGACAACATGCACATGATGGAGCAGCCCTTCATAGGTACTTCCGTATCTACCTTCTCCAATTTTCCTGGACGGGTCAAAATTGTGAGTTGCCTCATTGATCTCCATGAAAGAGAAGTCAAGAATTTCTGATCTACCCAACTTAAGAGCTTCTATATCAGCCAAGTTTCTCAGCCTTGTAACTTCCCTTGTCGCAGTTTCGCACTCTATACGTGCTTTGTCTCGTCTTTCCTTGAAGCGGATCAATAGATCCACAGCCGAGATAATCTTCTCCTCCAACTCCTTAACAGTAGAATGAGATTCAGCAATTTGCCTCTCAAGTAAAGATTTTTGCTCCTGAACCATTTGGATTTCTTGCAAGAAATCATCACGTTGGTTCTTAATTCTTTCCATTTCTTCCTTATTTTTAGCTATCGCTTCCTCTGCCTCTTTTCTCATTTTCATCTCCTTAACACTTAAACCTTCAAATGCTTTGGTCTGTTAAGAGATAAAATGACAGAACAATTACAAATGGAAACAAAGCTGGTTCAAATTCAGTAATGCACGTGTGACACCCTCCCACTCTTTTTTCACATTAACGATGATAGGCTTGCAGAGTTAGTGCTTCACCAATCAAAATTCATTTGAACAGCATAAGAAATTTCAATTCTCAGCCTTTTCGCTTGTTAAATTTGGAAAGGAGACTATTTCTCAGATATTAAACTCAGACAATTTCAACCAAAAAACTAGTAATTTATCTATAAAACTTTATACTTTGTGGAATGATAAACAGTCCTGGTTCATGCATCTTTCATAATCTTGTTTATCTAGCTTATTATCTCTATTGATGGTCAGACACAAAACTTGAAATTGCTCAACTTATAACGTCGAGTATCATAGAACCGGGAGATTGCTGATAGTAATGCAGGACAGGATATGGACACTTGTAATGCAATAATTTTTGGTTAGTCGTTATATTAAGTTATTATTTGGAAGTTCAATATATTCCTAGAATCAGATCTTAGTCGATTTTAACAATACCTTTGAATTACTAGAGTAGTGCATAAAGCTGGGGATGGAAGACGTAAAATAAAGAATAAGTCTTGCCTTGCATTTGGCCTCCATAGCAACATCTTCCTTTTTCCATCGCCTCACTGTATCTTGAAATGCTATCTTACCCGAGTCTTTCGCATCCTTGATTGCTTGTTCTAGTCTAAGTTGAGACATTTCTCGCTGCATAACATTGACAATAAAATCCTCACAAGATAGCTTGAACTGAAAATGCTTCAATTCATATTAACTTAGACCTCAGGATATAAAAATTTAAGAACTTCAAAATGTTCATTTTCCATGGCATTGTAATAGGTATGTTCTTGGAATAGTAAATGCATCCAAGAAAAAGTAGCTCAGTGATTAATTCTTACATCAAACTGTAAAGAAAAGGGTGTTCATTAATTATGGAATCATCTTGGCGCTAACAAACTAAGTATAGAGGAGCCAACTGACCAATGAGAGTGGCATCAATTTCAAAGGGTTGAGGAACTGGTCAGACTGCAATGTGCATTGATAATTGAAACTTCCTAACAATTCCTCTGGGCCATCAGCATTTTCATCTACACCTGAACAATTTTAACACAAAGTCATTCCTCTAAACTCCTTTTTGAAAAATATACTTTGGCATACCTCACCGGCTCATGCTAGATCAAAGTCCACATACCTTGAGAGTTGAAGTTAACACCATTCTAGTTGATATGCTTACCTATATATCGACAGATTTGTGCAGCAGATTCTGATCTCAAGAGCTCAGATTGTTCAGTTTCTAGATCGAGATTCACAGGTACCAAGGGAAGGGCAATCTCTGCTTCAGATCCATCATTGCTACCTCCCCTGTTTTCATGTATTCATTAACAAGCGGCAACAATTGTGTAGTACTTTCATGAAATAACCAGAAATGACAAATTTGATCCGGGAGGAAGATGCAACAATCTGCAAACCAATCTCTTGGAACTTTTAAATTTATATCAGATGCATGGATTGATAAGATCCTCCTAAGTATTGGTCATTTAACGATTGAAATATAGAGTAAGAGACCAACAAATCTGGTATCGAACATTCCTTAACAGATCAACAAACTGTAATTGACTATTTTGTGATGCTAAGATTACCGATCATGAACCACACAAGAAGGGTTAAGCCCCATCATCCCCTTCTACAGCACTGTGCATATAAAAGTAAAGAAAGGAACCTTGTATAGATTAGACATTCCTTGCAGACAAACCAGATGTGACAGGCTGGGTGTGCATTTTGGCATACATAAGTAGCTTTCTTGGACTTTAGCTCTGTCAACATTCTGCAACACCAATTAGGTCATTTTAAATGGATGCTTACATATGGATATGTTAAGAGGTTATGATCACCTATACTAAATGAAACAGCATCCGGAAGAGCACAAGCATGATCGGCCCTAATAGACACTAAAATTAGGATGTTAATGAACATTAAGCAAATGCATTGAAATAGTTCATTACTTTGAATAATATTTGTCTGCCGCTGCGCCCATTACAAGCCATCTAATGTTGTTCTGAGCAATAATCTCGACAATACCCTTCTCAATATTGTCCATCTCAATCCATACTCCATCTGCTTCCACCTAAGCAAGTAAGCCAAGTGTAATTATAGTTAATCTAACTACGATTAGTTGTTTCTTGCTTAGATTTCCTAGAAGCTGTAAATATATGTACTAATTTAGTCTATGCATATCCATATGGGTGTCTGAGTTTGTAAAGAGAACCAAATGAAAGACGTAATACAACTACAGACCAAATAACAAGAGAGACAATACCCCCTCGTGTGCAAGCATGTCACAGTACTGGTCTAGAACATCATGCAGCTTTCTTCTCCCAAGTTCGTGGAATGCCTCATTTGTATCATGTCTCGATTCATTAAAACCAGGCTTTGCATCGGCTACATGTATTGAAGCAAATCAAGATTGTTTCGTAACACAAATCCAGACATTACTTTTAAAAAATAAACCAAAACAACGTTGGATTGTTTACCGTTAGTGCATCCCAGAAACAAAATAGACTAACAAAAAGCTCTGGTGAATCCTATAAAACTATAAACTTTATAATAGTCTAAATAGCTCAATTTCTCTATTCCAATTCCTCTAGCGCTTAGAGGACTGATGCACATTCACAACATGAAAGCAGATTAAACGAATTTCAGAAGAATTAAACAGAAAAAGCAAAAACGAAAAAAAAAACTCACTTAAAGCAACAAAAGTATCAGGTTGGTGAACATGGAGCAGGCAAATCCTCTTTCCAGAGAAGCTCCGAACCGCCCAAAACAACGTCGTTTTGCTCTTTTCCACATTCTTCCCCACCGCAACAAAGATAGTCTCATCCGAATCATACGCTCTCTCCATCTCAATCTCATCAAACCCCTCCATCACCCCAGGAACAAGCATCAATCTTTAAACACTCAACTCACCGAGTCAGCGAGTGAGTGGACCGAGTTACAGATATCAGATACTTAATACAGGGACCCTTTATCTTCTTTCTCAAGTATTCGGACCTTAGGTGGCCTACCTAGAGAAATTAGTGAGTGAACATTTCCATGGAAGTCTTTGTCAAAAGTTGTCTTTTTACGTTAACAATATACTCAAAAAGACAAAGGCTTAGCAAATGGAAGATCTACGTGACATTAGTAAAGTTGTTTGGTTTTGGAACTTGTCTTGTAAGAATCTTCTCTTAAACTTACAGAGAGGGAAATTAGGAAATGGACACACAATTTCCATGAAAATTACACCTTGTCTTGTGAAAATCTTCTCTTATTGTTTGTTTGGTTGAAATTTTAGAGGTTGAAATTTTAGAGGTTGAATAAGTATTTTTTTATTATAAAAACTTTTTTTAAATGAATATTTTGTTGTAAAATAAAAAGTTTAGTAGATATAACTATTTGGGCAAAATTACACCTTGTCTTGTAAGAATCTTCTCTTAGTGTTTATTTAGTTGAACTTTTGGAGGTGAGTAAACACTTTTTTTTGTTGCAAATTTATTTTTAAAAAAATGAGTATTTTGTTGTAAAATAAAAAATATTTTTTTAGTAGATATAGTTTTTTTGGCAGCCAAAATATAACTTTTTAAAAAGTTCAAATTTGAAGCTTCTCAAAAAATTACTTTTTTGATAGATTGTTTATATCAATTAATGAGCTTATTTTTGGTCCCTTTTATCTTTATGTTTTACACATAATTTTTACAATACTCACAAACTAATTTTCATGTTTATTTTATAATTTATATAATATTATTTGACTTTTTAACATATTTGAATATTTATTTTTGATATCAGTTTTACTTATGTTATAATCTATATAAAATATTTGGTTAGATATATTTTCGTTTATGTTTCATATGGTTTAAAATTATATAATTATTAATATATTATGCTTTGCATATTGTTTAATATATTTTAAATAATATTTATATACATAAATAATTTTTATTATAAAATAAAATATAGTTAAAATTAATAAAAGTATTTTTATTTTTATGTTGTCAAACAGTCTATTATATGAAGCTCTTTCAAAACAGATATTTTTTAAAATAATAACCAAACAGTCAACTGATTTTTAAGAAAAGTTCTTTTTAAAAAATTCTACTAACAAAAACTCTACTTATAAAAACTCTATGAGTCATGTTCGAGATTAAGTCGAGTTTAAAGTTTGAGTTTGATCGAGTTTGAATCAATTTATTTTAATTTTAATTTTAATTTTTTATATAAATATAATAATTAAAATTAATTTAAGAAATGTCTTTAATCAATTTACATGAAAAGCATGTCTTTGCCTTCTCTTGGTAATTGAATTTTATTCATTGATGTCTTAAATTTTGGGTTTCATTAGTTCCATTCCATCTACCTTTTCAAAACGATGCGTTTTAGACAGAGGACAAAAGTACGGCGGCCATCTTCTAATTTCTTCTCTTCTTGCTGGGTTTCAGATTTTCTCGCGAAACAAACAGAGGTAAATCGATGGAGGAGAAAAGCCAGAGCTCCGAGGGCGCGAAGAAAGTGATGTCACCGTGCGATGTGGAGGCTTTAAAGAAATGCTTGGAGGAGAACAAAGGAGACTACGTGAAATGCCAATCTCAGATCGAAGCTTTCAAGTTGTCCTGTTCCATCAAGAGACCATCTTCCACGAAGCTGTAGGATGCTCGCGCCCTTAAATTCCCACCAAGAAAGCACTTCAAAGGATTTACCTTTTTGTTTTCACAAAAATTTTAGAGTGAAATTGTTCCATTGATATTTGAATTCTTATGTTTGATTCATCAAAAACTTCGCCAATCCCGAATTGGCAGCATTAGTTCATTACATCGAAGTTTACCGTACATTATTAGATTGGTCGCCGGAGGCAGCTGCCGCGGAGCCGGTGGTGGGTTGGTAGCTTGCTGGGTTGTGTACTGTTACAAGTACCTGAAATTTCCATGCTTGTTAACCCAATTAGGCCTAATTATTAATTATAACTTGTTTTCTTTCCCCAAATTTGAATTATTACGTTAAATCCAATTTGATTCCAGTTAAATTCGAGCAGAAAATTGTCTTATCACTCTGTTTCGACATACCATTCCACCAATTCTCGTATGATTCCAGTTCGACATCGATTTTCTTACATTGGAACTAACTCATACATGGGATTAAGAAAAAAGGTGAAAACTTTCTCAAGGTGATAAAGAAGCATTATACGGACAAATAAATGAGGAACAATGTAAATCATCAATTATCTGTGTGACTCCTTCAGCTTCATGTGACCTGACTCATCCTTGTCGAAAAGGTGTTCGATCAATTCGTCCCAGTTCTCTTTCGTCCGACTCTGCTGTGAAGAAGAATCAAGAAAAGATCCTGCACTTGATCTATGTGAGTTACCCCCATCTTCCTGCTCAACAAATGTTCCATACTGAGAAGGTGCACAAGCATGTGGCACAGATAGTGTTACAGCTCTCTGCAATGCAGCTTGGTACTCCTGTGTATGTTCCCGAGCCAATGTCTCTTGCCGCTCCATCTTTTGTTTCACCGGGATCTCCGTGATCGAATCTTTCTCCAGCATTAACTGGTTTTAGGAGAAGGGGATGCGGAAGTTAAGACTATATCTTAAGCAACTAATGTTTCCGGATGTAATTTGAAACAAGCAAAGATCAGTACAATCATTAACAGAATGAAGACTTACATCCAGGGCCTTCTGTGCTTCTCTTTCTATCCAAAGAATAGCATGGTCGGAAGTAGCATTACACGAAAGAACTATGTGCTCAAACCGCCCGTCTACCGGTACTGCTGTCTTCACAACTGGGGGGAATCTTCCACATCTGCAAACATATCAAAGATACATGGCACATTGGATCATTCCGAATCAATTTCTAATCCTCCCAAAAATTGGCAAAAACATCAAGCTAGACTGGAACTTGGAAATCCAAATGCAGCAGAGCAAGGAAGCAAGCAAACATGAAGTAGTATGGAATTGCATACATCCAAATCACATTGTTGACAGCAAATCTGCAAAAGTAAACTCGATGTGCTTCACAATACCTGAACGGCTTTCTTTCAACAATGTGATAGAGACGACCAGGTGCATACAATCTCCTTGGATCTTTGATCATCCTTTCCTCTGGTATACAAGTGTCTCTCATACACCGTAGACATAGTAGGCATGGCAAACTGTTGAAGATCAACAAAACAGGTATGACCAATATACTAAACAAATGTAGAAACAATATCACTGAAACTGAAATGATAAAATCACATCCCAACTTCCCATAGCACACATAATAGAATTTAATGATATTTATCATTTTAAAGAACAAGGTAAATGGAAAAGGCGCAGTGTACCAGAAAAGTGATTTGAAGATATCCTCCAAAGGTGTGGCTGTCCGCGGTAAGAAATCATCCTGTTGCAGTGAAATAACCACGTGTAAGCTTTCCAAAAGATTATTGGATAAACTTCAGCAGTTGGTAGGTATCAAACCATACAAATGAAGAGACTGCATATGCAGCCCTACTGATTGCCAATGAGGGCAACTCACATTTAATGGTCCATGAACACAGCTACAATTATCCTAATAAAAGCTTCACAAAACTAACCTTTCTGTAAGTTGCGTACATTAAAACTTACTCATTTGAATCTATATGAGTTCTCGACTTACAATAAAAATAGGGAACCGTGATAAAAATTCGCTTCACGAAATGCCAAATTTATTAGGATGACTCTACAAGGAACAAGAGACTTGAGGACTTGCCTGAAGCACAACAGAATTGATGACATCGGCATATCTGACAGCCAAATTGAGTGACATACATCTTGCAGGTGCAATGGCATAGCACCTCACCCTCCTCCTCTCAATGTTGCTCAACTTATCTCGATTTAGCACCACGACTAAGGTCATCAACGCTGCAACACCTGATCCGAGGGAATGCCCAGCAAAAGTCAGAGTATAATTTGGATACTTTTCAACCAGTTCCTTCAAAACCTCACTCTCTGCATCCAACACCCATCCAGCAGCTTTTAAAAGTCCATTGTGAACATAGCCCCCATCAATTTTTTTTTCCCCTAGCTTGTTATCCAAAAGCACCACATAGTCACTCCCTTTTTCCAAATTAAGTCCCCTTATAGCAAGAACTATATCAGTATGATCATGATCAACATACAACAAATATGGAGGTGCACACCCTTGAGTATCTTCGTAGGTCTTTTTCATAACCAACCAATCGGGATTGATTCCGTATCCTTCAGGTGGTTCCCAAAGGGGATGCCGAAGATCATCTTCATAAACAGCTAGAATATAGCGGCACAATCTAGGGACAGGCTCAAAATCTTCAGCAGTTGCAATGCCCCAAGTCTCACTGTCATGGCCTGCAGTATGCAGACACCGTTTCCATGCCCAACGGGCACATGCTAGACAATAGACACACTCTAGGACAGGTAAGCCACATAGGATTGACATAGATTTCCCAGAACAAGTTCTTTTCCCTTGTGTCAAAATACAGCCATGTAAATCAGGGATAAGAATTCAAAAGGGCTCTGAAAGAGGCAAAAAATGAACCACGGAAAAAGTATAAACACAACCAAGACACGAGATTGAGATCTCAGATTACTACAGATATAGGATCAAATGAGAGGCAAAAGAGTACAAACTGACACAATGATTAAAAAAAGGAAAAAGTCAATGTCTTCAATAGCATTCAGCTATTTGATCAAATATACACTAGGCAAAAAGTAGTGATAAGACAAATGAATCAAAGAAATGGAGTCTATTTCCAATAGACAATGAGGTGGGCTTCGAATTCACTAAATAAGAACACAGACAAAAATATAGTAGTCGAAGTTAACAATACAACATATAAAATAACACTACGATTTCGACGAGATTAATGATCAATATATGGGAGGCAAGAAGACACGACTAACCACAGCTTTGAGATTTCAAACTCTGAAGCAATCAATGCACCCCAAAGATTGAAACTTGGAGCAAAACACTGATCTGGGTCTCCGAGGCTGAGCCTAAAGAGATCTTTCAGCAGCAGATGACCATGCTTTAACTAAACCGAACAGAACAACAGAAACAAGAGAACAGCGAAGACCCATCACCGGAATTTACTAGTACTGCCGATAAACAAATGATTCAGAAGATGAACACTCGTCAAATGCAGAGATTTCTATGTATACTAACATCTCCGTTGGAGAGACAGCGGAGAATACTGGTTGTTGGGGCCAGTTGCTTGTACATGTAAACTTTCCAGACCGAAACCATAAAAGACGCACGCAGAGACTCGGGCTGGGAAGGCTCACCTGCAAGTCAAAAGGGACACTTGTTGATCTCGAAGCGACCCTTTTCAAAACTGTGGCATGTTGGTCTTTGGGTTCCATAGATAAAGATTCTAGAGTTGAACAAGCACTCTATTTACTATTTAGCTCTATTTGTTTTCTTTCGTAAAAGATATTTAACTCTTTATGAGTGATTTATTCCAAATTATGCATTTATAAGTTATCTTTAATAATGATTGATGCATTCTTAATTCAATAATATTATAATTTAATATTATAAAATTAAAATTAGGATATAAGATCTTAGAAAAGTAACTTAATGATTAAAATTTTTAAAATTTAACTTTTTTTTAATTTTCTTATCTTAGACTTTTTTTAAAATTAATAACAAAACACACAAAATATGAACATCAGACATAAACTAATCAAATATTACAGAACTCAACTTTAAAACCAATCTGAATTAATTAAATTTGACTTAAATTAGTAATTTAAGATAATTATAATAAATTATTATATTTAATTAGTTAGTTCGAGTTTAAGAGTTTGATTTAACGATCATATAAACATTATTTGATTAATTTATATTTAATATTTATATTATATTTATGTTGTCATCATTTTTTATCGGAGTTTAAAAATGTTTTTTAAAATTAAAAATTAAAAAACTCTAAAATTTTAAATATTAGAGTTTTTTTATTTTAGGGGTCTATATATTTTACTTGTTAAACTAATTTAACAAAGTTCTATATAAAATTTTCTATTTTTATTTTTATTAAGATCAAAATATAATAAATAATAAAATATTTAATAAAAATATGATGAAATATTAAAAAATATAATAATTTACAAATTTATGTAATTTTAAATATATTATTTAATATTTAAGGTTTTGGATAACTCCACGAAAGATTGACATTTACTCGGCCTTTGTATGAAAGCGTTAAAGGCTGACCCTTTTCACGTTTTTGTTGCTAAAGGCATAAATTACAAAGCCAACACGTCCGCCAACTTTAGCGGAACCTTTACATTAACAAGTTTATTATTCATATTATTATTTATTTATTAGCTGAATCTATCGACGGTTAGATAACAACAGATTATATCAGTTAAATTACTAACGAATAATATCAGTTATTTACTTAACAATGCTTTGTAAAATTAATTTTTTACTATTAACTGTTTATGTGTAAAATAACTTATAAAAATATGACTTAGAAAAAAATTATAAAAACATGGGTATATATATCTTAATATTTATTTGAATTATTACTACTTTCTTCCTATTAACCAAGTTGAGTTTATTTATTTTTCCGTATTTTATACTACTAGTATTTGATGAAGGAAAACAATAATAAAAAATGAAAATTTGAAAATTTTGTAATAACTTTTGGACATAATTATTTTTTTGTTTCTTAATTTTACTGGAGCAAAACGCTCCTTATAAGATCATTTTTAAAAACAGCAAATTTAGTTCAATCCAATAACTCAATCAACTAATTATAAACATAATTATTAACAGTTTAATATAATTAAGCAGTCAAATACCTCTCATTTTGTTAAAAAATAGCTGAGAGATATCTCTCAAATAAGGGCAGCATATGATGAGCAACGGCCTCCAAGTAATTAAAAACATTTTTGGATATAATGATTATTTAATTAATGCTTAATTTATTTAATATATATTGGCTGTTAAGATGGAAACCGAAAATATAAAAGAAAAATTGGAATGGTGATCATTAATAAACACAAAATACAAAACATTTTAAATTTAGTATAATTTTAAATTGATGGATAAATCTTATTTTGATTTAAAATAAAATTTAAGTTAAGCTTAAAAATATTATTTTTAATCAAAATTTATTATAATATTATTTTATTAAATAAATAGTTCAAAATTTAATTATATTCAAAACTGTAAACTATTTATAAGTTAAAAGAATTGTCATATTAAATAATAGTGATTTTAATGTAAAAGGGCTACATTCATTACTACTTTTCAATAAGATAATGCAAAAATAAAATTGACAATATTTAATATTTAATTAAATTTAATCAATCATGTTAAAGAGAATTTAACAATAATATATTATTTAAAATTAGATAATGGAATGGGTGTCATTTCCTTCAAGAGGCTTTGGATTGGGCTAGTTAGGCCCATTTAGTTTAGTAATTATGTGAATATATAATCATTTGATATTTTACATTATTAAATTTATTGTTATAAAAGTATTTATTGATTAATATATATGAATTAATTTTAGGAAATTAATTAATCTTTAGATATATTAATTAATTATTCACTTTTAATAAATTAATTGACATTTTAAAATTAAAATATATCAATTAATCAATCAATTTTAATAAATTAATTGATATTTTTAAATTAAAATAAAATAATTAATTTTTATATAACGAACTTTTTATAATTAAACTTTAAATTTTTTGATAATTTTTTTAAATTATATTTTAAATTATTTAATTTTTATTTAATAATTTAATACTCTTTTAATTTTTTAATTTCTGCATCTTTTATCTTACCTAAATAACTTTTGATTTGATTTTTAAAATATTGTTATTTCTTTATACAATATTTAAATTAAAGATAGCAATATATACATGTTAGTATGTAATATTTACCATATTTAGTAAAAAAAATTAATTGGTAAAAATATTAAAATGATTATAAAAATTCAAATATAATAAGTGAGGAGTATTTCTTTCCAACAGTAGTGTATAAAAGGAGCAACAACTCGCAAAACCCTAATTCTTCTTTCGCCCGCCTCGCTTGTTCACTGCTTCGACAATCGGGAGGTACTTTCTCTCTAACAATCTCAAAACATTATTAGGTTTTCTGTTTGATTACTGAGAAGATGATTTTGGAAAAATCTATACTTTCTGTTGCTAGCTTCTTTCCGTTTTCACATAATCGAAAATTGGTCTCAAGATAGTGCTTGTAGCATTAGCAGCTTAATGTGACTGAGAGTTTATGCTATGAAATGATCTCTATAAGTATTTAATCGCTTGGTATTGGTTGCATCTGAGAAGTTTATACCGAAATTTGTAGTATGAGCTGCTTGCATTTCCCGTTTGTGTGCTTTTGTTCTTCCACAAAATTTGATACCATGATCTGATTTATGGAATATTATTTGAGAACCCATTAATTTTTTAGGGTTTGGATTGAGCTTTTGCAAGTGTTTCGGTTGTTAATGCATTGAATGTTAAGAAATTATAATCTTTATCCATTATGTGTTTGTTTGATCTCATGCTTTAGGTTTATACACTGAACATTTGAATCTTATTGGTGCAGGCAATGGCACCGAAACAGCCTAATAGCGGCCTTTTTGTGGGGCTAAACAAGGGTCACATTGTGACCAAGAAAGAATTGCCACCAAGGCCGTCTGATCGCAAGGGAGTAAGTCAATCAAACTCCCATTTCTCATATTCTGATTGTGTCATTTGATCTAATGATTGTAATGTTTAAATACATAGAAGATATGAAGAACTAGTAGAATCATTTGGATATTCTGTATGAGAAGTTGGAAGAAGCTATCATCTCTTCTTTTGACTAATTATTCTGGATTGCAGTTTTGTTGCCCATTCCTCTCGTGTCAAGATTTTGGTGTGTTCACTAATTTGGTTTTTCTTCTCCATTTGTTTTGCAGAAAACCAGCAAAAGAGTGCATTTTGTGAGGTCCTTGATCCGGGAAGTTGCTGGGTTTGCTCCATATGAGAAGAGGATTACTGAGCTTTTGAAAGTTGGTAAGGATAAGCGTGCTTTGAAGGTAGCTAAAAGAAAGCTGGGCACACACAAGAGGGCAAAGAAGAAGAGAGAGGAGATGATCAGTGTTCTTAGAAAGATGAGGTAAACTTCTAAGATAGCATACTGCCCTAGATTTATCAGCTTGTTTCATTTTATTTCGAACATACACGAACTCCAGGCATCTTCTACTGCATTAAAAATGGTTAGGAGTTATCAAACAAATTTCTTACTTTGCTGCCATAACGTTCTTTGCAGAGCTGCTGGAGGAGCTGAGAAAAAGAAGTGAAGTGTCTTTTCTCAAATCTGAGGTCTAATGAGTTAAATCTTCATTTTGCAGTTAGAAACTAGTTGTTATCAGAGTTGGTTGTTTTCCCTTTGTGAAAGACAATCTTTCTTATCTGAACTTCATTTTGTATTAATTGGAATCAGATGATGCTTTTGTAAGTTCCCCCAAACCTTATGCTGAGATATTATATGCATTTTGTCCCCAAAAAAACGTTGAATGTGGCAAAATTATATATTTTGTGTAAATGTAGCGAGTCAATGCTTCACCTTTCATTACTAATTAGGGAGGTTGTGGCCCAGTTGCCAACACAACGGGTTTGATCCCTATTAAACACACCCGAAGTGAGGGGCGAAGAGCCTTAACTGTGACTAAGCCCCAAATTCGGATTAGTCGGCCCATTGGGTTCGGATATCGGATGGTTTGCACCAAAAAAAAAAAAGGTCCAAAGTTAAATATTCGGTCTGCTAGGGTTCGGCTTGTAGGTTTGGGGGTCGGTTGAGTATTTTGAGTTTGGGTTCATGCTTCAAAAATTTTTCGGGTTCAAGTTTCGGCTTTATGGGTTCTGAACTTAGTTTGATATTATTTATTGCTAATTCTAATTACAATGTTTATAATTAGTCGTGATTCTTATAAAACCACTCAATGAAAAATTAATTATTTTTTATATTGAAATTGAATAAATTAGTTTGTAAAAATTTTGAATTAATTAATTTGTAATTTAATCTACTTTATAATAATTATTATTAAAATATATTAGATTATTAATTAGTTAGATAATTTTTTAAATTAATTAGTTTTAAAATAAAATTTTAAATTCTTTGAACAATTTTTTAATCAAAATTTAATTTTTTATATTTTTATTTAATATTTAATCAATTTTAAATATTTTATCTTAATAGTTTAATTTTCGGTTTAATTTTTAAAACATTATTATTCAAGAGAACTAACTTAAAAATCTAAATAACTTAAAAATCTAAATAAGCATATGAAATTTTTCGTTTTTTCTTTGACTTTGAATTAAATAAACAAAAATTAATTTTTATTTAACAATTTTTTTTATTAATCTTTTTATTATGATTTGAGAAAATTTCTTTTAATCATATTTCAAATTCTTCAATTTAATTTAATCTTTAATCGATTTTATAACGGTCTAATATTGATTAAATTTTTTAAATTTTAAATTTCTTTTTTTGAAGAACTTAACTCTGATTTTTAAAATATTAGTTATTTGTTATTTGACTTTGGGGTAATAAAAAAAATAGTTATATAGATATGGTCCTTTATTGGACATAGAATTGGTCCGTGTAATTAAACCCTGAGAATGGGTTAGATCTTTGGCATTCATTAGTACTAAATCACCCAACTTTACTACTCATTTCATCCAATTTTGACACCAATTTTCAAGTTCAATATATTTACAACTAAGCAACTTGTTAACATTAAATTTAAATATTGTCAAATAATTTACTTTGAAACATATGATTTATTAATTATTTTGTGTGCATTTTAAGAGTAAAGAAAAACGTGTAAATAATATTTTAAATTATAATTTCATCAATTTCATTTTAATGAAATCACGAGACTAAATTAGGGATAGCAATGGATCAAGCTGGTCTAAGCCCAACCCTTGCTATTGAGATCTAAGCACAAGCTCAAATTTTTAAAAAATTAAAAGTACAAAATAACTTCATTTTTGTTTATAATGATTGGGCCGACTTTTCTTAAAAAACTCAGCCTTAACCCACTTATTTCATACTAGGTCAGCCCAGGTTAGGACTCAATTGACATATGAACATCAAACTAAAAAGTAGTGAATATTCATATTTCTTAGAAAAATAGAGTTATTCTTATGATTAATAATAGATACATCCAAACTTAAAATTTTTATTAAATTTATAATTAAATTGAATTTGGGTCTAAATTGCTGTAAGACTCTCATTTTGAATCAACATTAATTTAAATTTACTACTACAGTAAGGAGTTCGTCTTCGCTTAAGCAAAGTTGAGGGCTCGACTCCCCTTTGTGTATGTAGCAGTGTTAAATACTCAGTGGTAGTGCTAAGTCACCCCTTAGGGTCCCATACAACACGAGCGGAAAATAATTTAAGAGTGTTAATGACTTAAAAGTATTACCGACAATTCGGGCCCACCCAAAACGTTTCGTGGGTTAAAAAAATATTAATTTAAATTTTTTGTTAAATTCAAGTATGAGTAAACTTTAATATATTGAACCGGTCCAATTATCCCATTTTGTAATCATTATTCGTCATCAAGACTGCATTTTTTCTTTGGGGAAATCCATAAAAATTCCGTTGGTCACGCACCCAACAAACATCACACTGCGAGCTATAAATTCAACCTAAGAGACCCACAATCTGTAACCTTTCCTCGTCAAGAAAACTGATCATGAACCTAACTAACGACCTTGCTTCTGTCTCGTCACCAACTCTTAGATTCATTACAAGAACATCACCATCATCGTCATCACATGTTAGTTAGTGGGTCCCTTACTTCATGTCTAGTTTAACTAATAGGTTGCTGGCTTTCATGCTTTTGGACTTCTCCGCCTAATCCCGCCACTGGGTTCCATCCCATATCAAGACTCTAGTTTTGATTCTTAAGTTTCCATTTTTCAATTCCTTACTAAATTAGAACTTAAAAGCCTTTCATTCTCGGCTGTTTTCTGTATTTGGTCCATGTCCTTATCTTCTTGTTACCATTCTTTTGGCTTTCTGATATGAATCCTGAGTTTTACAAGAAAGATCTGAGAGAACCAGAATCCAAGTTCTGATACATTCCCAGTTGGGCATTCATCTTCTTCATCGATTTTATACCTCAAGTCTCTAACCTTTTTGCTACGTTTCTGTTGGAGTAAGTAACTGAGTTCATAACATTCTTTTCTTCTTTATTCAATCTTTATTATCACTTCTTCTTGATCAAGCTCTTTGCTTGTTCCCGATTCTGTTTCTGGGTTTTCCCAGGAATGCATTGAAAATCGTCATTGTCAGATTCTCGAATGACTTGGTTTCTCATTTTTGCAGATTTGTTCCACTATACACTTATCTCTTTAGCCCAGAAGATGAACATAGCAGTAGCTGTATTGCTCGTCTTATTAGCTCTGCGACACCTCACATCTCCGTGCTCCGGCGATGAATATGGCCGGCTTCTGGTGCCCATGACTCTGGTTCACGACGCCTCAGCTCGTGGCGCCTGTAAGTTTCTGTACACTGCCATTAAACACGTAATCTATAACTTGTATACTTTGTTATCTGATCATTTACACAAATGGGGTCTAAATATAATCTACTAATACTAATCTTAGATTGTCTGGACGGGAGTTTACCGGCATACCATATGAACAGAGGGTTCGGAGCTGGAGCACGCAACTGGATTTTGCAGTTTGAGGTAAGTTTGGTTGGTTTACCTTATATTTTCTGTTGAAGAAATGGAAAGAAAAGATAAAGATAAAGATAAATATGGAAAAGAATAAAGAAGAGAATGGGTTGTTTTAGCAAAAAGCCACCAATCGAAAGCTGCCGTGTCTGGATTGCTCGGTGGTGGCTTGAAGAAGAAGATGGTTCTCCCAACTTTTGGAAGCTTTTGTTCACTTTGTTTCTTCTCATACGTTTTGTGGCCCGCCATTGGTCAAAACTCTTGATCGTAGTCCATAGTTTCGACTCTGAATCTTAAGTTCTTAACAGTAGAAAAGTTGACGGGAAGAAGTAAATAAACACATAAACTGGAGATGAGTTTTCCCTTCTTCTTCTTTTTTTTTTTTTTTTTTAATTTTAAAATTATTATTTATATTTTTAAAGTATTATTTAAATATCATATAATTTTTTATTAACTTCTAATTATTAAATATTATTTTATTAATATTTAAAATTTTCAAATATTATTTTATATTTTTGAACAAATAAATTAATAAAATGTAATTAAATAATGTTAAAGAGAGATAAGTGATATTTTTTAAAATATGAGAAATGAAATAATTTCAGTTAAATAAAAGATTCACATTACTTTCTCTTTTATTTTTAAAACATATTTTAGTAAATAAAATATATGTTATTAATATATTATTTATTTTAAAATATTTATTAGTTAAATATAATTTTATAATATTCAAAAGTTTTAAAAAGTTAAGCTTTATTTTAGTAATCATTATTAATACAATATTATAGTGGTCATAAAAAAATTATTATACAAAATTTTATTATGTACATAATAGTCAATATACAACATCAACAACAAAATTTCTGCTAAAATGTAAGATCCAAGAAAGTTTAGTAATACGCAATCTTATTCCTTGCAAACAGAGACGTTATTTTAAAAGACATTTATAGATCAACCTATGCCTATTCATGATATTGTTTATAAAGATTGAGGTATGACTTAATAGATTGATCTATAAATATCTTTCAATTGGTATCAGAGTAGGGTTTTAGACTTATTTGGAGCCAACTTCTTAATACCCAATAATTATTATCTTAGGCCCTTTTCATTGGACTCAAATCCTAAGATAATGATTATTGAGTATTAAAGAGTTGACCTAAAATGAGTCTAATACCCTTTTTCTATCTCGTTTAAAATAAAATGCAACAATAGATATGTTGGTTGGTTATTCGTATGTTTTAGAAAATCATTAAGAGAGGTTTTTGAACCATTGTGGAAACTAATTAAAGAAGATAAGGCAGAGAGGGAAAGAATGTGAATCAATTTGAGTCCAACTCCTTAATACCCAATAATTAT
>JANVCQ010000007.1:31871837-31886099 GCA_025531925.1 Erythroxylum plowmanianum | reverse complement strand
TACTTCAGTAGAAATATAAGCAAACACATCGACTGTCCGTACCCTTGTGACACTTCTTGTCATAACCTCGTACCAGCAGTTTAGGTACGTGAAATTTCCTCGAAAGAAACTGTACTTTTGTCTCGAGTATAATTCTGTTTCTTCATCGATAACAGATCGAAAGTTGCAGGTTTCAACATAGACGATCCAATACAAGATATAGACTTAGCTGACAGAATTGAAGCTTGTCAACAGCACACTTGGGCAATTCGTCAAATTATTCAACAAATGAAGGTCTCAAGTTTGAGTCTTTTCAGAAATTTTTACTTAAAATTCAATTGTAACTTTTTAAGAGAGAGAAGAAAAAAGAAAAAAGAAAAAATCTTTAACCTTCCTCTTTCTTATTTAATTTGAAATATAAATTTTGAAGATATTAATTTTGTCAAAAATAAGTTTATTCCTTGTGAATTAAACATTATAAATAAATTATTTTTGGCAATGATCGGATTTAAACTCAATTCTTATTAACGAGCTTTACACTCTATCTATATTAAAAATTCTAATATGATATTAAAGCAAGTTTAGTCAATATTCTTAATTTTTCAGTTGTCTGTCTAGATATTCAATCCCAGTAACCCGGTCTAGTCATCAATGCTTTTATTTCAAGTGACAAATAGAAGAGAATCTCCACATTCATTAAAAATGAAAATGTTAAAGCGTCAACTAACTAAATGGCTAATTCTAGTCATTGTGACAATAATTGGACTCAAGCTAAATTTTTGTTAATGGACTTTACACTCTTCTCATATTAAAAATTCTAATAGTTGTATAACCAGATTTTTACACAGAGCATTATTTACAATTATAGAGGTTTGATGGAGAAAATTAAAGTAATATTTATGGAGAGATTAAAATTATATTACATTTATTATGAAAATAAAAAAGAAAATGTTTTTAAAACTGTATAATTGATTATTAGGAATGGATTAATACATTTTAATCATTCATTTATTATAAAATAATTCTACATATACCATTTCTATAAATGTTAACCTCTAATTTTCTTTTTTTTCTTCCTCTTCTTTAATTCTCTATTGTAATTTCAAGAAGAAAATAAGAGAAAGGTTCTATGACTTTAGTTGAAGGAATATAAGACTTTTTTTTATTTTGAACATTATATAATTAATAAAATTAAGAATATGGTATTAAAATTCTTTTCAGTTCTATTATTAGTATAATAATATAATATCTGTATTTGTAATTATGAATATTACATCAAATAAAATTGTAAAATAATCTTTTTAATTCTTGTATAATTAAATTTTAGTTTCTTATTATAGTAAAATTTGTTTGAATAATTCAATTTATCAAAGTTAGTATTTTATTTATAAATTAAATAAAACTATTATTATTAAAAAATATTTAAACATGATACAACATGATAAACATAACAGTAATAATCGATTTCATTATACTTAATTAAGATTATACATAAAAATAAGACTACTTCTAAAAGACTAGAAGGTACATATATATATCTAGATAAGGGGTTTGACAACGAGAGGCAGTCCTCGACTAGGCCTCAAGGACAGCAAAATAGAAGGGGAATGACAATAAGCAGGTGAAATCGAAAAAGAGAACTTAGATAAGAGCAAGGTTAGGACAACCTTGTACTCCATCGAAGTCAAATTCCTACCTACACACATTCTCCCACCAAACCCAAATGGCAAAAACCCCATCTTGTGCTTGCAACCACCGTACAAGTTGTCCTCCTGGAACCTCTCTGGCTTAAACTCGTTCACATCTGGTCCCCATAGGTCAGGGTCGTGATGCATGGCGACTACATCGATCCACATGTTCGTCCCATTAGGAATGGTCAGCTCGTTTACTCTTATGTCTTCTCTAGCTTGCCTTTGAACGTTTGGTGCTGGTGAGTAAAGCCTTAGAACTTCATTCATCACCCAACTCATCTGTCAATTAAAAAAAAACAGACTCTAATTTAATCAATTTATATACATTTTAAGATTTTATATGAATTTTTGTTAAATTTTTTGGAGATTGTAAACAAATAATGCTGACAGAATGCATATGCAAGCCTTACGAGACTAAATTTGGCCGGTTCTAATTCAACTAGATGTGAAAATGGTGGTGTTGGTGTTGGGTACCTCTTAAGGTGTGTGTGGCCACTCAAAAGTCATTGGGGGTGTTGCCACGCGTACAAAGACAAAAAGTGCTGCTTTGTAATCACGCGTGGACGACGCCGTCTTATGACTCTACAATCTACCTAGTAAGATCCAATAGTGTGGGAATCTCTTTCATACGGGAGCGTGTGGACTATGAACCATGTCGAGTTTGTCGTTGACCGCCTAACCCTAATCTCCTAACACAGCCCCCACGGATCATGGTTGCCAAAACCAATTTTACTATGTATACCCACTAAAGTTGTTAGCGTGCTAGGTTTAATACCTAATTAACATTCCTAATCTCGTTTTAAACTAAACATTAATCCAAATAACTTATGAAGTAAGCCGTTCTACTTTTTAGTATTAAAACTCCATTCATACAGTTTCATAACTACTGCCCTTGTGATGTAAATGTATTATTGACCTATAGTTATGCTCTTAGTGTCAACATACGCATGTGGGTGATGTTGGCTTTGTCGTGGATGTAACTATGCCATATGTCCATTTATGGCTTCAATGATCCCATAATTTTCCCTCCCTAGATTTTAGTTTCTCCTCATCCAAACACAACTTGCATGATTATTGTTCATGCATGAGTTTTTAACTTGTACTTTTCCTTCTTAAGGCAAGCAAGTAGCATGAAGTAAACCTATTTTTATCTCCAATCCATGCTTGATTAGTAAAACATATCTACATGTGATATACAAGCATAATAAGTACTTAACTACTGTAGTTACTTACCTTCTTAAGCCCAGCAAGTGCTGTGAAATGAAGCTCATTATCTCCAATTACTTCTCTGATCTCCTCCCTGAGCTGGTTCTGCCATTGTTGGTTCTGAGCAAGAAGCAGAAGTGTCCACGAAAGAGCCAAAGCCGTCGTTTCGTGGCCACCGAAGAAGAAAGTTTTGCACTCGTCCACTAGTTCCCTTGTCGTCAATGTCTTCCCAAGCCGGCCATTTTCGTGATTCTCTTCAAGTAATAACCCTAACAAGTCCTTTTCAAGATACCCTTTTCCGGGATTGTTTCTTCGAGCTTCGATAATGGAGGAAAGGAGACTATCGATCTCTTTTCCAAGTTTTTTGGCTTCTAAGGTCTGTTTAGGGCACATGTACTTGCTAAATGGTACACCCACGTAACGATTAGTCTTGAATAGAGTGACTTGCATGGCTCTTAATTTCTCAAACACTTCTCTTCCACTTCCATAGCTTAAACCAAAGCTTGTCCTAGCTATGATCTCGCCGGCTAAACCTGTAATTTCTCTCTCAACGTCTATCTCACGGTGGCCTGAATCGATGAGGCTACTCCATTTCTCTATCATGATTGTGGTTGAATCCACCATTGAGCTTGCCATAGCCTTTAGGTTTAAGTAATATGCAATTTAATCAGTACCATGAAAGTAATAAATTAGTGCAAAAAAGGTTGTTCAATTTAGAAGATCGTTTAATTTTATTTATGCCATTTTTGACTTTGTTTGGAAAAATCTTACCACCTAATCCTTTAGTTTTTAATTTTCGTGCATTATGAAAAATCAAACAAACTTACTTTTATGTGATTTGAGTAATGAAGTCTTCGTCTTGGAAAATAACACCATCAATGATGCATGCTCTTGCGTGAGATATATGTTGTTTTTTTAACAAACTAAATTACTTGTTATGACGGATATGCTCGATTAAGATAGTGTAAATAGGAAGATTTGAACACAGGACCTATTAATTTCATGCTCTTTTACTCTATTAACTCCACTATTCCTAGAGGATATGATCACTTACTTACCGTAAATGGACAAATTATTAACTTCGACGACAAATTCATGCAATTTATCGAAAAGTTGTATTTTTTGTAAATTAAAAGTATAGAACTTTTATGATAAATTACTAAAACTATTAATATTTTATTTTTATAGACTTATAAATTTTGCATCTAGTGATAAATTATTTTTTAAAATTATATTTTTATTTTTAGCATATTAATAATTTTTCATAGTGGAAATTAGGTTTTGATCATGTGCATGAGAGAGAGACACGGTGGCTGATTACCTTCAAGTTAGCCGGAGCAAAAGCCGGAGTGATAACATGACGCTGACGAACCCAATCATCACCTTCAACCATAACCAAACCATCACCGAACATTGGTTCTCTGTCACGCTTAAACACTTGTGGCTTTCCCCATCTCTTCCCCATCACTCCATTCGACATTCTCTTCAGGAATTCTGGGTCTGCAATGTACAAGAACGGCTCTGTGCCTAACCAGTATATGAACACCTTCCCTGAAACACACAACAAAACCGGCCAACTGTTTAACACGAACAATACGCTAACGAATCGTAACTTTCTTCAGAGGGTTTTACGTACCGTGAGATTGCTGCCATTGAGCGAAGTAAGGAAACACAGTGGAGTGAATATCATGAGAGATTATTGAAGAACCAATAGATTGAAAAGAGGTCTTCCTGCTTATGTTCTTCATTTCCTCAATGTTCCCCAGAGGAAAACTTGGAGTTGGACCTCTGAAACCTCTGGTTTTAAGCTTCAGATAAGCACTGATAGGCCAAACCCAGCAAGAAAACACAACTCTCAACAACAGGTAGAAGAAAACACTAATCATGACCAAGCTAAGCATAAAAAGAAACTCCATCACTGTTTTTATGGAAGCTTATTGTATTGTATAGTATAGTACTACTTCAATAGCTTTGTGTAACTGATGCAATATAGAAGAACCGAAATGGGGTATTTATAGATGGAGAGGGGGCTCAAGCTCAACAATGCCGGAGCTTTGACCATTTTCATGTCCTTTTTTTCAAAGAACACGACCTTAGGACTTGTTTGGGCTTTTTTTTAATGTTTTGTTTTGTTTATGGATCGGCCAACTCATCTTCTAAAGTCTCTGCCTCGGTAAACACATGTGGACGCCGCCCGAATCATGTCATCTAAAGGATTTGACCAATGAAATTTTGCCACGTATGATTTTGACTCATTCACACGGGAAAACTTGAGATTTTGACTAGAGATCAAGAGGGAACTCTTGAGAATAAGCAAAGTAAAACTTCTCCTAATTAATTCATACTTACTTGGTGAGAACGTAGTATAGAGAGAGACTTTTGACTTAAAAAAATGATTTTCTCATTCCAACCTATGAAAAAGCTAGAAAATTAAGAAATTTTCAAGTTACTTCTTCGTTTAGACCGGTACACCGATAACATTCTCGGAAAAACTAAACTGATGCATAAGAATTTAAAAAGTTTAATATTACACAGTCTTATTTAAAAATATAATAAATATTAACTTAAGTATACATTAATAATTGATTCAGAGAAGAGCCTAATCATATCACATGAAGAAATCAAGATCTATGTACATTAGCAATTAATTAATTAATTACGAGGTGTGCACATCACATGGATAAATGAATATTTACATTCATTAAATTAATAATAAATTAACACATTTTTCTTCTGTTGAATTAAAATGAGTTTATTACATTATGTTTTAAAGCTAATTAAAACTATAACGTGTAAGGATGGATCATTGTGTTTTGTACCCTAGACATACGGATCGCATGCAACTTGACTTTTATTGTTCTTTTCAAACTTCGAATGTCTTATGGTCAAAGATAGAACGTTGAATATTTATGTCTGAGGTCAAAGAGAAGATGCTAAATTCTTAAACCCCAAAAAAACCAAAGTCAAACGTATTCCAAACCTAACAAGAGACTACATCTGGAGCAAAAAATAGCTATGTTTCCTTTTTTCATACAAAATTTAAAATTTATAAATTTAGAACATCCTTTGTTTTGAAAAAATGAAAAGAATTGTATTAATGCTAGCAAAATATATAAAACAACGTTACAATGAGTCACTTAATCTTTCTAAAAATTAAAAAACCTCTAATAGTTTAAAAAAGGAGTAGTCAATTTATTATAGCAAATTAACTTAGCTAAAAGTCGGTTGTTTGCTATTGACAATAAACGTTGCATGAATAAGTAGATAATCCTAAAAGTTGCATGAATAAGTAGATAATCCGACCATTATAACGAAGTAAATGAGTAGTAATTGTCTTCCATTGAACACTCAAAAAGACAGTCCTTTCTGAATATATGAAGTCTTCATTTTTGTCTCAAAGAGGTCGATTATAATTGACTTCCTATCCATTACTAATTCTCTCACCATGGGTTGTTTGAGAGGGTCATTTAACCCTCTTGTGTTTCATATTAGAATGATCATTTAAGGGGAATACTCCCTTTTTTTTGGTTTTCCTTCTAGTTGATCTTCTTTTGAGATTAGGGGAACTCTCATGAAACCTTTATGCTGTCTCAACAATTTTGTCATTCTCTTATTGTATCAACAACATGTTGCTTGTTGGATCATTCTCTAGTAGACCATGTTCATCCTATCTTCTATCTCTTCTTCCACCGATTGTGAATCTTGTGTATTAGTTACATCTTCCTAGTTATTAGGTTCCTATAGTCGAGAGGTGCGTCCAGATGCTATATTAAGTGTTCGACCTTCAGTATCTAGAGTATTTATAAATGAGTTATCCAAATTTTCATTAGGATCAACTCGTACACACAGCCTCATTATTATCCACTAGAGAAGATTCAACTCTCAGTAGCTCATCTTGCCATCGAGTTTGAAAAAAATTTCTTATAGGGACTCATTTCTTGGTTAAATTATAAGGCTTTCAAGGATATGTTACCTTAATTTCAAATTTCATAAGCTCCCTTATTTCACCTAACCTGAGAATTGGTAGAAGATCAGGTAGCATAGCATTTCTTTTGAGCTCCACACATATTTTTGCATGCCTAGTTCACTCTATTATGGATGTTTGAGCATCTATACAAAGAGGCTAACCTAAAGAACTTGTTATAAAACTCAATCTTTCAATTGTCCAAAGTTCTAGAGATAAATTATAAAAATGCACCCACATAGGAAAAAATTCCACACATATCCTATCAACTGTTATCCCAGGTTTCTATTTATGAATAAACATAGGTTGGCTTCCTATATGTCAAGGTCTCATTTCCAATAATTCATTTAAGTTGCTATCTACAACAAATTTAAACAAAATAGTGTCATCATCCATGAGTGAAGATTTTTCCAAACTTTTCTTACCTAATTGTGTAGTGGCTAAAGCATTGATGACTAAAAATGCAAGTCTCTTGCTCCAGAAAGAGCCAATCAAGGCAGTAGACCAAGCCTTCGTTTTGGCTTGCAACAATTCAATCGGTGGATTGACGACACCATCCTTCATAATGTCCAAGTAGTATTTCAAGTGCATCTTCGACTGCTACAATTAAATTTTCTTTGTCCAAACGCCATTAGTGGGTGAGGGTTTCTCTGAAGCTCTCGATGAACTTACCCTATTTCTAGAAGCACCATCCTCTCAAGTTAGCGCAGGAAACTCCTCCATGGACAGGGGTGAAGGCACATCATCCATTGCCATAGAGCTCACTTGGGTCTTAACTAGGAGATTTGGGTCCTAATAATGAAGTGTGTATGGCGAAGCTTGTGTGGGTCTCGTCGCTCACTTCACTCTTCAGATCTTGAGCTGGGTTCTCGCTATCGCCTCGCTTCTTGAGAAGTGGGTGGCCTCGCTATTGTCTCTTTAGATCTGGAGCTGGGTCGCCACACTATCACCTCGCTTCTTCTTTAGAGTCGGGTCGCCTCGCTATCGCTATCGTCTCTGCATCATAAGGATTATTAAAGTAAATCAAACGAAAAAATTAAAAACCAAATCGAAAAGTCATTCGATTCAAGATTTTTATGATTGAACTAACTGAATTGATTGAAAATTTTAATCATTAATAAATATTCACAATCCTCAAATCAGAGTAATTAATAACTAAAAAGATAGTAGAAAAGGTCAATGAAATTTAAATAATGAAAAAGTCTATAATGTAAAAGGTTCACAAGTCCCACTAAATAATAACTAAGAACTAAAGAAAGTCAAATTTTGAGTTTTTAGTTTAGACCATAAGCTTGTGTTTACTAAAGTCTAAACCCTAAAGTGAATGCTAAACATAGTGTCCACATTTCAACTAAAAAGAAGATGTCGCGTTAGAAAGTGTCGCCCAATCCTTACAAAACCTTCCTCGAGACTCGTTAATTACTATAATGATGACAATGTTAGAATAATTTACTAATCAAGGCAGTTAACTTTTGTGCCGTCAAATCACGCGTCACGTTTAGTTGATTATATCTTAAGACAAATAATAGTAAATAGTGTTAATTGAAAAATAAATTTCAAACCTTTAACAATTTTTATAATATTGTTTTGAATTTTAAAAGTAGTGTTAAATTGTTTTAATTTTTATTTTTAACAAAAAACTCAAAGTTAAATTTTATATTAATGTTGATGATAAGACTGAGTAAGATGAGATTAGTATTTTTATTTTTTACTGTCGTATATTATATTTATGTTATGTATAAATAATAAAATTAAATAAACCAAATTAAAAAATCAAAAACTTTAAAAATTATATACTTTTATTTCATAATTATTTTAGAATTTTGATATTTTAATATTTAATAAAGTTTAATAAAATTTATGCATGACACAAATAAAATTATGACCATCACACGTAACTTATCACGTCATCCATATTAACAAAAAATTTTAATGTCGGACTATTTTTTTAAATAAATTAAGTAATATCATAAATTTTTTATAATTAATTCAAATAAATATATAATCTTTTTTATCACCGTTAGTTTGGTTTGTCCTCTCTTAATTCTTGTAAAGAGCAACAAATTTTTTTTATTTTTTTACGAGAGTTTACTCTTGATCTTTATAAAAAATAAAAAAGGATGAAAATAAGAACCATTTTATAATTGCATGTAAAATGTTAGGAACAATTTGGTGGTTAGATAAGGGAATCAGATCTCCTGTTTTAATTATAGTGTTTTTACTATATTCTATTAAATCTTATTCACATATTTACAAAAAAATTTATAAATATATAAATATAATTTAATATAATTTGACTAAAAAAACATAAGATTTGATATGTCGTGCAAGAAAGTATAATATGTCAATATGTCAACAAAAACAACGTAAATTTGTCTTCTTCATGTCGAAAATAGAGTACGGTCTTGTTTGGTTTTGAGCCGGTGAAAACCGAAGTCACGTGGGGATGGCATTGGTGAATATGAGGATGTCCCAGTCAAAGACCGATACGTCTTTGGTTTTTATAGTTATATCTCCGTACGTACTCCTGAGGTGGACGGTCTCTACGTAGAGGTTATAAATAAACGTGTGAAATTGTAGTAAATATTAATTTAAAAATATTAAAATATTATTATTTTATTTTAATTTTTTAAAACAACGTTATATTTGTAAAGCTAAAGCTAATGGGAAACAACTCTCCAATTACGGCTCAGAATATGAACTTTTAGAATTAAAAGACTCATTGAAATAATATTTTATCATGAACGAGGACTAATAAGTTCAGATCACCTCTTTTTATTATTCTGTCTCTAACTTATTTTATGAGTATCTATCCATTCAACTTATATGGGTCTTATTTATTAAATGAATGAACGCTCATAAAATAAGATAAACATAGATAATTAGAGACACGTTAGATACTATAATTAGGACAAAGGACCATCTCCATAAAAGTCATGTAATAAGCTTTCTTTTATAATTTTCACCGAAGCAAAACTAATAAACAAATATTTTCAAAACTAGACTGAAATTTAAAATTGAAAGTTTTGAAAGTAAATTGAAATAAATTGTTTTTATTTATCAAAAATTAAAATTTAATTAAAAATCTATTAAATAAAAATTAATCAGTTTATTTTAATTTATAAAAACTTTATAGGTTACAAAAATCGATTGATTGATTAAAAAATGATAAGTATTTAATAACAAAAATTATTAAACTAAATCAAATAAAAATAAAAAATTAAACTAAAAATTTAACCAATTCATAATTTTCACTATTAAATCGATTTTATCGATTTTGGTTTTAAAACATTGATATATACTAACAATACAACCTCTCTATTATATAAGGGTGAGACTGCGTACTATTAGATCTCCTCAAATTTAACTTTATTGCGAGATTTCAAACTAGAAGTAATGATGATGATTCGTATATGATTTTAAAGACTATAATTGTTTCTATTTTTAATTTATCAAAATAATTTATTTTATAGTTTTGAGAAATTTGTATTTTATTTATTTATTAATAATTTCTTTATTAAATAAGGATAATACTATACATTATTAGATTTTTTAATGGTAAACTATTTATTTATTGATTTTTTTGTGGTCGGTGCAAATTAGTAGACTCCGTGAAGCATTAGAACTGATTCTAAGAGCTTTTCCAGCCTCAAATTGCGCCTTCCGCCGATCTATTCTCTCCCAACTTTACTCTGAGTCACACTGTCAGACTTCATGATCCAGATGCCAGACATCAATTATTCATCGCTTGTCAATTCAACCGTCGTTCTAGAAGCTCAAGTACTTGCTAGTTTGAACTCTGAGCCCCTTCTCTGAACATCAAGCCGTAGGTCCTAGCAGCCTCAGAAAAAGAGCCATAGCACACGTAGCCCGAAAGAAGCGAGTTCGAAGAGATCACGTCTCGGGTGGGCATGACATTGACGATCTCTTCCATTTTTGGGAGAAACCCAGATTTCGGATAAGCAGAATGAATAGCATTCCGCGAGAAAACGTTTCGTTCCGGCATAATATCGAACACATAGCGTGCATAACTAGGATTGCCCAATCCCCCATGATTAAACTTCAAGAAACAATCGTATGTCTTTTTTTACTTTTAAGAGAATAATGTTATTATCAAATCTTCAAGTAATGATTATGAGTTTGAATTTAAATTGTTAGATGATTAAAAATTAATAAACCTTTTAAATGTTTGCCAATCTTTTACTCGTAAAAACCATGCACGTAATTAACGTGTGTTGAATACTCGTAAGTTTGGCATGACGCGTTTCATTCTGTATAGGACGGATTCTAGGGTCCCATTCCATGTATAGATGTGTAGATTCCACCTTATCCTTTTAGAACTTGGTTAGAGATGAGAATGGTTATATTTTTCAATCAATCCAACCAGAATTAATTGGATTTTAGACTATAATAAAAAAAAATTTAAAAAAATTTGAATTAGGATTCGAGTTGTGGACTGCCCAGCTCGATTCGAACTCGTTTTACCTGATATATTTGAGTTTTAATTCGGACTAAGAACTTTGTTAGGCATCTTGGATCTCAAGCTTGTTTTATTTAAAATGACGTCATTTTAAAATTTTAAAAATTAATCTAAGCTTAATTAAGTTTCGATTAAGTTTTGGGTCATGAGTTTCGGATTTGATCAACGATTAAGCCCTAGGTCATGAGTTTCGGATTTGATCAAGCATTGTCAAACTTAGACTCAAACATAGCCTAAGCTCAAATTTTTAATTTTCAAACATTAGACTAGGTCTAAGTTTGAGCTTTGGTTGTCCAATTTAGTTAAACGGATATTATTTTGAAATTTTAAAATTTTAAAAATTAATAAAACTTGACTCGACTCTAGTTAAATTTTATTTTAACCCACAAATTTTAAGTAAGATTGATTCTCGAATTGAGTTCGAATTTATGAATCAAAGCTTGATACGGTCGAATACCAAACTTAAATATAATTAATATTATGTCAAGTAATGATTATTTATAATTTAAAATAATTATTATCTATTAATTTGACAATTTATTAAATAATTATTATCTCACGAATCATACAACATTTTCCTTTTCTTTTATATTATCGTCATCTTTTAACATATATGACGTGAGGCATGACCTATTATTCCATTACTTGTAGTGATGTGGACTACTCCTTCAGACCCATTTACTTTGGAACAGGACTATTCTTGCCTGTCGCTGTGTGCTTTGACGGTGGCTTCTTAAAGGAGCAGCCCATATCGGTAACGGGACTTTTGTAATAGCTCGTAGTATTAAAGGTTAGTGACTTTGAATGTTTTGAGTCGAATTTTAAGTTTGACAATAAGTCAGACTGAGCTCTAATAAAAAGACATCTTAAACTCAAGTTGCATTTTCTTAAACTCAACCCAACTTATTAGCACTCTTAAATTTCAATATGGTCATACCTATAATTTGGTCTGAGTCTGAATTTGAGTCCGAGTCCGAGTCCGAGTCTAAATTTAGGTTAGCGCGAAATTTTGACTTTTAATTAGAAATCGTTATTAACCAATTAAATAAAACCAATCTTTTGATATTAAATTTAAATCACTTAATTAGTAAATTAACGCATGATCTTGAAGGTAATTCAATGTATAATAACAATAAGGGCTTTTTTGATTAAAAAAAAGTAAGATGACCCACCCAAAACATTATAAGTGCGGTCTAGCCTGAATTTAACAAGTTGAATTCATATTGCCAAATTTGAGTTCATGCTCTACAACTCAACTCACCCTGAATGTGTAAAGTAAAAACAACATTATTTGAAATAAACACGTCATTTCAAATGAAATTAAGCTAAAATTAAAATAATAAGGATTGACTTGATCCCAATTAAGTTCGGATATAGAACGTGAGTTTTAGATTCGTTCGAACCTCGATTTGAGCTCGGGTTCTTCCAAAAATTTTTAGATCAGCCCGAATTGATGATTCACAATAAAATATGTGGGATTTCCACTTATAATTTGCCAAAATTATAGTCATGCACAAACTAAATTTAAAGAAACAACCTAAAATCCTCCCATAATACGATTCAAACACTTGAAAACTTGACTAAATTATAAATATGTTTAAGATTAAACATGTTATCAACATGGTTTGGTTCGCCGCATTATTTTACCAATCTTTTAAGAACGGCAGGTAAAGTCATAATACACATAACATTATTGGTCAGTTACATTATTAGGTCGAATTATGGATATACATGTATTTGCACATAAAAACTGTTGACCCAAATTTATATCAGAAACTTCTATAACATTAATTCAAAAAATACATAAAAAAAAGTCAAAGGGAAATTTTTAAAAGTTTAAGGTAATTTTGATAAAAATAAAAATTTGGGAAAAAAGCAAAATTTTAAAAAATTAGTATTAATTTGAAAAAATAAAAGTTTAAATAAATAAATATAACTAGTAGCGATCAATTTTTTAATAAAAATATTTAAATAAGAATATCGAAAAACCATATCTTAGCCCACAAAATTATTCTATTTATTGCCACATGATATGATTAAAAAATTGAACCAATTCAAACGATTCATTAATTGTAAAAATTGTAAACTAACTAACTTTTAGGTATAGCTTTCAACTTTTCGATTTGATTTATTTCAATAACTCTTGTTGTTAAAAATCGACTAGTTTAATAATTAATTGATCGATTTTTATAAACTAGTTGATTTTTATAAATTAATATAAACTAATTAATTCTTATTTAATAATCTTAATTTTTAATTAAAAGGACAATACGTTTTAATTATATTTCAAAATTTTCAATCTTATTTAATATTTAATTAATTATATAATAATAATTAAATCTTTTAAACATTAATTTTATTTTCTTTTGGTGGACTGGTGAGGCTAGGAAAGCAAAGAACATTGAATGAGAGGGAAGCTTGCATGCGAATAACGTGAGTTCCATTTCTCAACTATTGAAGCACGAGCCAATAGATTAGAATCATCATACCGTCATAAAGGGATGTTCTTGAACCTTTTTCAGTTTGAAACGACACCTCCCTGTCTGAAACTCCGACCAGACACATACATATAAAACATTAAAACTTGGGGTGGGGACGTAGGGTGTTTCTGTATAACCTTATATAGACTCCACATAAATTTAGTATGAATGAGATTTATACTCCACATGTATAACCCGGCTTGAACGGGAATTAGTCTATGTGTGAATGGCTTAAAGATGCCTTTTCATAATTGGAATCTTCCTAGGACACCTCGTGCGCAACCAAAAAAAAATACAAGAAGTTAGGAACAGGTCATTTCAAAACAAACTTTTAACTATTACATGTAGCTCATCTTCCATCATCACAAATGGTGGATCAGAAGCCAATTGAGAAATGGAAGCACTAATATGTTCAAAGGATTTCATTCTTGATCACCTGTTCATAAACAGAATCAAGAGATA
>JANVCQ010000007.1:31846934-31861890 GCA_025531925.1 Erythroxylum plowmanianum | reverse complement strand
AGGTAAATCCAATACAGGATATGTGTTTACACTAACTAAAGGAGCTGTGAGCTGGGTTTTAAAATTGCAGTTAGTTATGGCTACGCTAACAACAAAAGAAGAATATGTAGCAGCTACATAAGTTAGTAAAGAAGCAGTATGGTTAAAGATGTTGTTGAAAGAACTTAGGAATAAACAAGAGAATATTACGCTGTATTGTGACAGTCAGAGTGCTTTGTATCTTGCAAAGAATGCAGCATTTTATTCAAAGACAAAACACATCCGAGTTCAATATCACTTCATTCGTGAGAAAGTGGAAGAAGGAACGGTGGACATACAAAAAATTTATACAATGGATAACTTGGCAGAATTTATGACAAAATCAATCAATGGTGACAAATTTATGTGGTGTCGATCTTCATATAGCTTGACAAAAATGTAAGCAATATTAAGTGGCAAGATAGAAAAGAATGGTGTGAAGATATGATTAATTATCAATCAAATCTTCAAGTGGAAGAATTGTCAATAATTATGGCTGCTAGGCATCGAACCATGCCTAGTAAAGCCAAAGGCATGCCTAGTAAAGAAAAAGGTGCTCCTGCCTATAAAAAGGCAAGAGTAGCATGAAGAAATTTATAGCAAGTAGAAGAAGAGAGACGTGAAGTGGGAGAGAAAAGAAAGAAAAAATGAGACAAAAATATTCTGTGTATTTTTAGGCCTAGTTTTTCCTTGTAATTCTCCAGTTTTTCTCAGTAGTAAAATTTTTCTATCCTTGCCTGTGACTTTTACCCTAATTTGATAGTTTTTCACATAAAATCTCTGTGTTCATTACTATTCCTTCAATCCTGTTTAGCTGTGAACCTGCTCTAATCTGGTCGATTTTCACAACACTTCCTAACAGAGGAAATTCTTCATCTGGTTGTAAACCATATATGCAGATATTGGTAAGACAATTGCATTCCTTTTGAAATGAGATGAACATATCATGATTTTAATCAGGTGTAAGCTTCCCATAACCAAAGTACAAAAACAATTGAAATTTAGAACTAAGAAAATAGAAAATGCATAAATCTTTATCAAACTCCTGGGACACCAAAAACTTGGGAAACCTTCCTCGATGAACTCTGAACCAGCTATGTCATCACCAAGTTAAAGATCATCTATTTAAATCAAACCCAATTGAGAACAAATACATAGGAGGCTGTTTGACAATTTAAACAGAAAATCTGAAGCAAGACAAAAATAAAAAGTGTTTACCTTACCAGGTTCTTCGACAAAGAAAGCTCGAACGCAAGTGTGTTGGGTTAAGAATTGAGACAATTATGTTGGAGAATAAGTTGTTGGAAAATATAATAGCTATAAGAGAACTTTTAACAACCAAGTGGTCGGTAAGAACAAAAATAGGTAGAACTAACACAATTTTCATTCATCTGATCAAAGCATTTTATACAAAAAAGAAATAACAACTTAACAAAAAACAAGGACACATTACTCACGACTATTCTCCAAAAAATAACAACTTGAGCCTAAAGAATAGGAACAAACCAACAGCTTAATTCAAAGACCAATAAAACACGTTTCTACATTTGTTTCCAATATACCCCCTTTAATACAGAAATCAGTAACACCCAATAACTCTCTTAAACTCTTGAACTTTTCTAATGGAAGTGATTTAGTGAAAATATCAGCCACTTGAATACTTGTAATACAATGGATAATTTTAATGCTCCCTTTTTGCAAGCTCTCTGATAAAATGGTGTCTAGTTTCAATATGTGTGTTTATGAAATACTGGATTTTTGTTTATTGCAATTGTTGATTGATTATCACAAACATGGTTATGGCTTCCGTTTGTGGTTGTTTCACGTTATCCAAAATTCTTCTTAGCCATGTGGTGTGACATGCAGCTAAAGTGTCAGCCATATACTCAGCCTCAACAGATGATAATGTAGTAGATGGTTGCTTCCTTGAACTCCATGAAATAGCACCAGAACCCATCATAAAAACATATCCTGTGGTGCTCCTTCGATGATCAATTGAACCTATCCAATCACTGTTAGAAAAACTAAACAAACCAAAATTGTCAGTTTTGGCATAAAGAATACCAAATGGGCTTGTCCCCTTCAAGTATATATCTTGATACAATTCTTTTGAGAAAAGATAATTTTGGGTTTTAGGGTTAGAAGCATTGAGAATTAGAAGAAAAGAAATAGAGAAACTAAAAGAAAATAGTAGAGAATTAAGAGTGAGAAAGTTTCTATTATTCGTTACTTCCTTCACCTCCTCCAACGACTATATAAAGACTGGTATAACCGTTGGAGATGTATCAGTTATTATCAGTCACGTGATTTGCTACATTACTTCATTTTTACTCATAATTTCTACACTACATTGTATCTATGTACGATCATCGTTATTCTATCATAAGTCGTTACGACACCGTTTGGTATAGTACTATTCTCCGTCTTCTTCCTCCCACAATTTGGATCGTATGTCAGCTTCTTCTTGATTTGCCATCAACTTCTACTCCTATCAATTCCCTCCTGTGAGAGTTAATTCTGATATGTAATGTTAGTGGTGTTAATGCATTTAGTGGTTATCATGTTTTAGTGGTGTTAGTGTCATTAATGGTCACCGTATGTTAGTGATAACATAAAAGTAGGAATTTTTCATTGTATTTTTGTGTATTTATTGAACTGCTGTGGTTTGTTCAACGATATAATACATACCAATTTTTTTGTTTCTTTCGTTCAACTTGTTTTACTCCAATACACTTGATTTAGTTTTAACAGTGGTATCATAACCATAGCCATGAACGACTCGATCTAAATTTTGGTTCTTGTCTTAGATGGGAAAAATTACACTCGATGAACTGTCTAGATGAGAGTACTTTTTGACTACCACAAGTTTTTTAATGTTATGGAGAATGACATCGTTGATCTTGAAGAAAACGTTAATGATACATATAAGGCAACCCATCGTGACAACAAGAAGAAGGATAAAGGGTTAATGACGAAGTCTTTGAGAAGATTGCTAGAGCAACTACATGAAAGCAAGCCTAGGAAACGTTGTTGATGACGTAAAAAGGTGCAAAGAAGGTTACGAAAGTGCAAATCCAAACTTTAAGGCGTCAATATGAAATCTTGCAAACGGAATCCTCTGAGATGGTGGCAAATTATGTAGCATCCCGTCTCTCAAATGATTGAGAGATTTAAAGAGATAGATTAATGAGTCATATGAGTGTTGGGATATAGAACAAAATTGGTACATCCATGACATGATTTTATAATCATGTTCAAATGTATAATATGAGCATACACATATTAATTGTGAGTTAGACAAATGGCATTCAATAAACATATTCCAGAGTATAGAATTGAAGGTAATATGAGATATGAATATGTTTTTCCAATGCCTTGTATTTTGGTTTACTAATGACAAGAATTGATGGATTAACATTAACAACATGGAGTTAATTTTCATAATTAAGAGATTGATAATTTAATATGTACATTTAGTCTTGGAAAATGCTAAGTGACAAGATTAATTGAGACATGGAAAATTAAGATGACTAAGCCTAAAATTGTGTGACATTTGGCATAGTTAAATTAGTGACAAATGGACTAGTAATTAATTAACAAATAGATCAATCATTGTGTAACAAATGGGCTTGTAAATTTACAAAAAATGGCATTGGTAAATAGACAAATGGATGTTGTACTTAAATGACATATGACCTAGTTTTAATGGTGACATGTGGCAGCATATGTACTTGATACATGTTGAACATATCTTTAGACATATGGCCATTCCATTAGATGACATCTAACACCTTAGGTGTAACATTTAGCACGAGCAAACTTGGTTAAGCCCATTCTTATTCTTTCTTCTCTCGCACACACCACCAAAATCTCTTCTTTCACCTCCCTAAGTTTGCTTATGGTTATGCCTAATTGTTGCACAAATAATCCATGTTTTAGCCTTACGAAGTTAAGTGAAAGATCAGCTTAAAGTTGCCTTATTGTCCTACCTGAAATCCTTCCAAGTTTCACTTTGAATGTGTGATGATTCTGCATGTTTAGAGTACTGATTTAGAGTGACTTTTGAGCTGTGATTAGAACTAAACAAGTAAGTAAAAGATTAGTGTTTATGGCATGTTATAATAGAGAATTGACGACGATGAATTAGGATGAAAATGTTGAGGTGTGCTAGAATTTGATAACTGGAATGTTTTCACTGATCATGCTTCGATATTTTGATTATATCTTAATCTATAGACGTCCAAATAAGATGATTCTTAATTTAAATTGAACTAGAGACATTTGGATACAATTTTTAAGAAGAAATTGAATTTGCATTATGTTCGTAAGGGTCTTGAAATTTAGCTTGAACTTGAGTCTTGACTTAGGCTATAATACTACCTATGACAGAAATCATGTCCTGTTGTTGTCAAATAAACTGTATTGATGTAGGCCAAATCAGACAAAGGTTTCTTCACAAAAGTTGTAGCTTATTCTCTTAGTTTTCAATTGGTATAAAGTTTGTAATTTGTGGATATTGGGATTGAGAGATATGAGTTGTACAACTTGAATGCATGATCATGCCCTAGCCAAATTTTCAAGTGTACTTAGTCTGCAGTATTTTGAGCATAACTCATAGAATAACGAACTAAATTGTATGATCTTGGTGTCACTAGAAACTTAAGGCCTTGTATTTTGGTTTACTAATGACAAGAATTGATGGATTAGCATTAGCAATTTAGAATTAATTTTCATAATTGGGAGATTGATAATTTAATATGTACATTTGGTCTTGGAAAAATGCCAAGTGACAAGATTAATTGAGACATGGAAAATTAAGATGACTAAGCCTAAAATTGTGTGGCATTTGGCATAGTTAAATTGGTGACAAATGGACTAGTAATTAATTGACAAATGGATCAATCATTGTGTGACAAATGGGTTGGTAAATTGATGACAAATGGCATTAATAAATGGACAAATAGCTGCTGTACTTAAATGACATGTGGACCTAGCTTTAATGGTAACATATGGCAGTATATATATTTGATACATGTTGAACATATCTTGAGACATATGGCCATTCCATTAGATGACATCTAACACCTTAGGTGTAACATTCAGCACGAGCAAACTTGGTTCAGCTCATTCTTATTCTTTCTTCTCTGACACACACCACCAAAACTCTCTTCTTTCATCTCCCTAAGTTTGCTTATGGTTATGCCTAACTGTTGCACAAATAATCCATGTTTTAGCCTCACGAAGTTAAGTAAAAGATCAGCTTAAAGTTGCCTTATTGTCCTACCTGAAATCCTTCCAAGTTATACCTTGAATGTGTGATGATTTTGCATGTTTGGAGTACTGATTTAGAGTGACTTTTGAGCTGTGATTAGAACTAAACAAGTAAGTAAAAGATTAGTGTTTATGGCATGTTATAATAGAGAATTGACGACGATGAATTAGGATGAAAATGTTGAGGTGTGCTAGAATTTGATAACTGGAATGTTTTCACTGATCATGCTTCGATATTTTGATTATATCTTAATCTATAGACGTCCAAATAAGATGATTCTTAATTTAAATTGAACTAGAGACATTTGGATACAATTTTTAAGAAGAAATTGAATTTGCATTATGTTCGTAAGGGTCTTGAAATTTAGCTTGAACTTGAGTCTTGACTTAGGCTATAATACTACCTATGACAGAAATCATGTCCTGTTGTTGTCAAATAAACTGTATTGATGTAGGCCAAATCAGACAAAGGTTTCTTCACAAAAGTTGTAGCTTATTCTCTTAGTTTTCAATTGGTATAAAGTTTGTAATTTGTGGATATTGGGATTGAGAGATATGAGTTGTACAACTTGAATGCATGATCATGCCCTAGCCAAATTTTCAAGTGTACTTAGTCTGCAGTATTTTGAGCATAACTCATAGAATAACGAACTAAATTGTATGATCTTGGTGTCACTAGAAACTTAAGGCCTTGTATTTTGGTTTACTAATGACAAGAATTGATGGATTAGCATTAGCAATTTAGAATTAATTTTCATAATTGGGAGATTGATAATTTAATATGTACATTTGGTCTTGGAAAAATGCCAAGTGACAAGATTAATTGAGACATGGAAAATTAAGATGACTAAGCCTAAAATTGTGTGGCATTTGGCATAGTTAAATTGGTGACAAATGGACTAGTAATTAATTGACAAATGGATCAATCATTGTGTGACAAATGGGTTGGTAAATTGATGACAAATGGCATTAATAAATGGACAAATAGCTGCTGTACTTAAATGACATGTGGACCTAGCTTTAATGGTAACATATGGCAGTATATATATTTGATACATGTTGAACATATCTTGAGACATATGGCCATTCCATTAGATGACATCTAACACCTTAGGTGTAACATTCAGCACGAGCAAACTTGGTTCAGCTCATTCTTATTCTTTCTTCTCTGACACACACCACCAAAACTCTCTTCTTTCATCTCCCTAAGTTTGCTTATGGTTATGCCTAACTGTTGCACAAATAATCCATGTTTTAGCCTCACGAAGTTAAGTAAAAGATCAGCTTAAAGTTGCCTTATTGTCCTACCTGAAATCCTTCCAAGTTATACCTTGAATGTGTGATGATTTTGCATGTTTGGAGTACTAATTTAGAGTGAATTTTGAGCTGGGATTAGAACTAAACAAGTAAGCAAAAGATTAGTGTTTATGTCATGTTATAATAGAGAATTGATGATGATGAATTAGGATGAAAATGCTGAGGTATGCTGGAATTTGATAACTGGAATGTTTTCACTAATCATGCTTCGGTATTTTGATTATATCTTAACCTGTAGATTTCTAAATAAGATGATTCTTAATTTAAATAGAACTAGAGACATTTGGATACAATTTTTAAGAAGAAATTGAATTTTAATTATGTTCTTAAGGGTCTTGAAATTTAGCTTGAACTTGAGTCTTGGCTTAGGCTATAATACTACCTGTGACAGAAATCATGTCCTGTTGTTGTCAAATAAACTGTATTGATGTAGGCCAAATCAGACAAAGGTGTCTTCACAAAAGTTGTATATTATTCTCTTAGATTTCAATTGGTATAAATTTTGTAATTTATGGGTATTGGAATTGAGAGATATGAGTTGTAAAACTTTGATGCATGATCATGCCTTAGCCAAATTTTCAAATGTACTTAGTCTGCAGTATTTTGAGCATAATTCATAGAATAATGAACCAAATTGTATGATCTTAGTGTCATTAGAAACTTAAGGCATAAGGGAACAATTGTATAGAAGAAAGTGATACAGAAATACACCATTTTCCTTGTCATAATGATCATATAAAGTAGACCCGAAAGTCTGTGTTGATAAGAAAGTTGGAATAGTTAATGAGTGTATGAATTTTGACACATTTGGAGCACAATTGATCTTTGCATTGGTTTATTATATAATTATACCTGGGAATATGTCATTGAACATGCATGTTACAAGATACATTTATAAAAATGCGTATTCAATTACATGAACAATGTGGTAACATGAAATTGTATTTGATTGTATATAAAAGAGCAAATAGAGCGACCGCTTCCAGATATTGCCGGAACTTCAAGGTAATAAGTGTAAAGGGAGCAATTGTGAGTAACCTAGACGGTCTCACCTTGTTATGTATTTCTTTTGAATTATGTTCTGAATGTGGAATTGATTGTACTTATTTCAGACAATGAAGGTCCATGATTTCTGATTTATGAATGTGATATTGAAGTGTTCCTTGAATGTGAAATTTGGTGAAATTATGTTCTGAATGTGGATTGTTTGTACTAATTCTGGACATGAAGGTCCAAAGATTCTGACTTATGAATGTGATATTGAAGTGTTCTTTGAATGTGAATTTGGTGAAATAAATGTTTCTCAACATGTTTGTTGAATGTCAAACTAAGGTCCGATGATAAATAGAAATGAGACTGTAAATGTGTTTGAATGGGATTGCGAATGGGAATGTTTGAAACAACGAATGATTGAATATGAATGTGATTCATTTCATACACGAATGCATGATCAGATAATGATAATTGTGACATGAGTAGCCACCAAATATGAGCTTAAAGCTCCGGAATGTGGTATAGAGCCAAAGGCTCGATATGTACAATGAACCTTGTATTTGCAATAGGTAAGGGGCAGTATTAATGAGCCTGGTATCCACAATAGATATGAGACAGTTTAGGCACTATGTCACAATAACGTAATAATTGAAAGTGGGTCACACGAACATTGCATATACACTTATTGAGTGTGTTTGACTGATTGAATTATAATGTGCTCATGTATTTGTATGAAAATGGGTATGTGAAGTGAATGATATGTGGTGCAATTTGCTAAATGAAAAGATGTGAAATTAGTTGCTTATATAATTTGTTATGTGGTATGAATTGGGTGAACCATCGAGGATGGTTACATCATTGAGTTTGTAAAACTCACCAACAGTGCATTGTGGCTTTTAAGGTGTAGAGAAGATATCCAATTAGGCCAATTAGAGTATAGTCACTACTTTAAATATGAGTTAGTGGTCGGGATCAGTTTGCACCTACATTTATTTTCAGTCAATTTGTATTAAACATTGTATTCCGTAACAATTGAGCAATGTACCTGTGAATTGTACAGTGTAATGACATTTATGATTGAATATGTATGATAATGAAATGGGCCTAATGTTTACTAACTACTAAATATGTATTTGTGTTTGAGAAAAATTTTGCAATGCTTCGATTTGTCTATTAAAACGTGCCATCCTCGTATAGTATGTTCTCGAATATCATCGATACGTTCAAAATATACCCTATGAGAGTGGTGTGTTACAGATTATGTAAGTCGTCTTTTTGCTTTAATAAATCAAATGAAGATAAATGGAGAAGAGTACCAGGAACAAGCAAAGGTGGAGAAGATTTTGCGGTCAGTAAACCCCAAATTTGAGCATGTAGTTGTGGCTATTGAAGAAGCTCATGATTTATTCTTGACGATTGTCGATGAAGTATCGGGTACCTTACAGGCCTATGAGCAACGGATGAATGAGAGGTAGCTGGAGAAGCCAACTGAGCAAGCCTTTCAAAGTTCAATTTCCATCAAAGCTGAACAAGTTGGTGAAATCACACAAAAGCAAGGAAATGCACGCGATAAAGGATGAGGTCGTGGTGGTTATTACAATAGTATAAATCATGAGGGTCATAATTATAGAGCTTGGCACAACAATAGCTACCAAAACAAATTAGATTCGAGCCATCAACGACATCAAAATTTTAGAGGTCGGGATTGCGGTATTGGTTAAAGAAGGTACAATGAGTCTAATATTGAATGTTATTCTTATCACAAATTTGGTCATTATGCTAATGAGTGCAGATATAAAGACAATGATCAAAAGGCTCATTGTACACAAGAAGATGATGACTAGAACCATGCTCTTTTGATGGTTACGGCCACCGACTAAGTACCAACCTACCACACTTGGTTTTTTGATACCGGATGTACTAATCATATGTGTGGTAAAAAGGAGCTTTTTATCAATCTTGATGAGTCTGTCCACTCTAAAGTAAAGTTTGCCGATGATAGCACTGTGTTGGTGATGAGGAAAGAAAAAATTTTAATCAAGTTGAAGAATGGAAATCACAATTATATTTTAGACGTCTTCTACTTGCCTTACATGAAGAGTAATCTACTCAGATATGAGATGTACATGATACAAATTTTAACAAAGATAGTAACCAGATTCCATAGCTTTGAAGTATTTAAGAACAATATAATTGAACATTTACTTGTTAAAGCTGTTGAAAGTTAACTGGAAGCCATGGTTCTTTACCACACAAAAATCCAAACACAATAGAAAATAGAATACCTGAGTTTGTTGAATCCAACTCGTCAATTTTTTACACACACCACTACAATGCTGTCAAAAAAAAACCCATACTAAAAGCTAGAAGACCACCCTCAAGAATACATTAATTAGGTTAAAGCAAACACATTGTAGTGGAACTGGACCCTCAACCCAATGGATAGGCTTAGGTGAAATTTATGAATGGATCCAAGGGCCCATGGTAAGATTAGCATTATAATGTCTATCCCATAAATGGCCCAAATGATACAAACATATACCAAAGTTATGTTAGTTCATAACAATTAATTTAACATTTTCTCACTTGGACAACATAATCATAGCAAACTAAATATATACAATCAACATACCGATAACAAGTGTGCATTGTATATAATTAGATGATATTAATCCAAAAGCATGATAATAACATTAATATGAATTCATCATAAATGAATGTCATTAATTTGTCACTTATCAAGAATATAAAGTAACAATATGTCATAAATAGTGACAAAATATTCACAATATGCATGTACCATATAAAATTTAAACAATCCTTACAAAACATGCATAAAACAAAGATAACTCCTATTGAAAGAAAGAAAAATTGGGCTCTTAATAGTCCCATATTAGAGACATGTTCCACAAAAATACAAATAGGTAAGTCTTTAGTTAGTGGGTCTGCCAGCAAGCTGCTTATAGCCATGTACTCAATGGTAATCAGAGACTTTGCAACTTTCTCTTTAACAAAATAGAACTTAATGTCAACATGTTTAGAGCAAGAGGTGCTCCTAGTATTTCGAGAGAAAGACATAGTCGTAAAATTGTCACAACATAATTTCTGCGACCTTGATATGGAGTCCATAACTCCTAATGCTGAAATAAAGTGCCGCAACCATATTACATGACAAGTAGTCTTGGTTGACATTTTTCCACGAAAGAGCTCCTCCTTCCATCATAAACATGTATCCATAAGTGGATTTCTTATCATCCATACGGCCGCATAATCAAAATCATTGAAGCTAACTACTTTAAGAGTATCGATGTTTTGATATGTCAACATAAGATTCTTGGTGCCCTAAAGATACCTTAAGACCTTTTTAACTACTTTCCAGTGACTTTGTCCAGGATCGCTCAAGTGTTTACCAAGCACAACGAAGGCAATATCAGGACGTTTGCATACTTAAGCATATATCAGGCTACTAATAGCTGAAGCATAAGGGACTGTTTTCATTTGATCTCTCTCAATATCATTTAAAGGACATTGGACTTTTGAGAACTTATCACCCTTTATAATTGGAGCCTTTAGAGAAGAACATAATTGCATATTAAACCTTTTCAAAATACGATTAATATAAGTGCTTTGAGATAATCTGAGAACACCATTTGTTCTTTCACGAAGAATTTGTATACCCAAAACATATGATGCCTCACCAAGATCCTTCATATCAAAATGATCAAACAATAATTGTTTTGTCTCAATCAACATGTCAATGTCATTAGTAGCTAGCAAGATGTCATCAACATATAAAACTAGAAATATGTACTTACTCCCATTGATCTTCATATATACACATTGATCAATAATATTTTCTTTGAAACCGTTATCAGTAACAATTTCATCAAACTTAATGTACCATTGCCTCGAAGCTTGTTTCAATCCATATATTGACTTTTGGAGCTTACAAACCATAATTTCATTCCCAACAACATCACGTCCTTTTGATGAAGTTTAATATCAAAATAAGTCACAATTGCCATAATAATCCTAAAGAATTTTAGTAGAAACAGGAGAGAAGGTCTCTATGTAATCAATACCTTCTCGTTGGCTATAGCCCTTGGCTACTAGCTTTGCTTTATATCTCTTAACTTGACCTTTTGCATCACTCTTGGTTTTGAACACCCATTTGCATCCAATAGGTTTACAACCTTTTGGCAATTCTACCAAGCTCCACACTTTATTTGGGGACATAAAATCTATCTCATCATTCATGGCATCCATCCAAACTTTAGACTGAGAACTAGAGATGGCTTCTTTGTAGGTAGATGGATCTGAAAAATCACCTATATCAAACTCATATTCTTATAAGTATACTAAATAATCACTTGATATTGCAGGTCTGCGAACCCTTTCTGATCTCCACAAAGACACATTTTCAGTGGCAATAACTGGAGCCTCTTGTGCTATATGCTCCATAGGATCATCTTGAATGGCTATTGAATCTTGATCAACCATAGGGACAATTGTTGGAGCCGAAGCGATAGGCACAGGAATAATGAATGGGTGTTCTTTAAACACAATTTCTCTAGACCCTTGGCTTATTCCAATATCATCCTCAAAATAAATAGCACGATCTGATTCAATGACCTTGGTGGTATAAGATGGACAATAGAATTTAGAGCCCCTTGATCCTACATAATAACCAATAAAGTAGCCACTAATAGTCTTTGGAACAAGTTTCTTAGATTGCAGATTGTAGTGTCTCACTTCTGTTTACAACCCCAAACATGAAAATGATGCAAAGTCGATTTTTTCTGTGACCACAACTCATAAGGAGTCTTAGGAACAGATTTACTAAGCACTTGATTCAAAATATAAGCTGTAATTTTCAAAGCATCACCTTATAGATACGCTGGCAAGGAAGAATTTACTAACATACATTGTATCATGTTAAGAAGTGTGCGATTTCTCCTTTCTGCAACTCCATTTTGTTGAGGTGTACCAGACATTGTGTATTGAGTATCAACACTACAATCTTGTAAGTATCTTGTAAAAGGTCCCGGGATTATGTCCTATCTCATCATATATACCATAATACTCACCACCTCTGTCAGAATAAACTACTTTGATCTTTTTCCCTTGTTGAAGTTCCACTTTTGCTTTAAATGCTTTAAAGGCTTCCAAAGAATCAGACTTCTCATGGATGAGTTCGACAAAACTATAACTAGAAAAATCATCAATGAAGGTAATTGTAATTCTGGTTTGTAAACATTGCCACACTTCTTGCCCTTCCTTTTTTCATGTCATCCTCCTTTTTTGGAAAAATAGCTGTCATCTCCTCTATGGTCCATTGCTCTTTCTGAGCATTGTGGCTTGACCTAATGGAATCAAACTGAGATGGAAGAGACCCTATGATAAACCACACAATATAGTCTTCATCGATCTCCATACCGATTGCCTTAATCTTATGATAACAAGTCATAATTTTGTCGATATGCTCTCTAATCCCACTATCACCATCATAAATCGTGGAATCCAAAGTGCTCAAGACTTCATTCTTATCATTCTTGGAGAACTGTATTTCTTGTTGATGGCCTCAAGAAATTCCTTGGCGTTCTCAGTTTTTAGAATGCTATCACGTATTGAGTCCTCCATATGATACCTCATGATCATCAAACAACATCGATTCGAGTACTCCCATTCATCATAAAGCTTCTTACCACTAATAGAAGACTCATTATTAGGTTTAGGAGGAGAGTCTTCGCTCAAGGCCGTATACAATTTCATAATATCATCATGAGCAATTCAACCCATTATTTGTGATTAGTCCTATTAAGCTTCAAATTGGCAGAGAATTGAGGACTGTTCAAAGCTGAAGAAAAAACCATAAGAGCAACATCAATATGCATGTCACACAAGATCATGTTATTCGCTCTTTCTCCAGCTTTCTCAAAATGATCCACAAAAGTGATCATAGAATGCTAGAGTCCATTGAGCATTAAAAATAGACTCAATCATAAGCAAGAGCAATACATTAAATATCACAACCAAAAGCATCAATCGACTATCACTAGGATAGTAAAATTATGCCGATTCATAACATTCAATATGTTCTCTTCACTAATATAAGCATCCTGCCAAACAATGAATTTATCGATAAGATAACTCCGTTGCTCGTATAGATCTTAGTAAAAATTGATAAACTTAAAATATATATATTGAAAAAAATATTCGAATACCTAGACTTACGAGAGGCAAGTTCATAAGCATATAATATTTAATTATATCCAAAAACATGATAAAACATAACAAATTTTTATATTAAATAAAAGATAATTAGTCAAAAAAGTACATAAAGTTATATAAAACATGGCTAAGATATCATGTAATTGGATAAAATATATAATTGCATTATAAATAAATCATGCCTAAAAATCCCTAAAATAATGACATCACAATTTTAATATTTTACAATGTATATTTATATTTTAACATTGTCATTATTATTATTAATGGCAAAACTGTAAATCACTTAAGATGGTAAAATTGTAAATAAGCTGTCATGGCAAAGTTGTAAATAATTCATCTTCAACCTCCAGATGGGTCAAACGACCTATGGATTATCCATGTCCTGACCCAACTGTATCTAACCATCGGGAAAGTCATTTTCAACCATGTTAGAGAGATTTTTCTCCTCTTCTAAAGATTAAATGATCTATAAGATCTATTTTAACAAAAAAAAAACTCACCCAAAAGGAGATATGAGAACAAAAGGTTTTAGCCATGAATGTTATTACGAAAAACTCACTTATTTCAACAGTTTTTGTTGCAAAAGCTTTCCTAAGAGACATATTAATGCATATATAAACGACATATGATGTATTTATGCTCAGAAAAAACAACATACCCATTGTCAATAAGAGTTTACAAAAATGGGTATAAAATAATATGAAAATATTATATATATATATATATATATATAATCCATGGCCCGACCCAACTGTATCTAACCATCGGGAAAGTCTTTTTCAACCATGTTAGAGGGATTTTGCTCCTCTTCCAAAGATTAAATGATCTATAAGATTTATTTTAACAAAAAAACTCACCCAAAAGGAGATTTGAGAACAAAAGGTTTTAGCCATGAATGGTACGAAAAGCTCACTTATTTCAACAATTTTTGTTGCAAAAGCTTTCCTAAGACACATATTAATGCATATGTAAACAACATATATGTATTTATGCTAAAAAAACAACAGACCCATTGTTAATAAGAGTTTATATATATATGTATATGGAACATCCCACCCCCGACGGGAAGGGTAAAATAGTAATTTGGTCAGGGGTGAGAGTGATTAGGACTGATTTGGCATTT
>JANVCQ010000007.1:31835527-31846834 GCA_025531925.1 Erythroxylum plowmanianum | reverse complement strand
TATTTAAAATATTATATTATTAAAACATTTTTATTAAATTACTATTTGTTTATATATAATAATTTAAGAAAATTATACTTCTTTCGATAACAAAACAACTATTAAATAATATTAGAAAAAGATAAACATGAAAATAAAAAAGAAAGAAAATAGAGAGTTAGGGATAAAAATGAAATTAAAAATGAAAGAGTTAAGGATAAAACCAAAATGGTTGCAAGTTAGGGATAAAACAAAATAGTTACAAGTTAGGCTTTAATACCTTATAATTAAAATTAAAATTTATTCATTAATACATGATTAAGAAGTTATGCTTTAATACCTTATTAATTCACATATATGTCTAAATTTTAAGTATTTTAACAATTTTAAATACGAAAATTATAATAAGTCTTGATGAATTTATTCTAAAATCAATTTAAAAATTCAATTGAAAAATCATGATGTCTTTAATGACATCATTATTCATTACTACATAGTTAGAAATCTATGTTTTCACACAGTATTAATTTACACAAAATTTAGATATTAAATTTATAACAACTCTCGGTATATTTAATCACAAATTCGATTAAGAATGGGAAATAATGATGTTTTTAATTGATGATCATATTTTAATAGAAGTTATTTTTAAACCTAAAACTATTAATTAGGACAAAATATTTATTTAATTAAATAATTATTAGTGCTTTTTATTCAGTAGTAAATAATATTTATTCAGTAGTAAATAATATTAGAAAATGATAAATATAAACAAACATAAAATTTTCATAGCATTCTAGAAACATAAACTTATAGAGAAAGGTTATGATTACAGACTAGTAAAAACTATTACACAACTATTACACATCCTCTGTTCTATTATTACTCCAGTAAGCTTAAAGAACAATAAATGTATGCAATAGAAAGAACATCATTCTCCCGTATCCTCTATTGGTTAGCATACACGCAGAAGAGGAAGTATATACTTCTATTACTACTCAGAGAATCATGCGTTATCGATTAACTGGCACATTGTAACTAGAACAGAGGGCGAAAAATAAACAAAGAAAGTGTCTAAACATCCTCTTCATGCTTCTACTAGAATCCTAAGAAATCAACCAAAAAGCAGTAAATCCCATGATTTTCTGTTATACTCCAAAGAGTAGACAGTTTGGGGGAGTAACACCTTTAATAAACAAGGAACTCAAATTTACTGCAATGGGGCTACAAGGCTATACTCTTTTCAAGGTAAAGATCTTCATAATATTTGCTTCCCAAGTTTTACAAATAACAAATAGATAGAAAGTGAAAGTAGTTTACTTTGAGTCGAAACAAATATCCAAATGACAACACTATCGATAAAACAACACAAATCTAACAAAAATAATGGAGACATAGTGCTGATATGATGTGGAGCATATAACTTCCGAATGTACAACAACTTGTAATCCAACGCATACAACAAAAACTGATATACAACTTTTAGAATATAAAAGCAACTCTCACCTATTTCAGAGTGATATTTATATGAAAACAGACCCTTAAATTCAATTTTTTGAGTATAAGGCCTTTTAAAAAAGAGAATGGAACTGTAATCAAGGTATAAGATACCGTATAAGGATACAAAATCTGATCAGACACAAGCTATAAAACCATCAAGAAATTCAATTAAGGGAATCAAACTTTATATATCATTGAAAAAGAAGAATTACCTTATTTGCAAATCCTCAAAATAGCACTAAGATCACCACACTTCCAAAAAAACTGATAATTGGAAAAAACAAGTGGTAAAGAGTAACAACTAACAATTGTGTTGAGCTGTTCCATTTTATAAGTGAAAAAGAGACATTGGGTAGTTGTGAGTAATAAATAAATGGAGTTAAAAGTAATAAATTAAAAAACTAGCTAAAGCCCCCACGAAATTAATGCAACAAGAGACAATATATTTCGTTATTCAACACGGCAAATCCATTTATATTTCAACTACTATTAGACTTCATTTAATGAAACATCTATCTCAGATATACTTTTATTAAATGTCAGATTTTACTTCAAACTGATTACAAAGAGGAACTGCAGACATGTTTTGTTGAATCAACAGATAGTTACAACAGAGTTCATTTTTATGGACAGTCAGTCAGCAACAAGAGAACAATGCAAAAAGAAACAAGCTAATCCATATTATTCAGAACCAAAAAAATGGCACATAATTCACTGAACCCAATAGCAAAAAGAGTTGTAAATTTTAAGATAAAAATTGAACAAACAATAAAGGCACAAGCAGAAGAGTTCTGATGGCCAAAATTATATTTCATAAATGAAAAACAATGTACCTGAAGTTGGGGGAAAGCCCCCAACAATGTCTTAAGTGTCTGCAAATGGTACTCATAAGGAAAGACCTGAATTATGCAGTCCATCAAATAATATTGAGCAAGCTCATCCTTGCAGTTGACAACCTATACACATATTTAGTTAAAATTTTCAAAAAGGCAACATATACGACAATAACTCTTTATGGAAATGCAACCAGAACATCATTTGAACAAGAGTAAAAGAAGCTTAATCCAGACTAAAGCCATCATACCTACTCTAAAACTCTGGAAAGAACAGTATCTTTGTATATTTCGAGGTCCACACCCTCTATTTGACTCAGAACATACAAATTTTTCCCACCTAACAAGAAAGAAGATAAGGTGAAAATGTAGTAGAGAACATAACAAAGAGCTACCTGGTTTTCCAGAAAAAGAAGCAGATTGTCAGTTTTACAAGATCACGAAGTTCGCTTCTCTTTTTTTCTCGCTTCTTTCTAACCCGACTAGCCCAATTGAGGGCCTCAACTTAGGATCACCAAAGAGTATGAATGATCACAAGCACCATAAAACCTGCATGTCCAAAAATCATGTTCTCATAATTCATTTTACCTTTATAGCATGCAACTACTATGATGTTATGCATTTTATTACCAGGAGTATGAAAGCGATCACACATACACATAAACCTGATGTTGGACCTGAACCCAGAGCTTATTCATCTCAGTGAAGTTCTGCAACACAAAATCCACAGCATCCATAAATATGTCCTTATCTCTGCAGGAAGTAAGCATTATGTTTACATGCATAGTTCATGGTAACCATTTGTTGTTCAAACCATGCACAGCACTAAAAGCTTATGCAAGTGAAGACTATAAAGTTGGCTAACAAAATGAAATTGAAATATTAATTGACGCCATAAGAGGATGCAAAAACTAATAATAACAACAAAGATGGTGCTTGCTTTTCGAAAGTTGCAGAATATACAAATCGCACACAACTTATGGACGCTAGGATTCACATTTCAACAATTTACTTGAAAGTTTAGTCTCCAAAAGGTAATCCTACATTGCCAGCATGAAGTAATTCATAGGACTTGAATTTTTCTATTTCCCTCACATCTGTCTTAGTTCTACTGTAAGAAATAGAAAAACAGCACCATACAAGTACTTGCTTGGTCACAGTAAAACAAAACTATTTCAATAAAGAATATATCAAGTGATATAACATTTTCACGTGGTTAAAGTACCTTCTCTACCATATTAATTTATGAAAATATCACATACACATTATTCAGTCCAAAGTTCAGATATCACGCTTCCTTTTAACTCCTAAATTTAACAAAACTAACCGTAAGAAGAACAAAAGATAAAAAATCAATTTCAGAGATCTTCTTACTCCTTGTATTTAGAACTAATATCAGGCAGTTTGTCTCTGCTCAATTGAGCAAGGTAGCTTATAAGAAACAGTCCTTGCGCTGGATGTTGAACTCCATGACACATTTCCACAAGATCCTTAAGCACATCTTTAGCTAGAGCCTCCTTTGTTTTTAGGTAAACAGATCCAACTATGCATAGAAGATACCTAGCAAACATATCCACCAGCTTCTACCCATAGTTGAACAAAATCGAAACAATGCGCCATTATCAAAACTCGGTCTCCAATAACTATCATAAGTAAATCACTTACAATCTAAGCAACACGTTTCTTGCGTGTTGCACGAGCTCATACAAATCCATGATCGGAACTCCATATCTGCTCTCATCTTTAAAGAACATCTCAAGTTTCCTTAACTCATCAAAGGCTCTCATATCTACGAATCAAAAATCAAATTCAATTTCAAAGAGAAAAAAACTAAAAACCTAAAAAGAGATCCGAATTTTACAGAGTTCATAGAATTTGTGAGGGGAGAGCTTGGAAGTTCTGAGCTCTGGTAGCATCTGAGCCGAGTACTTGAGAGCTTCTCTCAGATTGTTTGCATCCTAAGATTGGAAACATTCGATTGGACTTCTCAAATATGAAAATCAAGAGAAAATTTCTTTGAGCTCGAAATCAGAAGACGTACCAAAGCGCGATGCATGTAGAAGGCATTGTGTTGAATTCCGACGATTCCTTCGGCGAGCCATTTCTCTTCCTCTTCTACTTCTTCTAGAATCATCCTCTCCTATTTCTATTTGGCTCGGGAGTCTAGCACTTGGATATGTATTCGATTCTCTCGAAATGTTAAAATTGAACAACACAATCACAAATTTTCAAGCGAGGGGCAGGGCTTAAATCTAGTGTGTATTTTTTGGTTTCAAGTCTCGATGACAAATTTGTTGTTAAATAACCAATAAACCAATAAACTTGTTCAAATTAGAGGTAAGCAAACAATAAAAGTAAAGATTTGCCTAAAATAAATTTGAGATACCAATCTCAAAACAACCAAACCCATCTTCAGATACCATATCAAAAACACTTGGATTGATCTAAGAAAACTTGCCTCTTTGAAACGGATTATATTGGGGTGTCTCAGTGATCTTGATTGACAATCTCCCTCGCCACATTCTAATCAATCTGCAGATATGAATCACACTTACAAGCATTAAGAATACATGTACATGCTAGATCCTAAAACATCAACTTCCTAGGAACAAAATATCGTGTTTGAAATAATGGAGAATTAAACAAAAAAAGGGGGGAGCGCCTTTTGTCACCGAGAGTGGAGTTGAATCCAGCAGTTACCAGTTCACCCACAGATCTCACAACCAGAAAGCTAACAGATTTTGACACCTTACAAAGTGAACCAAGAGTCCTGGCAAGAGAAAGAGAACAAGAATCAGGATTGAAATATGTAAAATACAAGGGAAATAAAAACAAAAAAAGAGGAAACTGTCGGTTTCCCATGGTAATCTGTTGTCATGACTGATCCGTTATCGCAAGCTACAAGGATCCATTGTCACGACTGATTTGGTAATCTGAAGAATCTAGAGAAAATGATAGTGAGAGTGAGAGTGATTCTTCTAGAGAAAATGAGAGATGGTAATGAGGTTGGCTAAAAATTTAAGGGCAAATTTGGCATTATAGGAAAAGTAAGTAGCTTATTGCCTTAAAACGCTACTTACAATCAGCTTCTTATTTTTAGATGATTGAGTTGAGTGAGCCAACCCAACTAGTTAACAATCAAACAAAATAAATAAATGTTTGATGAAGTCAAACAACTAATTCTGGTCAATCAGTTATAAATTAGCTGATCAGCTATCAACCAAACAAGGCCATTGTAGCTAAGCTCACCTTTAGCTCAACAGGTGTGTGGTCCAAGGTGAAGAACTGTCCACGTTTAAACACCCATGTTCGCAAATTAACTCCTTTAAACACTGGTAACTCTATTTTGCTACATCAGTGGGAATGGAGTAACGTCCTCCTTAACCTCTGTTGTCGTTATTGATCTCCAGACCTCTTTGTTCTGTAGTTGTTCTTGTTCCATGTTCACCATTAGCAGATCTAGTCAGGATTTAATGGGTTAGGTCCACTTACTTTTTCTTTTATTGATTTCTAATCGAATCTTTACAATTGATTCGATTGGAATATTAGAAAATAGAAAATTTTCGTGATTGAATAGTCAACTTATCATTCATTAGTCATTAATTATAATTAATAATCCAATTATTTCATTAATTAAATTATTCATTTTCATTCTATTCTAATAAAATAGAGAAATTAGAATCAAATTTATAATAAAAACTAAACAAATGTTCAACTTTATAAATAACATCCTTATGCAATAACTGACCAATCCACTCTTTGAGCTCTTGCATGCTTCTTTCATGCCGCATCTCTAGCTCTTGCATCTGGTTGCATAATCCTTCTTTGACTCTCCTTCATTCTTTTCCACGAGTTCCCTTAGCCATTGTCACAGTGATTGCTTTGGTCCCCAATCATCTTTGATACCAATTGATACGGTTCTTTTGAGAAAAGTTAATTTTGGATTTTAGGGTTAGAAGTGTTGAGATTTAGAAGAAAAAACAGAGAAAAATGAAAGAAAAGAGTAGAGAATTAAGAGTGAGAAAGTTTCTATTATTCATTACTTCCTTCACCTCCTCCAATGACAATATAACGACTAGTATAACTGTTGGATATGTATCAGTTATTATCAGTCACGTGATTTACTACAAGACTTTGTTTTTACTCATAATTTTTACACTACATCATATCTATGTACAATCATCGTTATTCCATTATAAGTCGCTATGACATAGTTTAGTATAGAAAATTCATCATCTTCTTCCTCTCGCATCCTAGATTATACGTCAGCTTCTTCATGGTTCGCCATCAATTTCTACTCCTATCATATCTCAACACCTTCTTAGCATCTCCAAAGTGCTGAATACTTGGACTTTGCATAAACCTTGATAGAACAGTAGTAGTAATGAGATATCAAGTCTGCTAAGATATAACAGACTCCTAACCAAGTTTCCATAATTTTGAGCATCAACCTTCTCTTCACCGTCATTCAAACTAAGCTTCTAGTTTATAATCATTGGGGTCTTCAGTGGATTACATTCTTGTAGCCTATACTTCTCAAGAAGATCTTTAATATATTTCTCTTGTGATGAAAATTCCTTCATCACTTTGCTTCACTTCAAGTCCAAGAAAATAACTCATTAACACCAAATATGTCATCTCAAATTCATACACCATAGAATTTTTAAACTCATTCATTGTGACAACACTATTACTAACGTAAATAAGATCATCAACATAAAGACATACCATCAGAACATCATCAGCTTTAGTCTTAACATAAAGAGTAGACTCACTAGAACTTTGAGAAATCTACGAGTATTGAACAAGTTGTTAATCCTCGCATACTAGACCCATGGAGCTTGCTTTAAGCCATAAAGAGTTTTCTTTAACTTGTACACTTTATTTTCTTGACCAGTCACTTTATACCTTTTTGGTTGTTGCACATAAACTTCCTCGTCCAAAACACCATCTAAAAATGCTGATTTTACATCAAATTGATAAACTTTTCACTTATATTGAGCAGCTGTCGCTAAAACAGCTTGGATAGTATCAAACCTCGAAATCAAAGCAAATGTCTCATCAAAGTCTACTCCCTCGCATTGCATGTAGCCCCAAGCGACTAGCCTTGCCTTGTACTTCTGGATCGAACCATCTGGCTTGTACTTAACCTTGTAGATCCATTTTAAACCCACTGCCTCTTTGTTGCAAGTAGTTCAACTACTTCCCATGTCTTGTTTCTCTCTAAAGCCTTCATTTCTTCATCCGTAGCATCACACCATTCTATCACTTGCACTACTTCTTCAAATGAAATTGGTTCTTTAATTTTTGCCATGTGAAATCTCTTTATTACTACATAAATTTCATTTAAAGATCTCCATTTTTTTGGTGGTGTTGAGGAAGATGAATTGGGTGTAAATGAACTAGCTATTGGTGTCGATGGACTAGAGTTGCCATTTTTCTTCACAAAAAGTAGATGGAGTTTCATCATCACTTTCCATGAACCTAGTATGGGGTTGTGCATCATCCCAAATACATGAGCTTTTTTCATCAAACACTACATCATAAATGATTAGTAACCTGTTAGTTTAATGATTGTAAATCTATAGCCCTAAGTTTCTGCACTATACCCCACAAAAATACATTTTACACCATTTTCATAAAGCTTTGTTCTCTTTTGGGCAGGAATATGAACAAAAACAAGACTACCAAAAACCGTAAATGAGTTACCCTAGGCTTCTATCCATGTCAAGCTTCAAAAGGAGTTTGATGTTGTAAAGCTATTGTAGGACTCTGTTTGAGAATATAGGCTATCGTATGCATTGTTTCTGCTCAAAAGCTTTTTGGAAGAGCTTTAGCCTTTATCATACTTTTAGCCATCTCCACAAGACTTATATTCTTACGTTTAACCACATCATTTTGTTGAGGTGTGAAACTAGCTGTAAGTTATTGTTGAATTCCATACTCTTCACAAAAACTGTCAAACTCTTCTGAAACAAATTCTTCACCGTATTCTGTCTTTAAGATCTTCATGGGCTATCCACTTTGTTTTTCCACAAGTGCTTTAAACTTCTTACAAATTGTCAGCGTGTTTGATTTCTCTTCAACAAAATACACCCAAGCTATTATGTTAAATTCATCAACAAATACAATAAAGTACGTGTTGTTGTTGAGTGATGGAGTTCACATTGGTCCGGAAACATCAACATGTATCAATACAATAGGGTTTTCAGCTCTCATTGCCTTGCCTTTGGGAAAAGCATCCCGATGTTGTTTACCAGCCACACAACTCTCACGTACAACATCATTAGTCTTAATCAAAGGCAAACCATGCATCAAATTCTATTCCTTCAAAAAAAACTCAACCTTTTAAAGCTCAAATGTCCATATCAATGATGCCCATATCTATAAAGCTCAAAAAACTCAACCTTTTAAAGCTTCAATGCCCATATCAAGTAAAGTAGATTTCAATGCCGACTTTTCATCAAGACTCAAAGGAAAACATTTACTTTTAGCCATAGGAACCTTAACCAAAAGGTGTTTCTTTGACTTATCTTTGTAGACAAAACATGTTAAATCTTTAAAGATAAATGAATAATCTTCCAATAAAAATTGCCCTACACTCAATAGTTTAGAATCCAAATCCAAAACATACAAAACATTGTCAAGACAATTTATTCCAAAGGCATCTAATCTCACCATACCTTTTCCTTGAGCTTCACGAACAATTCCATCTCTCATAGTTACCCGGCTAGTCAAGGACTTGTCTAGTTTAGTGAACAAATCAAGTTTTCTAGTCATGTGATTGCTGCAACCACTATTTACATACCACACACCTGAAACACATTCTTTGGCTAAATAACAAGCTAGGAATATGCTCTTCGTATCAGCCTCATCCTTTTCTTGAGCGAGATTGACCTGTCTTTCTTTAAGTAGATAAAACCTCTTTATATGTCCATACTTCTTGCAATGAAAACACTGGTTTGGGTTTGAATTTTCACCTCTATCATTAGTGCTAGGATGTTGGTTGTTTTGATTGCAACCTCTACCTTTACCTCCTCTACCACCAAGTGAAAATCGACCTTCATATATCTTAGGCAAACCTCTAAGAATTTTCTCAACAAATTTTTGAACAGGTAGAATCTCACCAAATTTTCTAATTTGATTCACATCCTCCATCATCTTTCAAAAATAGTTTTCTAGCAAATCAGAATCTTTTATAAACATAACTTCAAAGTTCTGACGAAGAGTACTTTGAAGTTTCACAGTGATCACCTTAGCATTACCTTGGTAGCCTTTCTATAGAGCATCCCAAGCTTCCTTTGATTTTGTGGCTACCAAAATAAGTGGGAAGATTGCCTCGTCCACTACTTGTTGGATAAAAAATAAGACTTTTGCATCTTTCTTCTGCACTTCTCATAAAGCTTCGATGGTAAATCTAGCTTCTGTATAACCATTCTCCACTAAGTCCCACACATCTTGGGACATGAATAATGTCTTCATTTTTGTGCTCCAAATGTCATAGCTGCTGCCTTGGAAGATTGGAATTGTAGGCAATGATGGATTCATGCTAGTGTTGTTGGCCATGCTTGCTCGAGCCTTCTTTGATACCAAATGTTAGAGAATAGGCTGCATGAAAAAATAATAGCTGTCAGATGTTGGAGAATAGGCTACATGAAAAAATAATAGCTATCAGATTTTGGAGAATAGATTGTTGGAAAATATAATAGCTATAAGAGAACTTTTAACAAACAAGTGATTGGCAAGAACAAAATGGATATAACTGACACAATTTTTATTCATCTGATCAAAACATTTTATACACAAAAGAAATAACAACTTAACAAAATACAAGGACACGCTACTCCACTACTTATGGCTAGAAACACGATCGTAAAAAATAGCAACTTGAGCCTAAAGAACAGGAACAAACTAATAGCTTCATTGAAATATCAATAAAACATGTTTCTGCATTAGTTTCCAACAATTGTTATTAACTTCACTCTTCGAGAGCTCCGTGTATTAGACTACGTAGTGGAGACTAAGGCCATGTATGGTTGGAGTTTTATAATGAAGTGTAATATTATTTCATCGTTTGGGAAGAGGTTTTATAATGGAATAAAATAGAATGAAATAAAAGAGGAGAGTTTCATGTTATATCTCATTCTATCCTAAACAGTAAAAATGAAAAAATCTCCGATTTAGGAGGTTTAAGATGGAATGTAAAATGATAAAAAACTTTATACTATATTATATTATAAACCTTTCATCCAAACAACATTTTACTACATTACATTATGAAACCTTCATCTCTCAAACAACAATTTTTTAATATTACATTCATTTACGTTTCATTCCATTAAGAGTCATTCGATTGCATTAAAAACTTTGCGTCCAACTAAGCATATCCTAAGGGGCCCAATTCGGAGAAGACATTTGCACACTTTCTGCTATCAAGTGAAAAGATAAATAGTGATCATATATGATATACGTAAGTATGTATGTATTTAGGTGTACATATAGACAGGATACACATAAAGAGATGCAGAGATAGTTTACAAACATTGACCAGATTGCCAAAAAGATTGGTGATAAGGTGAAGGGCAAATTTGATGCTGTACTGAGTAGCCATTGCTGGTCGTTTTTGATATACGCTGTGCAGTCTTTTCATATGTTCAATATTTATTACTTAATTGATTACCACCGAAGGGTCCATAGCTCAGTGGTAGAGCATTTGACTGCAGATCAAGAGGTCACCGGTTCGAACCCGGTTGGGCCCTTCCGTGACTTTTTTAAAATTTTTAGTTATTGATTGGCCTTTAAAAAATAAGCACTACAAATTCTTTTATTATTAAAAGAAATATCAAGTTTAATTTTTTTATTGACAAAAATCGCAATTATTATTAATTGGTACATATTAAATTTAAATTTAAATATACGTAATAATTTTCAAATTTTAACACTTCCTATGAATCAATTAAAAACAAATAACACTAAAAATTAAATAATACATTTA
>JANVCQ010000007.1:31801289-31825545 GCA_025531925.1 Erythroxylum plowmanianum | reverse complement strand
GAGTCCTGGAAGTAGATTCTTCTTTGCAAGTATCTTCATTCCTTGTTCTGACATATGTCCAAGCTTCTTATGCCACGTCATTGTAGTTTTGTGGTCTGGACTAGTCACTACAACGAATGCCTCTCCTTCTTACAAAGTTACTCCCTTCAACATGTACAGATTTGCAACAATTTTCTCTGCTTTTATAAATACTAGCGCTCCTTTTGTCACTTTCATGATCTTGTTTTTAATCTCAAATCTGAAACCGAGATCATCCAGTTATCCTACAGACAACAAATTCTTCTTCAGACCCTCCACATGTCGCACTTTTTCAATAGTCTGAGTTGTCCTGTTGTACATTTTTAGCTTAATGGTGCTAATACCAACGATCTTTAGAATTTGATCATTACAGCTGTACACAGATCCCTCAGAGACAGATTCATACTGATGGAACAATTCTCTTCTAGAAGTCATATGAAAAGTAGCTACTGAATCGAGAAGCCATATATCAACAAATCTTCTCTTATCTCCAATAGTCATTGCTGCTTTACAGACCATTGTACCTTCATCATCTGGAGTATTTGCCGCATTTCCTTGAGGAATAGAATCTCTCTTATTTAGATTCCAACAATCCTTCTTCGGATGCCCTTTCTTGCCATAATTGTAGCACTTGAAGTTCTTCTTATTCTTAGATTTTGAGCTACCTTGATTATGACTCCTACTTGGATCACGTTCCATTGATCTTCCTCTCGTCATCGTCAAGACATCCGTTTGTTGCGAATTTGCCAACCTGTCTTTCTTCCTTTTGCGTCGATTCTCTTCTTCTAGAATAACAGCTGCAATATTGTCGAAGACTAAAGTATCTATGTTGTTTGTTAAATTGATGACGAGTTGATCATATGAATCCGATAGACTTTGGAGTAGAAGTTTCGCATGTTCATTTATCTCTATTGTGTGCCCCAATGATGTGAGTTAGAAAAATAGAGTATTTAAAGTATTTAAGTGCTCCGTCACCGAAGTAAATTCCGTCATGCATAAAGTGTATAGTTTTCTCTTCAGAAAAATTTTGTTATGAAGTGATTTGGCCTCGTACAATTTTGCGAGGTTATCCCATATTTCTTTCGCAGTTTTCTTTTCCTCTATGCTGGATAATACTCCATCAGCTAAAGTTAGGTGAAGATTAGCTACAGCATTCCCGTCCATCTCATTCCATTTTTTATCTGTGACTCTAGTTGACTGTTCATTAAGGGTTGCCAAACAATTATCTTTCCTCAACATTACCTTTATCTTCAACATCCATAATGAGAAATTACTCCCATTGAACTTCTCAATCTCAAATTTTGCTGCCATTGCTTCTATCACGAACAGAATTTAGCTCTCACTATTTCACGTAAATAATATCGTACACGTGAATAGTATCATATGTATAAATAGTACCATACGTGTGAATAGTATTGTATACTTGAATTACAATAACTACACATTTTAATACAAAATTAAATGAATGAATAGCTGTCACCTTTTGGTTATTATTCACCAACTTTCATTGTACACACCGAAACTCCGAACGGATTACGTCAAAAAATTCGTCATAATTTTCTGACCTGACTCTGATACCACTTGTAGTGAAAATCAACCGGATTAGAACAGGTTCGCAGTTAAATAGGACTGAAAGAATAGTAATGAACACGTAGATTTTATGTAAAAAACTCCCAAATTAGGGTAAAAATCACGAGCAATGATAGAAGACTTTTACTACTGAAAAAAACTGGAGAATTACAAGGAAAAATTATACCAAAAAATACACAAAATATTTTTGTCTCTCTCTTTCTCTCTCATGTCACTTTTCTCTATTTTTCTGCTCTGCTTCAGTGATATATTAATGGCCAGCCATCCCCTTAAATGTTCAAAGTTGGTGGGCACCATTTTCGGTGCCTACCATGTTCATTTCTCTGTACGGTGTCTACCTTTTTGACATTGCTTAGTGCAAAGTACCCGATTGGTATAATTTGTAGGCTATTGCATCAATCCAGAGGTTTATCTAATATACATCCAAATGATAATGTTTTGAATGCAGTTGCGGGTTCTTTTGTTTCTAAAAAAAAGAATACAAAATAAATCCTAATGTTTTGAAGCGTTCAAATTCAACCTCGACATTTTTGAAACGTTTGTAACAGACCTTAAATTAATAAAAATTTAACAAAATTAATTTTCTGTTAATTCAATATCATGTCAATATTGACATGACATTTTTTCATTTTAATCGAAAAGTAGATCTTACTATCATGTAGTAAGTGAGACCAACACTCAAAATTTTATAAAAGTGGATCTCATTGTCATGGGATACAGAAACGCATTTTTGATTAATTTAAGAAAATAATTAAGTGATAGCGTGACACATTTTTTATTTAAAAATATAAAATAATTTCACGCCAATATTTAACCTAACATTTAACTTATGGATAATTAATCACGTTAAAATTTTCATCTATTTGAAATTTATTTTAAACATTTTGAAAATATTATAATTTAATTTGAACACTTTGACACGTTAAGATTTAATTTATATTTTTTTACGAATGTTAAAATTTAAAATACACTTTTGATCTGCGAATGTTAAAGTCTAAAATACACTTTTGATCGATATTGAATCATATTGGATTTCATCCCTATAAATTCCATGGTTGGGACCTCAAAATATTCTATTAAATTAATCCACCTTAATTATCCTTTGGGTTTAAACTCGATTGAATTAAGTTTAAAAGTAAAATATGTTTTATTTAATTATTAATATATTTTATTTGGTTATGTTTAATAAAATTTCATTATTTTATATTTGTTTATTCGAAAAGATTTTTATACTCATGGTAAAGAAATGAAATAAGAAAATGGAATGACTGTATATATTTATTTTAATAGGAGAGGATATTGAATTAAAATTTTATTATTGTTGCATCATTTAATATTTTTTATTTTTATTAACATTTACAAAAGAAATATATATTTAAATATGTTTAATATTATTTAGTATTAAATTGTTTTAAGCAGGAGGTATGAGTCGTTTCAACCTAATTCTAATTTAAGTTTGATCCAAAATTCGACCAACTTAACTTCATTATCATCATCATCATCATCACATCTAATTTAAAATCCCGCAATAAATTGATATCTAGAAAGATCTGAATTCAAATAAAACGGAGAGTAGCTGGAATTGCTAATCACAGTCTACTAATCTTTAGTTAAAATAATATTAGGCCTAACCCTCCTAACCAAGCCCCGGACAGATGTTAGAAGCCAGAGATCAAGCCCATTACTTCCTAAACCTTACATTAAGAGTCCGGAACCACCCCCACCGATCGCCTTTGCTTCCTTGATAGATCACTGCCGGTTAGCCTCGGTATCCTTTCTTCTCTGGATTCAATCATCAGACTACTCAACCCATCAAGCTCTGTGAGTGATAACATCTCAAACCATTTTGTTTCTGATTGTTCTTAGTCGTTTCAGCTTATTACTTGTAGCCTATTCTCTGCTTCTGCCTTTCACATACGACATGTTTGACAAAATGCTTCAAAGAACTAGCTTGTGAATTATTCTTTTCGTTTTCGGGAAGAATCTTTATCTCAAATTCAAGAGATTTGTATCATGAATTGTCCCTTGATGACATCCACTTGCAGAAACCGTAGTGCAGGATCTGGATTAAGATGGCATTTCGAGGGAAGGAGATTATGAAGAAAATATTGAAAAAGGTGGGCCAAAATGGCTTGGCACCAGGAGTTGAGAAATCTATCAAGAATCACTTGCCTAACAGGAAAGTCATAATGGGTCGAGCAAAACGCGGTATTTATGCTGGACGACATATCCAGTATGGCAATCGAGTCAGCGAAGATGGTGGCAACAAGTTCGTTCTCTTTCTCTCTCTCACGAAACGTTTCGCATTCCTAACTTCACGCAATGCATTGCATAGGACACCCCAATTTCACAATTGGCACTTCAGCTACTTCCACTCAATGATAATATTGGTGTACCTCGTTGAAATCGGTTGGAGTTTTATTGAGTCATTGAGTTTGTATTATGAATCTGAGGCTTCAGTCGATATATAGGATCTTAAGAAGAAAATTCCTATCAATCAAATAAAGATAATAAAGAAAAGATCAGTTCGGCTTTATTCCATCTAATTCCATACAAATAAAAATAATACCGAATCAAGGAAAAGCAAAATGGGCGAACTGGGAAAGAAACATTATCAATGGAGTCTTACTGCATGGATTCTCATGGCTATTGTCGTCCTCTTTTCATGGTGTTGCAGTCATAGTTTACAGCTTTCATTGACCCGCTTGTAAATTTAATCTAGTAAATTCTTTGTATGGCTTGCTTAAGGATTCTTCTGGACCAGTAAATGTAGTGTTTTTGATGACTGGTGAGAGATCAGTTCATTTGTGATGACAATTCTTGTACTTCAATCTTGTTTCAGACTGTGCATAGGCATTTAATGGGGTGGATTTGAAACTTTTTGCCTGATACGATATTAAGATCTTTACATATTGGTTTGTCTTGATTTGGATTTTGTTGCGCATCCATCTTTGTATGGAAGAGTTTATGACCTCAAAGTGTTTCATATGTGTGTTAATAACAGGACAAGGAGATTTTGGAAGCCAAATGTCCAGGAGAAGAGGCTCTTTAGCTATATTCTAGACCGACACATTCGAGTCAAAGTTACGACGCATGCCCTCCGTTGCATAGACAAAGCTGGAGGCATTGATGAGTACTTGCTTAAAACTCCCTACAATAAGATGGATACGGAAATGGGGCTCGTCTGGAAAGCAAAGATTGAGAAACTGTATGAAGAACTTGGAACTGCAGACGGATCTGAAGATGTAGTTGAGCTCGGACAGGGTCTGAAAACTCTGGCATTGGGTAAAGAAGATGGTCACAGGCAATTTAGGGATCGAATTCTTACTGCTTTTGGCAAACAGAAGCAGATTGAGCAAGCAAGTGCTGGGAAGGGGAAGGCAAGCTCGCGAGTCTCTGTCTCCTACATTATATGCTCGAATGATTTGAAAGAGAATTCAATTGTTGCTAACTATTGACTTATGAGATGTTACTGCTCTTGAACAAAGTCAATTCACTTTTTCACACTTTTGGTTAAGTACCCGTAATGCAGAAGTTTGTCTCCTGAAGATAGACGTCCAGCTTTAGAGGCCTTTGTTTCAATTTGTTGTATTAATACTCTTTTCTTCTTATAAAATATTAAATAATATTTTAAATTATTGATAATCATCATCATCATCACATTCAATCCGAAGTCTCACAATAAAGTGAGGTTTGGGAAGGTCTGATAGTACGCAGCCTTATCCCTACATAGTAGAGAGACTGTTTTCGGTAGACCTACATGCAGATGTGACATTAAAAGAGTGATGCAGATTAAAAGAGCAAATAAGTAAAATTGGCATGCTAAATTATTATGTAAATAAAATTATAATAAATACATAAATAAATAAAAATAAAATCTAACTCGATTTTTTAAATTATTAATGACAGTTATAATTGTGATTATAATATCATAAATGTACTTCATGTTTTAAAAATCGATTAAATTGATAAGATAAGAGGTTTAATGTTTAAAAAATTATTAGACTTTCATAAAATCTTTATGGGATTGAATAAAATTAAAAAATTTGAAACATAATTGAAAGAGAACGTTTTTGTGTATCAAAAAAATTAAAGTTTAATTAAAAAAATTTGTTAAATAAAATTAATTTATTTATTTAGTTTTATAAGAATTTATTGATTTATAAAACTCAATCAATTAATTAATAAATTGATTGATTTTTAACTAAAACAAATTATTAAAATTAATTAAACAAAAAAAATTAAAACCGAATAAGTTTAAGGTTTTTACGGTTTCTTTTGTATTACTTACGAAATGAAAGAATGTGAATTTTTTATTTATAATTTTGATATATGATTTTTTTCTAATAAAAATATAAAAAGTTAAAAACATATAATTTCCAAAAGAATATAAAATATATACAAAATGGCCCCAAACTTTCTCGCGAGGTTGAAACGGTATGTGTATAAGAAAGCCAACCTGTAAATTGAGGCGCCAAATTTCAAAGTCATATTCGAAAACTCATTTTCTGAACTGATGCGAACTCGATTCCTCAACACCGATCATTTTGCCTCCATCAAAACCCTAAGCTTCCTCAATCTCCCACTCGTGAACTTACCTACTCCGGGTCTCTTCAACTTCGAAGAACATCTCAGTAGTTTCTGTCCCGTAGGAGATGCTCTTCCTCGAGAGATCGATGAATTTCCGATTGACGCAGCTCTGTCGAAGTTTGTTAACGAAGTAGTTCCTCAGTTTCTAGACGTAGATTTTGGAGATCTCGATCGTTTTTGTCTTCTAAATGACAATCTAGGCGCTATCGAGGTAAACTGCGGAATTTAGACCCTTTGTTTAGATTAGGATGCGTTTCGGTTTCTGTATAACATAAGTTTGACGATAATTCTGTGAAAAATTAGTGATCTTAATTTTAGTCTTCTTTGGTCCTTATTGAGCTTGGTTAGTTTGTCGAAGTCTGGTATTCTCAAATGGATTCAAACGTTCTTTAACTTATCCTTAGTTGAAAGTGTTTGGCTCTGTTCGGATCATATACTTTTGGTTTCTTAACTTTCCTGCAAGTGTAATTTTCAGTAGCTTGAACTTTTGAGCTTTGATGATTTGATGTTCCTAAGCGAAAGAAATGAAGATTCTGTGGTATTGTCCTGCAGAAGAATATTATCTACATCTTAACTTCAGGTTTGTTTTTGTGGTTTTTCATTTAAAGTTGTATTTAATTGCAGAAAGAAAACAGTACTGTGGATGACAAGCATGGACGCAGGATGGAAATCATCCAGTTTGAGCAGCCAGAGGTCGCCATGTTCTTGGTAGAATGGCAGTAGTTAAAGCATGCGGCTGTGGATACATTTTGCTCGGCTAGTGTTGTGATTTCATGCTTATCATATTTTGTGTCGTTTTTCAGGAGAAACCATGCTTTTCTGAGGAAGCGTCAGGGACAGAAATTTTCTCTAAAGTTCAAGAGATTGAGAACAATATGGTGAGTATCTGATCGTTCTGTAACTCTTATTTTCGATTGTTACATGACTGGTGTTTATTGTGCACGGTAAAAAATGCCAATCTATTTCTCTCCAGGTTATATTGATACTTGATTTGGAATTTTCTATCTACAAATTTTATTAAAGTATATATATATCTTATCTTTCAGGAATTGTTCAATCTGGCACATGAAATTCAGTATGATGACAAGGCTCGAGCATCAGTGTTTTCGGTTGAAGATGCTGCTTCGGAGTGCATGGACCAAGAAACATGTTGTCCCCCGGAAGATGAAGCTTCTGATCAAAAGTTATTACAATTCTGCCATTACACGTTTCCTCTTTTAGAAGTGGACGAGACCAGTCTTAGAACCTTCACAGAGCACTCCATTGAAGATGAACTTGTTTCATTTCTTGAGAATATGTATTCAGGGTGGACTTCAAAGGACTTTCCAGTTATTGATCAGATGGAGCTGTTGGGTTCGCTTCATCATGATACGTTGGATTTTCTTTCAAATGATGCTCTAGAGCAATGCTATAAGTCTGAGTTGGCATGTGTCGACAAATTCATTGGAGTGGACTTGATAAGCTTGGTAGATACTGTACACTCCAGAGATGATTCAACAGATTGTTTTCTGTCTACGAAACCTGTTTTTGAGGAGTTCACATTTCTTGATGAGGGCTCATGCCAGCTTTATGAAATATTCTTTGAAATGCAAGCAATAGATGAGCCAGGGACATGTCCTTTGATGTTCAGGAAGGATACGAACTTCAAGGATTTCAGTGAATTAATTGTTAGTCCTGAGCTTACTCTAGCAGATGAAACATTTAAATCAATGCCCATACCCACACTTCCTGACTGTAATAAGACGATGTCATCATACTCTATAGTCGAGGAGATGCTTACTCGACTTGAACCAAATTCAATATCTGCGTCTAATGGGATTTACTTGGATTGGCATCTTCTAGAGGAAGATAATTCAAGCATTAGAATTCTATCCTTTTATCAAGAGGAGTTGACTTCACACTATAACGATCTTGATCAGGAATTTTTTGGTAGTGGAGAGCTAAATATGGACTTTATTTTATGTGATGATGCTCCTGATGCTCCAGATGCACCAAAAGCAGAAGAATATGAGGAATTACCAAATATGCCTTACTTTTCGAACAATCTGCCTCCGGTAGTCGATTCATCTAAGACGTTGGCTGACAAACATCTAAAACTAGGAGGTGCACGACAATTGGCTGAAAATGATGCTGAGAGGGCACCCTTGTTGTCCAATTCTATGTTGCACTTTAGTGATCTTGATTTCTTCTTAAATCCTGGAAAAGCAACAGCTAGGGAAAAAAATGAATCTACGGTCGAGGCACCTGGTATTAATGTTACACCTGCAGATCCTAAGGTGAATTTATTTAGGCATGCAAATGCTTAATATAACTTTTTGCTTTGACCAAAAATTGAACGAAAGACACCTTTGCATAAATTGTTGTTTCTCTTCTTATCCAGGTCCCAACTCCAGATATACCACTTAAGTTGTTTCTCTTTTCAAAATGCTAGGTTTCTCGGGCTGGCAATATTGTCAACCTTTTCATTTCTTTGTTGCTTGCTCATTCTTGTACAACCATAACTTATTTGACCAATTCAATGTCAGGAAGAGCAATCTCCTTCCCTTTTTTCTTCAGAAGAGAAAGAGAACCAAAAGTTGGAGAACATGGAAAGAGCTATTTTGCTTGAGAACAAGCATGGTTTAAGGTCTTCCAACGCTTCAGATGTAGCAGAAGCTTTTTCTATGCCAATGCCAATTCTTCCCGTGCCCAGTGTAATGAAATCTGAGCAGATTCAGTGCGATGGAGCTTCTTTCCCTCGGACCATAATTATTGTCAACACTCAAAATTTTGAAAAGGAAATGATTGTATCAAGAAGAAATACGTACCAAAAAATTCTTGCGATGGAGAAAGAAGGAGCACAAGTTGTGGAGCGTGACCTAAATTTCCCTGTGGATCTTATTATTAGTTCTGCAATTTGCTTGGTGTGGTATGATTGCAAGAATACTGGAAAGAAAGCAACAGACGAATATGAAGCTTCTTCATGCTTGTCATTGTGCATCGAGAATATAGCTACAAACATTATGACATGCCTGAGCTATACTTTCAGTGGCTGTATTCTGGTAATTGCAATCAATCACTGATTATGAACTACGATTTCTCTTCAACCTGTTCAATTTGTTGAGTAATTCAGTCTTGAGAAGAATTGAATTTGTTTTCAATTTTTTTCCTAAGGGAGTGCTTTCTGTCAACCCAATAGTATGCTGGAGTATGTTCCATTTCAATCTATTACTATCAAATTGGATATAATGATAACTAATTAAGAGCTGTAACTTCTGTCTTCACTTTGCCTTTTCTGTACTTGAAGGTTTTTCATCATTGACTATCAAAACTTGATCATCGTCGTGTTTTTATGGCTCCATCAGATTCTGCTGTCTTTATCATGATAACATGCTTACAGATGCAGGTGTTCTCTTCTATCCAGTATGAGAGTTTGACTGTGGTTTAATAAGCAGACATAACTCTTAAATTGTTTAAAAAAACATATAGTGGTATGGAGGATATCATAACAAGATTGAATGAATTTACCCAAAAAAAAAAAAGATTGAATGATGTTTGAACTGTGAAGAAGTCTTTCTTGGAATGCTCTTGCCAGAAGCTGCTACTCGCAATCACTTTTTATATGCAAAAAGTGATTTTTAATATGTTCAACCCTGCAGGTATTTGAGGGTGAAATTGGCTTCCTGTCTACAGTAATGGAATCCTCAGATGGACTCTATGCAGCAGCAGCTAGCCTGGGAATAGATTTTCAGCTCTTTTGTGCCTATTCATCAGAATTGACAGATGAAATTATTTTAAGCAGTATTTTGTATGCCACAAAGCAGCAGGCCTGCCTATATCCTAGAATGTTGGAGTCAGAAACTCTAGCAGAATCATTTCTTACCAACTTTCCTTCAGTCAACACATTGACAGCCCACGCAATTCTGTCTTCTGGAGTTAAGCTTATTGAATTTCTTGAGTGGTCACACGATCGCAGGATCCTTGCAGTCCAGCGCTATCATATTCCTGATGAAAGTGTTGCTCTTTTCAGTTCTGTGTGTAGATATGGCGAAAGAGAAGACTCTAAATCCGTTGTGACAGATTGCTCTTCTTCCATGTCTTCCTATCTTGATTCAAAGAAGCATCGCTTAAATGTTGATTCTGAAAGTAGCGGACAAAAGTACGTCTATAACAATCAAACGATGGACATTAATGTCGATCACATAAGGCAGTCTGAGCCGTTGAATAAATTCCCTACTGACAAGGATGGTTATTCTGAAATATTTAGGCGAGACCATCTTTGGATATCGAAGGATTCCGAGATGTTTGAAGAGTTTAAATGGCCTGATCAATCTATGACAAATGGGTTTTGTCAAAATCAAAAACAGATTATTGGAGGAATGGTAGATTTCTCTAATGAGTCTATGCCAAACGATTCTCACAACCTCGCCGGGCCACGGTCATTAAACAACGAGAAGTTGTTGGATCAGAAGCAACGAAAGGAAGTAACTACCGGCAATCAATTTGAGAATCTATGCGAAGAGTTTATCGGTGAAATCATAGATCTCGATGATTGTCCTTTATCAGAAAAAGTTGTTCCTCGAGCGAACTTCTCATCTTGGCTGACCCAAATGGAGCGAGAATCCACAAGAACAAGAAAGTCTAAAACGGCGGGAAATTATCCCACTTTTCCAAAGGCTTCCGAGATCGACTTGGAGTTAGATTTGTGGACTAAATATGACAGTGAAAGTTTGCTAGAAAACAATGATCCTGCTGAGATTGGTGAAAATAAAGACCACCCGCCTTTCAAACAGCAAAATAAGCTCTTCTGTGATGTCATATCTCAGCGAGATACTGGAACTTCAAAAGGGTTGTCATTTAAAGAGCAAATATCACATGATGGTGTAACACCGCTTTCCAAAGCAATTCACTCTACCCATTTGCAGCCAGGTTCACCATGGACAATAGAGTTCCTGAATAGAATCAGGGAGAAGAGTAGATTGCGGCAAAACTCCCTTCCAGCTAATACCCCTAGCCCAAGTATTGGGTTTACGTCAAGTTTACCGAAAGCTATTAAGAGAAGAAGCCCTTCTATTCTAGAGTTTTTTAGGTACAAGGGAGGCAACGGTTCAAGGAAGATACAGCAGCAAAAGAAGCAAAAGCAGTCTACAAGAATGTCATGCTTGTCCAAGAATGAAAGAACGCTTGCTCCCATACTTCCAACATGGACACCTCCTGATAAGAGATCGAGACAGGTATGAGATATTCACGCCTCCTCGTACATGTCTGTTCTTGGGTGTGCTGATAGAAACTCACTTTGGTGACAATACTATGCAGACACTATCCTTCGCTACAACGGAGAGTGGAAAACAAACTAAGCTGGTCTGGACCAATGGAAGTGCCCAGAGTCCCAAAAAAAGGTTGCGCAGTCGATAATTCGAACATTAGAAGCAATTTTGATGTGAAATGCATCAAAGTAGAGGTACGTTACACCAATCCTCATGATTCTTCTGGATTTTCTGCTGAATGCTATGTATTGGTCTCTTTCTGTTGGTCAAAACACGGCTGTGATATCGCAAGCTTCTAACTTTAAATACCTATCGCTAGTTATGATGCATGATTTAGTTGAAGCTGTAGCCTTTACTGATAATTCTGTATATCCATTCCCGGAAATCTGGTACCCTTTCCTTTACGTGGTGCAACATAAATTTAACCACATTTAATTACAGTTAGAAGTGCTTAATCGATTTCACCTTTGTGTCTGGCATAAGTTGGAATTAGGAGTTACTAAACAAGTCAAAACAGAATTTTACCGTAAAGGTTTGTGTTCATTACTTCTTGGAATGTTAAATTAGCTGCAATTACATTTTCATACTTGAGGAAGAAGACTTGCTGCACGGCGAACTCTTCAATAACTTCTTCGGCTCTGCTTCAGTTCTGTTACGAATGTCTTACACAAAGGATGAGCTAGTTCTTCTTCCCATTCCTGAGATTGCGTATGGTCATGACAAGCTGTTGCCTTTCGCCTTCTACCATAGCAAATTTGAGGCTCAGTTCAGAATATCTCTCTTGCATTTCTTTTAACTCAGTCTTCATTGATAGATTTCTTTCCTTTAGCAGAGCGATTTCGTCCAAAAATTCAGCAAGGTCAGATTCATCCCTGTCAGGATAGTGCTAGAAGTTTCAGTCAAAACATAACTTAAAACAAAGCCAAAAGGCGGTAATAAAAACATAAATCAGAACATTGTAAGGTGAGTTGTGTCAAGACAAAAGGGAGATTTATCTACTTATCACAACGAAGGATGAGGAATTCTAGTGGATACACCAAAATTTCTCAAGAACGCAAGTAATTTGAAGTGTAAGAAAAGACCTCAATTATACCTTTCAAGTTTTGGTATAGCATCTTCTTTTGTAGCCCGCTTGCTCTTTGTAGTGCTCCTCTTTGACTGTGGTAAATCTTGAACGGTATTTGCTTCCACTTTTTGCAGCTCATCCGTCAATTGGAGGATTTTCTTTTCAAGTGTTTCTTTCTGAAGCTCTTCATTGGACAAGCAATGTTTTAATGTCTTGTGCTGAGTTCTAAGGCTTTCCATTTCCGATAAGATGTCCTTGATTATTGTCTCCTTTTCCTCCTTAAATGACCTTAAGATCCATAGTTCTTCTTGCGTTTTCCCAGCTTCCTTTTTAGCCAATTCAAAATTTCTTTGCAGTTCATCCCTTTCTCTCTTTGAACTTTCTAACAGGGTGCATGTTTCTTCAAGTGATATTTTCATTTGTTCCAATTGATTTCTTAACTGAACATCTTGCTTTGAATGCTTAGTGACATCATTGTCTTCTTTGATGGGCATTTGAATTTCTGTCGTGGAGGCTTCTTGTTTTTCTTCTTCACACTTAACATCTTGCAATTGCTTCGACATATATTCTACTTCCAGGGACATCTGATCTACGAGTTTGGGTTTTATATCTAAATGAGTCGATAGCTCTTCCATCCTTGTTTTGTTCTGATCCTTAATTAGTACAAGCTCTGCAGCAGCTTTTTGAAGCTTGTCTTCCAGAATTTTGTTCTGCAAGTGCAACTCCTTCGCCTCAGCTATTGCTTTCATAGTCAGTCTCTCACTCTCGTCAAACTTACTTGCCATTTCCACAGAAAGTTTTTTAAATTCCTCTTGTAAACGCTCTGCTGTACTAGCATACTTCCACCTTGCCTTCCTCAAAGCTTCTTCTGCACGGATTGCTCTCTGTTCTTGCTCAATCTTGGCATGTGTCATGGCGTCCAGATCATTTTCGAATCCTTGTAACTGCTTGTCTAGCTCTTTCTCCAATCCTTTGACCTGGCTATCAAGTTCATTGACCAAAACCATTGATTCTGATAATTCTTGTGCTTGCTTCTTTAACTTCTCTTCTAACCTATGCAATTGCAACTCAAGTTCTGTGATTGTGGCTACAGATTCAGCGCATTCGCGCTGTCTCCTTAGTTCTTCTATCTGCTTTTGCTCTAACTTGGAAGAGATAACGTGATTTTCCTGTTTCAAGTCCTCATAGTCGTGGATGAGTCGTTCAATATAATTCTCTTTTTTTTCCTTGTCTTCTCTGTACATCTCTATTTCATTACTCAGGTCTGTGATCTTTTGCTTCAGTTCATCTAATTCACTGGTATCGTGTTTATGGCCATCTATCCTCTCCAATTCAATGACTGCTAGTTGTTCTTCATACTCTTTCACATTGCATTTGCACCTATTCTCAACCTCATTCTTTCTTAACTCTAGCTTGATGGAAAGAGAAGATATTTCCATATTTTTTTGCTCCAACATTTCATCAAGATCTTGGACAGCAAGAATCAGCTCAGAATTAGAATCTTGTGTTTTCTGGAGTCGCGTTTGAAGATTGGTCTTAGTATCCTTTTCATGAGCGAGTTCTCGCCTGATTTCTTCTACCATAACCCTAAGGTCCTTGTTCTCAGCTAGCAATTGTTTCAGCAATTCTTCTCCTCCAACAGATTTCTGCGAGGATTTGAGCTTTTCACATTCTACTTCGAGTGCATCTTTCTCCTTTTTGAGGTCTGCAATCTGTGTTGATAACTCATCTGCTCTTTTGTTCTCTTTCATATTCTGTTTCCGCAAAGACTGCATTTCTAGTTCTGTTATGTTTGATTGCCTCATTACGTTGGCTATTTCGGTTTTGAGTTTTTCAACAGTATCACTTGAAGTGTCCTGTGATTCTCTTAGAACATTTTCTTCAAGACTGTCTGTCGAGTCAAATAAACTTCCATCTGAAGCTGAAACCAGCGACCATTCTGTGCTTGATCTTCGATGCAAACGATTCTTTGGAGTGATAAGGTTTGAGCCCATAGTTGATCTGAAACTGCCCTCTTCTTCATTCTCCAAGCTCCTGTCCTGTCATATGATTAAGAAATGGTTTAGTTATAATCTTGTACAATAGGCTATCTTTAAGATTCAATATAAACTAGCCTGGAGTTCTGTCCTGCAAGAGAGAGCGACTACAGATGACATTAGACCTTACCTCAGCGAAACTTTTATTATTTCTGTCTTTCTTGTTCATTTGGCTCTTCATGCTCACATCATTGGATTCTCCAGTGTCCTTAATGTATCTGAGATTATATCCTACTATCAGTCATACTTGTAGAAAAAGGGTTTACAGCTTAATTCAATCAAGGAAGTAAATCACAACAAAAAGAGGACACAGTATGCTAAATGAGCAGCGGGTATTCATCTTGACCTTTGATCAATTCCTCCCTCTATCTTTTGGATTGTCACCTGCTCCAATGTTGAGTTCGAGTCAGTGAAAGACAAAAAAACGTAAATGTATTCATTTTGAATGTAAAGAACTATATTCAGCCAAGAAAGGCAATCAGTTAAAATTCATTGTTCGTATGGGTGTTGAGTTGGGGGGTCGAGAGCTAGTCAAGAAAGCTAGAACTAACATTTAGAACTGCTCCAGAGTTTGCGAACTTTAGAGGGAGAGTAACGGTCATTGGCTCAGCTTCATCGGCAAATTCTGCAAAATCAATAGAAGCTTCACCTAGATAATCCGATTTTGATGAGCCCTGCGAAAATTACATGAAACATATATCAACTATGATGATTAACATATTTAAACTGAGAGAACATAGGAAAAATCTCTGAGAGAGTTACTTTTAACATACACTGGAAACAATGAAATGATATATTTTCTCATGAACCTTTCCAGTTTTTAGCTCCTTCACAAATTTCACCGTTACATAAACAGGCTTTTCCCATGTACAGGTTCCATCCTGAGCTGCGGTTTTCACTAGTTTGAATGTTGGCTTTCCAGCATCCGCTGGCATCAGAGATACAAATAACGTAGGTTTCTTCAACACTGGCACCTGAAACGTAGATCCTAAACAAGGTAACCACTTGTCTACTAATTATGGGAAAAACTTAAAGAAATTGCCAACAGAATGTATGCCACTACAATTACCTATCTACTAACAAAGCCACAAATGGGGTTAAAACAAGCCCACTTATGATTCAATGACAAGGTTTGTCGGTTAAACAGTAGTACCTGGGTTGCCTGAAACTGCAATTTGAAGACCATTTTGATCTTTTTCTTTTCGACCCTCCATGACTTGAACATTTCTAGACTTTGCCCTGGATGCTCACAGAATCTTCATAGAAAGGCTCCCTATCACAACTTGTGACAAATTTTGTCTTCTAGGTCTGGATCCAAACAATCAACGTAAGGTTTATCACAAATTCCCACACCCAAGGACAGCCAGAAAGTAACAAGAAGTTTATAGTTATGGTTCTTTCTTGCCTTTGTAGTTTACAATTAAGACAGTTCAGAGACTTCGAACATGAGAACCGAGGTTGACTTGGATCCAAAACTGAAATGAAACCGTTACAGGAGTTAAAAAAACTGAAGTAGAGAAGCTTCTGTATCTTAGTAAAATCATGTGAATTTTTTATTTTCTGGGGAGAACACAGCTGGACTTGTTAAAGTTTTCTTTTCATTGCAGTAAGGCACGAGTTGCGCATGTCGAAATTACAAAGATGGCCCTGTACTTTCGGTGGTAAGCCGTTCTGTACATGCAATAATAGGAATATAACTTGTCTGGGGAAAAGAATTTTGGAGAATGTACATGTAAGCTCTTATGTTCTATTTAGTATACCTACGCTTTTCTTTTTTTACCTTTTACTTTTTGTGAAAATATATTTGCCTATGAAGCTAGCTGTCTTCTGGTGGGGGGTTTGCACGTATAGAGAAAGTGATGATAGCCTAAAATTCAGAATTAAGAAGAAATTAGGAAATTTTCTATTCAGTAAGTAAAAGTTCTCCATTTCTAGTTAACAAATGCATATGAAATTTAAAAGAAAAAGAATGAAATTTTTTATAGCACGTGATACATACTTTTTGGAGTACATTCTGCAACTCGTAAAACAGTATCTGTAGTTTTGCTTAGCCGATAAAACCAAACTATTATATTCTTCCAATTTACGCTGAAGTGTTGTATGGATCTGCATTTGGTCAAATTTTGAGACTAAAACAACCTAGAATATGTACAGGACAAAACTTGAATCGTAGTAAATTATTGCAAGAACTGTACGTGAAACTCCAATAAAAAGATAGTAATAGGGCAACTAGAAACGTTAGGTGAATTGTGCATTGAGACAAACCAAACCTTATTGCCCCCAAGAAGTAGCTTTTGCCTTTATGTGGCGAAAAGCTACTTTAAAAAGTGGAACATCTCCTCGGATCAGGGCAACAGAGTAAGTCACTTAAGTGGATCAATTAATTCAATATTTTGGGGACCATTAATTGCTGTGCCATAGTTGTCGTCAAGTTCCAGCCAAGTTGCTCTGTGAATGAGTGCACATGTTCCCATGTGCTTCTTTCCCCACCCTTCACTCACCGGAGCATTTATATCCATAATCTGATAGAAAAATCTTCGGTTGGTTGATCTTGTAGGATACATGACGAATCTTAGGTTTCTCCTCTGATTAAACTATAGCATTATGTTTAACTACCTTTGGACCAACCTTGGGTATCTTGTAGTTTGCAAGTCACCTTATCACCTTAGGATTGCGTGTGTGTTTATATATATATAGAGGATAATCACGTGACTTTCTATGTTTCATATATAGTTATATACAGTAAAATGTGGATCACATCAGTTTTTGATGTTCCAGATCGAATTCATAATTGCATTATTTGGATTGTTTTGATGGAATCATACTATTTGAGGAAATTATACATTGAAGTTAAATAATTGTTATTTTTGATGTTCTAGATCGAATTCATAATTGCATTATTTGGATTGTCTTGACAGAATCGTACCACTTGAGGAAATTATACATTGAAGTTAGATAATTGTTGTTTTCATTAAAAAAATTATCCGTGCATTATATTTGATCTAATAAATATTTGTAAATTTTAGTATATTTATATTTTCAGTCAATTATTCTATTTAATATTTTTTAATAAATAAGTTAGAAGGCTTTTGAAAACTCAATTACCTAGACCACCCTTAAGGACATATGATTGTTGTTTTGTCGAATATGGGGAACCATATGATACTAGGAATATACCTTATTCCCTTTACACGTCTTTAACTAATCTATATCCCCATAGTTATAAATCTCAACATATTACTTTTTGTACATGCTTCAATCCAACTCGAATCCAATTTCGTAAAGGCGTTTTCCAATGTAGTGATTGCTAAGAACATTTCATCCATGAAGCTGGTGGGGTCATTTCATGTCCAGTTTTGGACATTAAATATTTCTCTTGGTTAGTTATATTTTTCAAAAAAATTTTAAGTTAGTAGCAGTTTAAACCTTCCTAACGTCGCTTGTCCCTCCGCTTGTTTAGCTCACTCTTGAGTCGTAAGGTGATATTGAAATTTTTTACTCTTTTTTTTTTTAAGACGGAGAAATTTATAATTGTTATCTTTTAGATGCGCACTAAATAAATCTTCATATTGACACAATAACTTATAAATTGAATCTATATACTTTCGAGTTATTGAGTAGGTTCTATATTCTTAGATTCTTTGCAGTAGACGGGACTTTCTTATCTTAGTTTTGCAATTTTTAATCCATACACTATAGCCTAATTGTCAACACTTAAATTAAATCAATCTAAATTATTTAAATTATATGAGTCATTTATATTATTTAAAATAAATTTAATATACTTACTTCGAATTGAAATAATTTGCTATACATTAATTTTATCAACTTTATCAACCAATTTTTTTGAGGTCAATTTATATTTTCTTTCTATAACTAAAAGTTTGTAAGCATTTTTTTATATAGATATATACACACACACAAACTAAATTTTGTATTTAATAAATTAATAGTTAAAAAATAAGCAAATGTTTGATCAGATTATAAATTATATTGGCCTTTGCGACCTATTGATTCTTTTTTTTAGTACAAAAGACTAAAAATGAGACCTAAGCAGGCCTTGGGGTTAAAATCTCATATATCTTATCAGAAAGGATTTCAAGGCATCCCCAAGAGGATGTAGTAAATAATTCTAAAATTGAAAGATTCAGCGTGGGAAGCCAACCAATCAATAAGGCAAACCATCCAAGTTTTAGCTAGTATGGGATGTATAGCCTGCACCAACGTTTAGACTACATTGATTCTTAAGACATACATGCCAAAGACCACCAAAAATGGACTAAATCGCAATAATGCCAATAGAGAAGCGAAACACACAAGTAATTGAAAGTTTTCACTAAACTGAAATCACAATGACACAATCATGACTAGATAAGTCTTGGCAAGACCTTGTACGTAGCCAGAACATTCGAATTGGACGGACGTTAATTAACAAAGTTGGGGTCCATGCCCATCCACGTCACTCCCCATTGATTGACAGATACTTTGAATGGTCCGTCTCGTGTGATTTCATAGATGACTTCAGCTAAGACACTTCCTATCCCACCTGTCATTCTCTGCAGATCAAAAAAAGCCTTCTAAACGACGTAGTAGTGTTATGTTTCTCTGATATTAAGATTTATGATTAATAACACCATGCACCTTTTAAAATTTTAGAATTTTTTAATTTAATATCAAAATTTTACATTTTTAAATTTTATTTATTATTTTTAAAACTTTAATAAACTAAGTCTAAAAATTATTTTTATATAAATATCTATCTATTAATTAAAATCAATATACTTATTATATAAGACTCTCCGTTTTCTTGGAGTATGAGAAGGGTTATAATATACACAGCTTTTCTTTTATATTTTTACAATTAAATTATTTCTATAATTTGAACATATAATATTATGATCATAAAAGAGTAACTTTATCAATTACTCAAGGGTTCACCTTCATCTATCTATTAATAAAATTAGTAAAATGATATTTTGTACTAATTAATATACATTTTGAAAAAATTAATTATTAAATTAAGAATTTTAAAAATTTTGACTCTAAATTTTAAAAATTTTAAATACTTATAAATTTATTCTCTTTAAAAATTATTATATTTTTTTATATCACTTATACTATTTGATAAATTTGAATTATTTATTTTACATGACACAAATTAAAATAAATGTTATGCCACTTAATACTTACATGAGCAATTCTACGTTAATTTATTATTTTTATAAAATTTTTAATTAAATTAATATATAATATGAGTGATATAATAATGTAAACTCAGAAAAATAAATAATAATTTTAAAAAATCAAAGACTAAAGTATAAAAAGAAATACATATTTAGTACTTACTCAAAATTATCAACAAAAATAATAATTATATTATAAATATTTGCGGATCCAGAGCAGACACGAAACTGAGATTCCAGTAATGCTAGCGAATGATTAGGTGACACGCGGCTCCATCCAATCATTTGGAAGATCGTTATATCTAACGGTCAATGTCGTTGGAGTTAACTCGCTGGAAGAGATAAAGATAAACAAATTTGGTGAGATTAACTCGGTATGTTTGGAGCTTCTCTCGAAGATTAAAATAAAAAGTTTGGTGAGATTAACTCAGGTTGTTTGGAGCTTCGAGAGAGAAACTAAGGAGAAGCGAATCAGCGATCATGGCTATAACGGCAAAAGCACTTCCTTTCACTTTCATCGCTCATGTTTTGGCTGTGGGAGGTGCTGTTATGGTCTTAGTTTGGTGCATACACTTTAGAGGTGGATTGGCTTGGGAAGCTAAGAACAAAAGTCTCATCTTTAATGTAAAGCTCCTTCTTTTCTGTTTCTATGTCTTTTATGGCTTCGTGGGTATTCGTTGCTTTTCCCTGTTTTTGCTGCTTTTGAGCTCTGGTTGTGCTTCTGTGTATCGGATTTTGGCTTCTGGGCTCTTGTCTTTATTTTTTCTCTTGCTTTGTATGTTCTTTTTTCTCCTGCTCTTTTGTTAAATTTCCAAATCAGAACTCAAGGTGTTTGTTTTAAGGTCTAATCTATGCTAGGGTTCGGTTAATAGTCGCTTATACAGAATCTTTGGAGTTTCCATTATCGATACAATTTTTAACAGGATTTCTACAGTCTTTTAAGCTCTGGTTTTTGCTTCGCATTGCCTTCTGTTGAGGTTTTCACGGTTGTTTCTTTCAATGGATTTTGGTGTCATCCATTTGACTTTGGACAGCTTGGTTTTCTACATCCACACGCCTCTTGCCTGGAATTTTTTTTCAAGACACAGGAATCGCCCATTGACTAGGAAATGGCCTAATATATTTGCTTGGAAAAGCTGGAGCAACTTCATTACTTTAGCAACTATTACTTGTACTGAAATGGTTTGAAGTTTTCATTTCTGGGAAAAATGTTGATTTTGCTGGACAATTAGGAACCCTCTTAAGGATGTTCATGTGTTTAGCTTGTGTACCTGATTCTTTACTTGGACAGTAGTTTCAAAGTTTTCTTTTACTTCTTTAGAGTCCAAAGTTCTAACTTAACTTGTCTACCTACTAGCACTTGCTAATTATGTTCAATGGCTTGCTTCTCTTTCATTAAGTATTTGGTGGCCCAATCTAGTTAGTTAACTCTTATTCCTTTCAACGATCGACATTCATTCTGCTCTTAAGAATGTTCATGTGTTTAGCTTTTGTACCTAATTCTTTACTTGGAAAGTAGTTTCAAAGTTTTCTCTTACTTGTTTAGACTCCAAAGTTCTAACTTAACTTGTCTACCGACTAGCACTTGCTAATTATGTTGAATGGCTCGCTTCTCTTTCACTAAGTATTGGTGGCCCAATCTAGTTAGTTAGCTCTTATTCCATTCAGTGATCAACATTCATTCTACTCCCCTCATGATGCTTGAATGAACTTAATTTTATCACATAGCCTATTACTCAAGTGAGTGTTCTGTCTTTTTCATGTTTTCCTTTTCACGTCCTGTCCAATATTTAACTGTTGATTCTCATTTATGAAAAGCCAGGGAAGAGTGAAAAAGAAAAAAGAGAAGAGAAGAAAGTGGCTTCATTGTGTTATTCTCTACTGAATATGTGCCCAAACTGATTATTGAGAGTTGTTTTTATTCTGTTCTTTTGGTCTCAGATTCATCCTGTCTTGATGCTGATCGGATTAGTGATCATAGGAGGTCAAGGTAATGAACCACGTTTTACAAATTTTCAGTTAAATCTTTGCTAGCAACAAAGTTTAATTTTCTAATCAATATCGAGTTCTGATTCTCCCTCTTGCTTTTGTCGACTTCGTTTCCCAAATGAAAAGTTCTGTAAATTGTGAATGCAGCCATTATGAGCTACAAGTCACTTCCTTTGAAGAAAGAAGAAAAGAAACTAATACATCTGGTTCTGCACGCTGTTGCTCTTATTCTGGGTATCATTGGCATATACACAGCATTCAAGTTCCATAACGAGAGCTCCATTGCCAATCTCTACAGCTTACACTCCTGGCTTGGAATTGGAATCATTTCTCTTTACGGTATTCAGGTAAAAACATACCATATTTTCAAACGTTCCAGGGTCCATTCATCAAACACTAACACAACATGTTTAATTTGCAGTGGATATATGGATTCATAATTTTCTTTTTCCCTGGAGGGCCAGCTGGACTTAGGAGTGCATCGCTTCCCTGGCATGTATTATTTGGACTTTTCGTCTACATTTTAGCAGTTGCCAATGCATGTATTGGGTTCCTGGAGAAGCTGACATTCCTGGAGAACTCTGGCCTTGCCAAGTATGGCCCTGAGGCTTTGCTTGTTAACTTCACTGCAGTTGTTACCGTTCTTTACGGTACGTTTGTTATATTAACCGTTCTTGGCCAATCTCAGGCAGAAGATGACTATAATAGCTACGCGCCTATATAATGTAATGTACCAAATGAGTGACTTCTTAATAGAAGCTTGGAAGATGTATCAGTATATATCCTGTAATGGACTGTATATGAAATTTCCTGTAATTAGACGAGGTTTACCTTGTACCTGTGTATAATTAAACCTGGGATTCTGCTTTCAATCCTGGTTATCTCCAAACTGTTCTTAAATCGACTGCTACTAGTAGTTTCCATCTCCAAGGCCATTGTGAATCAGTTCTTTGTGTGGAGTGATGCATATTGTATGACCCTGAAAAGCAACTTTTCATTGCATTTCTTGTTCAGTACATTTTCTTAAGTTTGTAATACCCAAGAGCATTAGCTTGTTTTGTTTATACAAATTGCTTGATTGGTAAAGAATGGAACTTAAATATACAAGAAAACTTATAGATTGATAGAAGAACTTAGGCACATGTCCCAAATCTTTGAAAGAAAAAGTAGTTCAAGCAAGTTTGGATAATGATAGAATGTGTTCTTTTTGTGGGTTTGACTATGGGCTAAGCACATCACTTGATTTGTGGATTCTGCTTGTTTGTATTTGAATAGAATTTAGGTTGAGTTCGGATTGAGTTCGTGTATTTGATCTATAAGTGTCCAAAAGTTCGAATTGATTTGAACAAAACTGAACAGTTTGAAACAGGATTAAACTTTAAGCACTTTGTTTTATCTCACTCAGCCTCTCTTTAATTAGGCTTATGCTAACAGAGTTTTTGTCGGTAGAGTTTTTTTAAAAAAATTTTCCGAGAAGTATTTTTCTAAATAAGCTGACTGTTTGGCTGTCATTTAAAAAAGAATTTTTTTGAAAGAGCTTCATATAGTAGACTATTTGACAATATAAAAATAAATAGTACTTTTTATTTAAACTATATTTTATTTTATAATAAAAATTATTTATACATATAAAAATTATTTAAAATATATTAAATAATATGTAAAGTACAATATATTAATTATTATATAATTTTAAACCATACGAAACATAAATCAAAATATATCTAACCAAATCTTTTATATAGATTATAAAATAAGTAAATTAATATCAAAATAAATATTAAAATATATTAAAAATCAAATAATATTATATAAATCTCAAAATAAATATCCAAGTTGAGTAAATAATGCAATACATAATAAACGGGAAGATAGGTTTGTGAGTATTGTGGGAATTATGTGTAAAACGTAAGGACAAAGAGGATTAAAAATATATTCATTAATTGATCTGAAAAATCTACTTGAAAAAAGTTTTTTTTAAAGCTTTAAATTTGAATTTCTTAAAAAGCTATATTTTAGCTGCCAAAAAAGTCATATCTATTAAAAAAGTGCTTATTTATTTTACAATCAAATACTCATTTTTCTTTGAAAGGGCCTTTGTAATGGAGAAAGATGTTTATTGGCTTCTGAAAAGCTTATCCAAACAAGCACTCATTCAACAATATAAAAAATTATTTATATGATAAAAAAATAAAAGTCCTCTGTATCAAAATCTTCATATCTTTCTCTAGACTTTTTTAACGTTTAAACTCAAATTAACTAAATTCGTATTTGAACTTAATACAATTTTTTAGATTTGACTGAACATGATAATTAATTTAGATCTTAACTGATTTTTATAAATTAATAAATTAAATCATATTTAATTAGAAACGAATTTAGCTTTTGCTTCTTCTTTTTTTACCTACGGGGTATTTTAGAAGAGTCCCAATTATAGGCAGGAATCTTTAAGCTATCTATATTCAGATTAATCTCCACTCAAGTCGAGTAGGTCCCGTACGAAAGACAAAACTCTGATACTAAATTTTAAACGATTAC